>JAGTTD010000013.1:4200000-4684391 GCA_018398585.1 Simmondsia chinensis
ATAGAGCACAGCAAGTGTTACTAGCTCAATATTCATCACACCAGGAAATGCTCGGAGAGAATAGCAGCGGAGACAACACCAAGCAGAGCCAATATCGATACAAAGTCATGAACCCGAAAGGTCGAGTCTGAGAAGAAGTATATTTTATGAGTCTTGCTGTCACCTCGGAACCCACGTACAATCATCGCCTGCAACATTGACATTTAATTGTAGAATAAGCTGAGGGAGTAAACGAACCAAATGGTCATTAAACTAATCGTGTTCGTAATCGACTAGGGCTTGTTCATGTTTATTTTGGAGGGCTTGATATGAGTTCGAGCAGGCTTATAGCTTAACTAGCTATGTTTGGATAGGGAATGTTACACTCGTAACGTTTGCGAACAGCTTGATAAAAACTCAATAACAGCTCTATAAAAGCACATTAACGCTCGTTAATAGCTCATAACAATCGGTATTAGCTAAGATAGTTCAATAATGGCTCAGTAGTAGCTCTAATAACTCGCCTCAGCTGACTCGATAGCAAGCTCGGCTTGATTATGAGCTCAGCACTCGACTTGACTCGATTAGGCTAACGAATCGAGTACCGAAAACACTTATATCTTATCAAATAGAGTTCAAACAATAGTGTGGAGCTCAATAAGAGCTTGGCTAAACTCAAACTCAGTAAAGCTTATTGAGCTAGAGTTCGAGCCAGAGTTTCAGGAAACTCACAAAATACTAAATTTCACGCTCCGGAGATGCAAATCGGCTGTTCAAAGCCAAATTCACGTTTCCAACATGTATCAAGCTCGACGGAAACACGATTTAAACAATCACAGAGTCATTTTAATAAGAAGATACTTATTAGATTGTTTGCTGGCTAATTATATTATTCGATTATAAAAAAAATGATTGAATTGTGCGAAAATCTTAGAGTTAATTTTCTAGATCTTATTCATTGGAGTACTTAATTTTCTTGGTTATAACTTGATATTGAATTTATTTTGATATTTATGCTCTTAACACCTCAATTGATAACATGCTCATTATTTTTTCTTGCGTATCTAACAACAATAGTGACAACCTAGTGCCTCAAAGAAGCTCCCGTTAAAGCAAGGTCTAGAGAGGGTACTACCCTGTAGAAAGGCTGTTTCCAAAGGGCCTGACCTAAAATAATAGCATAAGCATTTGATTTGATTAATTATATAAAAAAAGACCAAAACAAAGGCAAAGTTGACTTGACACGTTATCAAAAAGTTGACTAACCATTAACGATACATTAATTATTATTTTAAAAAAGGACCAAGACAGGCAAAGTTTAATAACATACTTTTTTAAAATACCTTTTGAGATAATAAAGTGTTTCCAGGGTAGCTGAACTATTTTTTTAGGGTTTTTTTATTGAAAAATATTTAAATTTTAGATGCGGTTTTAAAAAATTACCTACATTTTTTAATTTTTCAAAAAATCACTTAAATTTTTAAAATTTTTTTAATCTCATACCTTAATGTTAAAGTCTGTTAATTTCTACTAACATGGCTTTTGGAGAAAAAAAGAGAAAATAAATTTAAAGATTCGAATTTACATTTAAAATAATTTTACAATATATTAAATATTTAAAGAAATCTGTTAAATATCAGAAGAACTTGTAAATATTTAAAAAATAATTTTTATATTTAACAAAATTTTTTTTTTTAAATGTCACTTAGCAAAAATTAACATAAGTTAAAAGCATTAACATTAAGATGTAATATTGAAAAATTTTAAAAAGTTTTGGTAATTTTCTGAAAAATTAGAAAATCTAGGGATGTTAACGGGGTTGAATAATGCATTACAACAAAAGCACAATTCATTAAATTACTTGTACTAAATGTGCCAAACCTGTGAAATTTGCTCGGCGTGACTGAAAATATTTCTGAATATTCGCCGTATGTATGTGACAAACACTGCAGATTCAGGTCAGATATATAAGCCTTTGGCAGGTGGCATTGCAATGAAATTTAGGTCATATAATCTGTAAGCTGTAACAACAACTAACAACCAAATGTCTGCGAGGCTCCCGCCGAGACAGGGTCTGAGGGGTTAAATGTACTTAGTCTTATCCCTATAGGGTAAAAGGAATATACCCAGTGCCTCAAGGGCTCCCGCCTACGCAGGGTCGGGGGGGCGGATGTACGCAGCCTTTTCCCTTCAGGATGTTAACCTAAAGAAAGGCCTGGTGCAACCCAAAAAAGAAGGTTGTGTCCCAAAAAGCCCCAATCCTAGAAAGTAGATCAATATTTATAAACTGTAACATCAAAAGAAAAAATGTGGCCATTTAAAGGTGAAAAAGCATCAAAAGGGATACTTTCAACTTAGGAAAATTCTCCATGGTATATAGCCATATTATTAAACTATCATGTTTATAATATATAGTCATATTATTAAACGATCAGCTAATGAATAAGAAAGCTGAAAGCTTAAGAAAAGGACTCCGTTCCACAAGGATTAGTGGCACTTCTTTCTTAGTTAAAAATTGCATAGAAAGCAGAAGCAATGAAAATTTCCATAAAAGCTTCAGGCATATATTTGATATTATTTTTTACTTGTAGTTTTTGCTTTTTAAGAACCAAAACCCGTATTGTAAAAACCCATTTAAAAAAAAAAAAAATTTTCTTGTTTTGAGAAAAACCTGATAACATAGTCCAAAACTAGTGAAAATCATTTGAATTATAGTTCTCAAAAATCAAAATCGTCAACAGGTACTGAAAATATTTGCCGATGATTCAAATGCAATTCGGAAGCATCCAAATAATACAGATGTGGCAATGGCGCGGTTCGTGCTTAAAATTTATGGTTAGCTTCAAAAAGGGAAGAAGGGCCAGTAAATTAGCAGATAAGTAGATTAAATTTATCGAAGAAACATATGCTTACCATCAAGTTTCTCCATTACTGTCAGTTGTTTCCAATCGATTCTACGAGTTAAAATCCCAAGTGCTACATTTCGAACCTGCCAATACAGAAAGAAGATCATAAGAGTGCAAGGCCAGGTAATTAAATGAGAAGGAAAAGGTATAAACTGATAGCAAAAAAACATTAAAATGAAATCGCTGATTTACCTCATCAAAAACTAGATTGATGAACCGTAATGAAAGCATCAAAGTGAGGGTGACCTCAGCCACGGGAACTCCAACATGCGATAAGGGAAGCATGAACCACCGTAGTGCTGACGCTAATTGTTCTGGTGTTGTGGTTGACAGGCATAGACTGGCGTTTTGGAAGATCTTCCACAAAATTAAAACAGTCGCATCTTAGAATCACATTCAAATGATTTAAGAAGTTTGAGATTCTGTTTATTTCGATAGAAAATATTTTTTGTTGCAATTCTACTATTACTCTGCATAACTTCATAACAAAAAAATATATATATAGAAAATGTTTTCTTCCATTGATGGGAAATCCTTCGTATAAAGAAAAAATTATCCATCATATCCTCATGTCAAATGCTCTCTCTTAACCTCAACTTGGCCAAGTGTGACTATCATACCAATTGATAGAACAAAACCACTTTCTTGAGCTAGAAAGGTAAAAAATTGTAAGAAAAAGATATTTTAAAACGAAAATACTTCATGAAGAAAAATTTCCGCAAGGAAAATGTTTTTCATTAACCAAACAGAGCCTAAATCAAGATGCACTCATTTGTAATTGAGAAAAAGAAGTGCATCAAAGCCTATAATCTTATTTTCTGTTAAGAGTTATCGGTTCACAGTAAAATGGTACAAATATTCTGGGCATGAGATTATTTCGTTCAACGAAATAATATGGAAAAACATACCGTGAAAGTCAGACATGCGGAGGTACTGGCCACAGACAATCCTTTTCTTGTAAGTTGCAAAGGTCCTAACTTAAAAATGACATACATATAACCACTCAAAGATGAAGGAATACTGGGCAAACCCATCAATGCTGGAGGAGGATTCCTCGAGGAAACGGTAGAAGGAGCACCATCAGTGCTTAGTCCTAGCATTATAAACAAAAGACCAGAAAGCAATGCTGCTCTACCCAGTTGATCCTGTCACAAGAGAAAGTCGAGAAATAATCATCTAACTCGGGGGTATGGCAACTGGGTAATGGGGGGTACAAGAGGGGTAAAAGTAACAGAGGTTAAGCCCTTACCCTTGTTTGGCACCTTTTTAGGGATAATGCATGGTAAATCCTATTTTCTTTACCCCCCAATTTGGAGGGTAAACCAGGGGAGGGGGGAGTCCTAATAAATTTTGGATAATTTTACCCGTATTTTAACTATAATTCACTTTAGTCATACCCTTTACCTAATTGTTAAACGATGTTAACTCCTTACCTCCCCCTCTTTATCCTTCTTTACCCCTTTCTATCCAGTTATCAAACAAAGCTTAAGGCAATAAAACTAGAAAAGTGAACTTACTTTCCATACATCCGATGGGAGCACTCCTATTGATAAAAGGGCCAAACAAAGAACAATCCCAAAGCGCATGTAAATATGGGAGCGAGCTGGAAGAAAAACTAAAGCTAGAAGCCATACCTGCAAAATCAAAATCGCAAAACGAAGGAGCGAGAAACAAAAGACCGTTATATGAATAACAAATTCAGAAGGTCTGGAACTAAATTAGGAAAGAAATCATTTTTGGTGAAACCCAACACAGAGAACACCTACCCCCACCCCCCAAAAAAAATATATATATATATATCAAAAAAGTTATTGAAAATTTTAGCATGTTAGAATCAAATTCTTTGAGTTTGAATCCTATCTATCCTCCAACTCATAAACACTCAAGAAGTAGTCCTTTTATCTTTCTTTTTTTATTTGCCAAAAAAAGTTCATAGAAACTACTTTCAAGTGTATTAGCACATGGGAATGGAAACTTCGAGGAGCCCTGCCATGACTACGTTCATGAAGCACTCCTTTCAGCTTGTTTTTGCTCCTCCCCAAGGATCACTTCACTAAAGTTATTCGAAAGAGGGACAGAAATGGCAGTTATGATAAGAAGAAGAGGAGGAAGTAAGCACTCAAGAAGGCATGAATTAAGGGATTAGAAACTTCAAAAACAACAGTTGGGTTGCTCCATATATGATAAATATATATACATATATAAAGAGTACACAATAATGATGTATTTGGCCTATCAAATACACATTAGGCATCCTTCCGAATGGAGGATTGACCTAATGTGTCCATCCTAATAATAGAGAAACGATGACCCTCCCTGTCTTTTCTCTCTCAATCGAATTACACTTGAGGAAAGAAACCACTAATACAACAATTTAACCTCTAAGCAGATAACATTCAAGCACAACACCTCAGCAACTCAGCTGTTTTTGTAGCATTATTGATGTAACCCCGTATAGGGGATTACATAGGTTGTTGATCGTGGCAAACAGAGAAACCCCACTACGACAAAACATTAGGTTATTGGTACGGTTAGAAACCCCATCATAGTGAGTAAAAGGTACAAGAGTCATTGCATAGAAACTCCAGTGTACTTGACAAATAAGAAAATATATATACCCCAACATTTGAAGATATACTCTAATAATAAATAATAAGAATTTAAAATAAAATCCAAATTGCTATTGCTACTAGAAAATGGGGTAATAAAGAGTAAGACAAATAATTTGGACTAAATTAAAATTAACTAATTAAATTCCGGTAACTTCATGACACTCCTAGTCAAGTATCCCAATTTACAACTTCCCCATTCCATCAATTGTTACGAAGCATAATCAATCCAACAACGAATTAACCAATTAAACCACTCAATCCAACCAAATCAACTCAAAGATAATAATATATTCGTATATAATCCATACAAGTATAGGAATTACAAGTAACTATAAGATTTGTACAGTAGGAGGAAAGGTAGGGGGAGATAGAGATTAGATAGATAAGGGAAGGAGAGACTGAAACATTCAATTCATTCATACCTCTCTTCTACACTGGGCCCCTATATAGAGTTATATAGGACTTAACCTATTTATTAATACTTAAATTACCTCTCACTTAACTATTAGATTTTGGACTATATCATTAGTGCTCAAAATCAGAATAATCTAACAGTACCATTCCATTTCCATCACTAAATCTTCTTTCAGTAACTACCCAGTTGCCGAATTCACCAAATCCAACCGAAAACAAACAACAAAACCATAAAGGAATAACATTTTCTTCATATATTCAAATGGGAAAGTCACATACCAATTTAATTCGTGGGTCAATGGAATGCACGAAAGTAGAGGGAGAAGGGATGAACTGACAAATAGGGCTAGAAGTAGCACCCGCAATTGAACGAAGCACCTTGTCCGGACCCAAATCCCCCTTAGGAACCCACTTTTTCCAGTCTCCGGATTCAAAATTACTGCTTGCTGTACAGTGAATTGTGCGAATTGGCTTAGTGAAAGGGGGGATTTTTAGGGTTTTGAGGGGATGAAGATGGAGAAGTGGGGGTGAGAGAAATGGGGTTGGGGAAAGAGAGAAGATTGGTGGGGGAGAAGTGCAGAGATTCATGGAGGAGGAAGCGTCACCACCATGGATGATGGGCGTTGTCGTGGCGGCGGCGGCGGCGGCGGAGGCGGAGGAGGGAAGAGAAGGAAGGGATTTGATTTAGTGAGTGAGTGAGTGAGAGATTTCTCTTTTGCCTACGGGTGAACAAAAATAGGTATGAATCGGTTTATCGGATCACATTGGCCAAGGATTAGACGGACTGACCATATATTGGTTCGATTTTTATTCTTAATATATGGGCTTAATCGGCCTTCAATTCGGTATAGTTCAAAATCAGAAAACAGAAAAATCAAACCGTGGATCGATCAACATTAATTTCGTATTAAGTATTT
The DNA here is from genome assembly GCA_018398585.1 of Simmondsia chinensis. Classification (NCBI taxonomy): domain Eukaryota; kingdom Viridiplantae; phylum Streptophyta; class Magnoliopsida; order Caryophyllales; family Simmondsiaceae; genus Simmondsia; species Simmondsia chinensis. The sequence goes on from JAGTTD010000013.1 coordinate 4,206,829, forward strand.
TGAGTACATAACTTTAGTATGTCTTAGAAAATTAAAATTTTATTTTTTACTATTTAATGATTATGTAAATATCTTGTATAATTATTCTTAAATTTTAGATATATATATATATATGTATGTATGTATATATCATTATTGTTATTTTTTAACTTTTAACTTTCATATGGAAATGATTTTCTTCTTCTAATTGCACTTGCTGGATGAAAAATCCTGACCCGTTTCTAACCGGTCATGGACCAAATTGACCCGGTTTAAATCGGTCCACTTTGAACTTATTTTAAGTATAATTATCTCTATGCTTATCTTTTTACCCAATAATTAAATAAGGATAATTCATTTACTCTTTTTTACATCATAATCTACTAGTGTTAAGTGAAATTCTGGTTGGGGTTCGAGTTACATCGGGTCATTCTCGGGTTTGATTCAACTCATGTTAAGACAAACTTAGATAGGCGCAAGTCAAATTATGTGATTTCAAGTTCAAGTCAAATTTTTGGGACAATTAGATTGAGTCATTTTTCATCATAATATAACCAAGGCTAACTCAGATTTAGGCCAGGCCATTTCATGGTTTGAATCATCTCGGATATAGTTTATTTCACATTTTCATTCGGCTTATAGAATGTCAATTCAAGTAAACCGGATCATGTGCTCTTTGTTAAGCTCCAAATAGAAAGCTCGACACTGGCGTATCCAAAATTTTGAAAAATAGTGAAAAAAGGAGAGAATGTTGGGATATGATATGAAGTGGCTTCAAAGCCTATAGAGAATCATTCTCCTTAACTTATATCGTCTCTTACGAAATAGTCTTAAAAATACAATATATTCAAACATTTATATGTTATTATAGACCATTGAGCGTGTAATGATGGGAGGATTTCTTAAAATGTCCTTACCCATTATGAGGGCGTCTTAGTTGGTGGCGTCTTCTACCCGTGCGGTCATTGCCTGAGGATCAGGAGTTCGATTCTCGCTAAGAATATACTCATGACACCTGCTCATGGGGATTGTGGACTTCCTTATGAGTAGGGGTTGGATGGGGCAACCTAATCCCTCGTTACCAAAAAAAAAGGTTAAAATGTCCTTTCTTAGCAAGCACCTTGGTAGTTAAGGCGTTATTTCGGAATAGAAACCTTGGTAGTTAAGATCTCCCTTCTGAAAAGACACCTTTTTAACGTGAGATAGCGATCCTTTTAGAATTCCCTTTATACTATCATTCACTTATCCCCAAACCGACACTCATGCATCAATGTGGAACAAGTAGCATTTAACTTAACATTGAATTTTAAAAATACATCAACAGATAACAGAAAAAATGCACAATTTACTACTCATATATTATTACACATAATCATATTCCATTCTTTATAAACAAATTATAGTCCATCAACAAACACCCAAAATATAAAAAGAAAAGATTAAAAAAAAAAAAAGAAGCCATCAATAAAATAAAACACATAAAAAAAAACTTTCACGATGTTCTCGTCACGTGCTTCAATCTTAATGTGGAAATGCATTCAATTAACCATTTGATCCATTAGACTCGGCCACCGAGGAACATTCCGGAGGCAACACTCTCGGCATTCATATGGATAGCTCCCGTGCAAAACAACTGTGTCCCGCTCAATAGTATCATTATCACTTCCAATGTCCTCTGTACGAAAACATTTTTCATATATGATCAGATTATTATGGACTTATGTAAAAATAAAATAGAAATAAGACGGAAAAGCTTTTCGATAAACTAAATAAAGGGTAAAGTGGTGGATGATATAGAAAGTGGAGTGCATACCAAGTTAGAATCAGTCCATCCAAGTTCTATTTCTTTAGATGCCAACCTGCAACCACAAACCATGAAGCAATTAAATAAATAATTTGATTATTTGTGCTTCGTTTGTTACGGGGAAAAATAGATTCTAGTAGTTAGTTTCCCTCTTTTCTACTGTTCGATGTAAAATGTAAATTCATTGACGGAAAAATTTCCTATTGTAAGGGTTTTCCCTCCAATGGGTAGAAAATGCCTGCAATTGTAAAATGTGGGAAGTCATCATTCCAAGAGCCCAAAAAGTTTCAGGGTATCCATCGGTCCGAATCTAGATCATGTATATTGTATCTTGACTTGTGTTGTCTTATAACAAGGTATAAGATGATTGGTGGAAGATACTTCTTTTAAACCAAACAAGGGAACATTATAAGGTGGGAGCATACTTTCCGTTGAAACAGACAACAAAAAATCTCAAGTTCATTTTCAAAAGGAAGAGGACTTCCTATTTACCAAACAGAGCCTACATTTTAACGACATAATAATAATGACGATGACAACTAGGTATGGCAATGGGGCGGGTAAAACCCATTACCTGCGGGTATCTGCCTTGTTTGGAGCAGGTACGGGTATAGATGAGGCGGGTAACGGGTACGGGTAGGGTACACATGTCAATACCCGTCACAAGTATGGGGCGGGTACAGGTATAGGCTTGTACTTGCCCCACCCCGCCCTGCCCGAATACCCGCATGTACCCGCCCCCCGCCTTGTACCCGCATATACCCGCCTCGTAATCACATATTGGAGTTACATGTTGTATTATTTTATATAAAACATTTCTAAAGCAATCTATAAATATAAATTCATGGTTATTATTGAAGGAAAAAAGAAAAAAATTTATGAGTAATAAGTTGGACATGGATAGGTAACAAGACGGGTATGAAGTGGGTAAGTGCGGGTACGGGTGAGCAGGGGCGGGTAGGGGCAGGTAATAGGTGCCAGTTGGGTACCCGTGGGTAATGATGTGGGTACGGGTACGCACTTCATACCCGTGGCGAGTAATGAGGCGGGTACATGTATAGGATTTAGGTGGCAGGCAAGGGTATGGAGGAGGCAGCCCCCATACCCTCCCCGCCCCATGGCCATCCCAATGATGACTACTAGAATATGCATGACCTTTTTTATTGCCCTGGTATTAATAAAAATATAGATAAAAAGAAGACGGTACCCCATGGCGAAGAGAGTGAGAGCCCAGGAGAGAAGAGAAGAGGCAGCCGAGGCATACAAATGGGACCCAGTCCATTGCATGACGTTGTATATTCCGGTGAGCGACGTGGTGATGCCTAGCACTCCCACGAGCAGCGACACTATGACAAAGAACCCTGTCGCCATGTTTCCCATAGGAAAATATATGGGAAATATGCGCGCTGGTAGCGACAACACCGATGCTGCATGGCCAAAACCACCAATTAATACATGTTTGCTAGAGTATAAAATTATTCTTGAACGTTAACTAACTATTTGAACTTTTAGAATAGTTAGTTCATTCACATAGTATTGCTCCAAATTTATCTCTTTACTTAGAAAATTTAGTACCATTAGATATAATGATAAAAAGGGCCTATATATATATATATTTATTTTTTTTTTCCAAAAGAAAGGAGTTTTTAAGTGTTAGCTACAATCCTCTTAAACATATTAAAAAGTAAAGTTGTACATATGTGATCCTTTCTAGACCCCGTTCATGGGAGATGAGATTGCAGTACTATGAGATAAAACTGAAAGTTAAGTTGTGCACATGTGATCCTCTCTAGACCTTATATAATAGAGCCTTATACACGAGATGGTAAAATTTTGTATATGTCCTAAATTTGCCTAGGCCTTTTGGGCTCGACTCATAAAGTTGAAATAGACGAGGTCCACAAATAAGTTCAAGTGGGGTCCATCCTAAATCCAATTGGCATTAGATGGAGTAACCCACTAGGCTCATATATTGATCTCTTCTTTATTACAACTCCTATATAGAATTCACATTTGACTCACACGTGAAGTTCTTCAAAGTTACAGCACTTGTAGTAAAATCCATTACGAAATAAAACCAAACTCTACAAATGAAACCGAACATTTACTAGGCCGGACCCCGCATTAAAGGGAGCCATGTACACTTTACTAGTATTTATGATACTACAACAACAATAACGACAAACCCCATGCCTGAAAGTCTCCTGCCAAAGCAGGGTCTAACGGGTAAAACGTATGCAACCTTACAGTAGTTACGATATTGAGAGATAAAATTACCAGATTCATGGGAGTGTTCAATGCCATGATTGACAGCCCAAGCAGCAATGACCATGACTATAAAGTACAGCACTAGGTTCACCATCAGCAGCAACAGTGCTGCTGATCTTGTTCCTTGTGACGCCATTCTACGACCCCCACAGACTGAGACTTTTACGACAAAAACAAACACGAAGTTTAAAAAGAAGGATGTTGTACTAGTACTCTTGGGCGATCTGTCAGGTGGTTCAGACCAACGAATTATATAGGAGTACCCCTGAAAATAAAAATAAGAAAAAAAGGGTTCTTTTCTTGGTAACAAAACCGAAGCCAAGTATATACTCCGGCTGGTCTATCTCTTTCATTTGTTTATATTACATTGTAGTTGGAATTCTAGTCTTGATTCTTAGTTTTCCCTCTCAGATGGCAAGGAATTTCTGCCTTAGCAAATCTTTTACTCCTTTTTGGATTCCTCTGTCTGGGATCATGCATCATGATTTGATGCCACTGACTCAATTTTTTGGCAGAAATACTTTGAAATAATAAAAGTTATAATGTTTATTATATGAGGCAAATTAGGAAGACCAAAAACAACATTGCGTTCATTAATAGTTGCAACGTCATCCACCGCATCAAACCGTAGAATGTTTATTGTATAAGGTAAAATGTTTCTAAAAAAAGAAGACTAAAAAGAACATTGCTTTCATCAATAGTTGCAATGCCATCCATTAAAACGTCTTTCCGGGTTACATCTTTCAAATTGCTACATTAGTAGTCAAGACTGAACATAACCCCAAAATAACCGCTTGGGACTCCCAAATTTTAGGGGCCCTAGAACCTGGGGGTGGTTCTTTTTTTCGAAAGGCAGAATTGTCAATATTAGTACGTTCATAATTAAGATTTTTTTTAACTTGTTGTATTAGTTGTTAGAACCAAACACAGTAAATAGTATAATAAGCATATAAAATACTAATATATTATCCAAAGGCATACAATAAAGGATGGATAATACCTGTAAGGCATGGAAACAACTAAGTACCGACAAAGTAACAACCGATGAAGTAGAGCTGAGCGAGGCACGGATCACGCTTTCTTTAAGACGGTTTCCACGCTCCTATGGATAAGCCCGATGCAGTAGGTAAACAGCACGCCGTCCCCAGGATACAACGCTCAGCTAACGCCAACGCTCTTAGACCCTGCACTGATCTAAGAGGCCAAAACTACCAAACACTCTTAACTCAAAATAAAAGATGGGAATTATAAGCAAGTAGAAGAAGGAGAAAGCTTGGTGTTGTATATATATAAAATATCACATTTTAATCCTTATTTATAGGGAAAAAATAAGATCAAAAATTAATAATCAAATCAAATTTGCCCGTTGAAAGTTAATGGCCCAGCTAAAGCATTTGCCCGTTGAAAGTTAATTGGGCTTTGGCGCTACAGTGGTGCCAACGGCACTTTGCTTTTTGATCTTATTTTTTTTCCCTTTTTTAATTGCTATTATTATTATTTTTAAAGGAAGAGCAAATAGGAATTTTTATTAAAAACCAACATTAGTATCACGGTGTTAAAAGGGAAAAAAAAAAAAAAAAAAAGCAACACTCCCAGTGTCCCAAGGTCCCGCCTAAGCAGAATGTTTTGGAGAGTGGATGTACGCAGCCTTTCCCTTCATGTGTTTGACTATAGATACATACTAGGATTGTGTCAAATAAAAGCCTTGAGACATCTCATGTATTGTTCCTTGGAACAGTGAAAATTAATGTAACTCCATCTTTGAGGATAGGCTTTAGCCAAACCACATAAATCTAGCGTCTCCTGTTTTCTCCCTGTACCTCTATAGTATGCTTACTAATCCGACTTACAGTCTCAGTAAACATGGATTTAACGATTGGTATCAAAGCCTAGCAAGTCCCGCTTGACATTGCAATGATCATTTTGGCTTGTATAGATTACATCAGAATGTGGCCGAAGCACAACTTCCAGTTTCAAGTCTTCATTGACACAATAACTGTTCTGAACAACAACAAGAATAATAACACCACCAACAGAAGAAGAAAAATAAAAAATATCGGCCCTTTGCATATGCAAATACCAGCATTCATAATTTTCCAGTTTGCGTTGGACAACTCGGGTTTTAGACCTTCAACGAGAGTTTCTGAGCTTCGAGTACTTCAGCCTCGAGCGTTGGCTCCCACAGTATAGTCGTCTCAGCCAACAACGAGGTCACGACGTATGGGTCCATGTTTGATGCTGGACGCCTGTCTTCTAGGTACCCTACATCCATAACAAAGTTACTTAGACCTTAAACGACTAGTTTTTGTGCTAGTTTTTGTTCATTAATATTAGCAACAGACGCAGAAATTTAACTATTCGGTGTCTATGTCGATAATCACTACATAAATAGAATGATCCATCCATTATTTAAGAATGTATCGAAGTAAAGCTTATTGTGTTAATATCAACATAACCATGAGAAGAAAATCAGCTACAGACTAAGGTTCTATTTGGTTCAACCGAGAATATTTTTCTTACTGGAAATTTTCTTCACAAAATAATTGTCTTTCCAGGTCTATAGATTGGTATGAGATTTGCGTTTGGGCAAGTTAAGGTTGAAGTGAAGCATATTACAAGAGATTACCATAGAAAACGTTTTCCCTTCAGAGAAGAAAAATGTTTTCCCCTTTCGTAGAAGGAAAGTCAATTTCCCCTCAATGAAAGAAATAGTTTTCAATATTTGTGGTAGTAGTTATGAAATATGTGAAGAAATAATAGAACTGAAATGGAAAAGATTTTCCCTTAAAACAAACAGAGCCTAAGGAAAGTCGTTATAATACCTTTGCCTTGCTTCTCAGTCTCACGGCCCACACGAATTGAGCAACCCCGGTTTGCTACTCCCTATAAATCAGAAATAGTAAATCAATCTTATAATACAGCCATTTCTATCTATCTATCTATATATATTCCAAGTTCAAACAATTAGAGAATTCCAAAAAATGGGGCCAAAACAACACCACGTAAAAGCATACCCAAGAGAATGTGTCTATACTGGCAGTTTCATGCTTCCCAGTCAGCCTTCTTTCATTTCCTTCTCCATAGGCACTTATATGGTTTTTGTGCCGAAGCGATAGGTTCAATATTGCCTTCTTTATCACATCGAAACCACCGTCCTCTCTCATGCTCTTCGTGCTGCGCCATTGGCAGTCATCTTTCAGACAATGCCACATTTATCAATTCAAAATTGTTTTGCAAATAAGGGTGCAAATGAGCTAAGTTGCCTGGTTAGAAAGCTCGAAAGGCTCGATTAGTTTCAAGCTAGAGCCGAGCCAAATTGTTTAGCCTATGGAGCCAAGCATGAGCCTAGTGAAGCTCGAGCTCATAGGCTAGGCAAAGCCTAAATGAGCCTTAGGGAGGCTATCTTAATACAATTTATTGGCTAAACTATGACCAACAGAGCCAAATTCGAGCATAAATGAACCAAGCTCGAGCCTAAACCAGCCTCAACCTAAATATTGCAAGCTTAGTTAGGAGCTCAACAAGATGGGTTCAAGCACAACCGAGCTGAGCCACATGCAAGCCTAGGATGAGCTAAGCTCGAGCTTGAAATTTCCAAGCTCGCGAACTTCAAGCAACCCCAAGCCTCAAGCTTGATGAGTTCAGACTCAACTTAGCTCAACTCAGCTCAGATGCACCCATACCCGCAATTGCCGAATGCCTTCCAAAACACAAAAAATTAGTTTGGCCAAACATGTTTGAGATACCTATAGTTGGTGTGACATCCAGCACCGTTCCAATCACCCTGGCCAAGAACGAAATGGGTAAGAAAAATCGTCTGAAACGTAATTATGATGTAAATAGTGAGTATGATGGAAACTTGGCGAACCTCGATTGGCTTCGGATCGAGCGTGAGAACAACGCCTGCTTGCTCAGTTATTCTCTGTCACCACAGGTTAATTGATCAACAAGTAGGAAACAATATAACCAGCAAGCACAATCTTGAAGCTTCATTTGAAAATCAATCAGTTACTCATATTATGTACTCTTGCTAGAAGTACTCTTTTACTTAGAAACTAGTACTTCTTGATTGACCTACTATAAGTACATAAACAAAAGGCTAGGCAATAATGTAGGGCTTCATGTGTGGAGCCTGGTTTTATTCTATAATAGGCCATGTCAAAATCTTTTTGGGTTTGATTTGCGCCCAAGCCCAACTGAGAGTCCTTTTAGGCGCACTAGGATTGTGTGGCTATATATACTACTGCCTAACCGTTTGCGAGGTCTCATGTAAGAGGTAGTAGAATTCGCTTGTACTCTTCTCAAAAGATAGTGACTATCTCTACAATTCCATGGACATAGGTACAGTTAGTGAACCATGTAATCTCTGTGTCTTGTTTTCTTTTTTCTCGTTAAATTTTTTGTTGTTCTATTGTTTCGTTTCCTTAACAAATAAAACCGACATTGTGGACCAATCAACTGATTGAATTACCTCAAGAAGGTATCTAGCACACCAGACATGGTCACCAGCTTCAATCCCCACACTTGGACCCACCTGGAATTCCCACTGCACATACAAAATAAAGGTACCTAGTGATAAACGCATTTGTTCAACAGGATGGTGAAATGAAACATCGACTGTTCTAGTCAAAGTCAAAACGAAACAGGGAGAAATCGAACCTGGCCAGGCATGACTTCCCCATTGGTGCCACTTATGTTGATTCCAGCGTACAAGCACGCTTTGTAGTGTGCATCGGATATGTCACGGCCAAAGGACTTGTCAGCACCAACACCGCAGTAGTAAGGACCCTGGCAAATACACATAAAAAGAACAACTTTATTACTTCTTACCCCATATCATGAAGGCGGGATTTGATCCCAAGTCTCGGGAACCACCTCCCAAAAACTTTAACAACTGAGCTAGCTATCACCTTCAACAAATACTGATGTTAAGAGGGAAGAAAAAGAATTTGACCTGAGGACCAGGGTAGGCTCCAACAGGCCAGCCCAAGGGCCATTTCACGTTCGGTTGGAGTAAGGTGTACTCTTGCTCAATACCATACCTATATTCGAAAGGATTAGAAGACATACTTAGAAAACGAAAGGGAATGTTGATGTAGCAGAAGTTGCTATTCAAAAACTAAACTCAATAATATTTCTCTAAGAACTAAAAATAATAAATTACAAAGTTGTATTTATAGGAAAAGACTAATCCCTAGAATAATACAGGATAAGAAAAGATAAGATAAATGTTGACTCAAATAGAAAAACTACCCCTCCAAAAACAAGGAAAGATAAATACTTAACCAAATAAAATTATGTTGCATCAACAGGAATGTACTTTCAGATTTGAGCAATGCATGAGTTCTCGTAGGTTGGAGATCGTCAGATATACAGCCAACATGAATCCATAGGAAAGTATGATATTCTAAAACGTTGTTGCATCTCCAGTACTTCAATATAAAAATACATTGAAAATTTTGCATGCCAAATTTTCATCTAGTAAGTGTTACTATTGGGACTGCCTACTGCGGTGATTTCTCTATTCAAACCACTAGATTGAGCTCCGCTCTTCACCTCCCTTCTTCTCTCTGTGTTGTGCTCATGCATTCTACCTCTGACATTTTATGCTAGAGCACCCAAACTGTTCAGACCGCGGATACTAGGTCCAAAATGCATGGGTGGACTTGCGCTAGTGATCAAGAATGAACTTACCAAGGAACTTCAGCGGTGACCTTTGGATTACTAAAGATAGCAGCAGCCCTATGTCGCTTATTAGTAGGAATTGGCTCACCTGCTGGTGTATATGTATCACAGATTACCTGTTTCCATGACGTGCAACAAAATCACATGTTTAATTTTCGAAATGAAACATTTATTCGGTATCAAATCGCATTTTCCTACCAAGAATCCAATATTCAAATATCTAACTCACCAAGATGTGGTTACCACCACGGAAAGGATCCCTGAAAATTGCTTGAGGGCTGCAGGGGAAAAGATCAATCACAAATAAATACAAAGGAAGAAAAATCAATCAAAAGACCGAAGCTTCAGGAGAAAATGCAATCACAAGATTATGAATTTGAAACTAATGTATAGCAAAACGATTTGGTGAAGGTCTTACTATAGGATCACTTCACTGTCTTCCCCCGGTGCCTGTCCTGTACTCGACCCATCATAGTTCCACTTGGGGAGCTCAGACGGGTGCTCGACAGGTCTCGAGATTGTCTAAGCATTTGCAGACAGAATGTTAGCAAAATATGCAAGAGGAGTATAGCAATCATTCACTTAAATCAAAAATTCATGGAGACTATTATCGTACCCTCGATTTACTACGAAGATCAATCCCAGATCCTCCAACCCTGTTATATACAATGATAATAAACGATAAAGTTCATAATCCAGGCAAACAAGAAACAAAATACTTCATTTGGATGTGGCAAAACACTTAAAAATACACTTAAAGATCATGTACCATATGTACTCAGCGATTATCTTGTCAGTCTGTGGAGTAACGTCCAAATTTAGGAGTTGCTCCACCCTGTTTACGGTGCTGCTTTCGGACTTGATAGCAAACACTCTAAACTTAGAAGAGCTCTTCACTGACCCCTTCCGGTGCTTCAACATTATAGAATTCAACGGGTTCGCGATCATGGGACTTATGTTGCTTGGACTTTTGGTAATTTTCATCTGCAATTGCATGGTAGGTACAAGTATCTGTGCCATCTTCGCTTAGTTTTCCCTGAGTATGCAAAAATGAAGCTGGAAGTATTAGTAATTCCCATCACAACAGCAGCAGCAGCAACAACAAAACAAACTTAGGCTCCAAGGCAAGGTCTAGAGGGGTAAAATGTACGCGGCCTTACCTCTACAAGGTGCTATCCTGAAGGGAGGTTGTTTCTAAGGCCTCCAACCCGAAAAAGCAAAAACGGAACAATATTTATAAAATCAAGTCAAAGTCTTCCTATCACAACAACAATACCTTAATAACTTGGCACTGCAATGATTAATTACAAACAATTATGGAAGTGTAGTATCTTCCATTTGTGTTTATATCAGTCCATATATGCAGAGCTCTCCTCTCCAAAGTCCCAACCTCCACTGCAGGATGAGAGAGAGAGATACTAATCTTTTGGGATATCCTTTCAGAGAACTGCATAACACCGACAACGGACAATGTTACATGGAAGCCTGGAACAGCAAAATTTAATGAAACGTATTGGCAATTAGCCACTTAATGGCAAATCAGGTTTTGGCCTTCAATGGCTGATCCGTGGCCCCACTTTCACCTTTTTTTGGGCGTGGTTGGAAATGATTTTTTGTTTGGCAAAATACCTAGGAATGGGTTCAATTTAGATGTGAAAGAACAAATTTGAAAGAAAATGAAAAGAAAACAAAGAGAAAACACAACACGCAGGTTTATGTGGAAACCTTGAAATTGAGGGGAAAAACACGGTCGGATGAAGGTGTTGAGGAATACTCCACAAGTGAGTCTTGTAGTTAAATCCCACATTGGAGTGATAGGGGTAAAGAGATCAATTTATAAGTGTAGTGGGTTACTCCACCTATTGCCAATTGGTTTTAGGATGGAATCCCACTTGGGCTTATATGTGGATCTCATGTGTTCCAACTCCGTGGGTCGGGCAATGAAATTTAATAGAAGGAAAGCAATCCAGTAAAAAATCCGAAAGGAGGATGCAATTGCAAGCAACAAGATACAACATATATAAAGATACCACCACAAACTCTGCTTTTGAATCGAGTCATAAAATTCAAAACATAACACAACATTGTTTACATAGAGATAAATCACATAGTAGGAGGTCCTAAGTTTAGATCTCTCACCCCAAAACTTACCAAAGAAAGAGATACTAGCATATCAGATCAGATCTGCCAAAACAAGAGCTTGAAAGTTTCCCCCGTCTATCCCCTCTACCAAAGAAGGAAGCTCTTAACTAGCCAGACAAAATTACACATTTAAATGGAAGATTCTGATTGCAATTTTTTTTTAGAGCAGAAGAAATAGGTTTAAGAAGCCTCTCCACAGGATAACATTCTATAAGGTAAGGCTGCGTACATCTTACTCTCCTCGTACCCTGCTTTAGCAGGAGCATCTTTGAAGCACTGGGCTGTTGTTATTGTTGTTGTATATAAAAGATAAACAAAATATCACAATAAAGAGACGAGACCCAATTGCATTGACCTCCTATTACCCAACATGGTTAAGTAGAATACCATGTTGCTGATGCAATTAACAATTCTACTAAAAGAATCTCCTTTCGAGAATCACTTTTGATCTAACCACAAGTAGTCACCCACATTGATTTTCAAAGCAAAATCAGCAAAGGAAACCTACCATTTTCAGTAAAGTAACAACAAAGATAATCTTTACATTACATTCCAAAACAAGCACTTTACCAAAGGATTACCTTAATTTTTTATTCCTTTAGTGGAAGACAATAGAATCTCTTCAAAATCACTTTAACTTCTCATCTAAGAAGACCATAACATCAGAACCCAATTCCAAAACCCATCACTTTTAAGAAGACCATAACATCAGAACCCAATTCCAAAACCCATCACTTTTCCCCAAAATTAAACATTAATCTAATCAAACACTGATGGGCATTCCTTTTCCTTGATACCCATTTGTATATACAGTGACATCACAATCATAAACTCACAAAACATACAAAAACAAGAGAAGAAAACACAGTACCTGCCTCAGAATCATCAAAAACTAAGCAAAGAAGAGAGAGAAAAATGAGAGAAATCAAGTCAATAACCTGATAAAAGTACCTTATTTTATAGCACAAAGGGTTGAAATGTGAGTTGAAAATGGAGAAAAAGTGGGATTGCCTTTTGCATATGAGATAGGGCTCTTTACATATGAGTGGCAGAAAATTGTTTATTGTAAAGCTTGGAATCTCTGGACTAAAATACCAGAAGAAAAATTTGCAAGATAAAGTTCGTCTACAACAACAATTCAGTATCTTAAAAGAAATCTGTCTAGACTAAATCTGAAAAAAAAAATAAGATATACGCAGCCTTATCCGTACAAGCTTTACAGATAAAGCTGGTTTCTTTAGCATTAATTTTTAATTGAGTTTCGTTGCCCAGAAAGAGATGATGAAACATTTTTTTGATGGGGTTAATAAATTTGTTGATGATGTATGCTTTTTGTATCATTTGATAACGATAGGTCAACCAAATCATGTAGATTTGGATACTGTCCATTTCGGACTTGGAAACACGAACCACTTTTTGTACCATTTCAGAATAAAACTAAATCTAATATGTAGACGCAATAATTAAAATATAATGAAAGATTTAATAAAAAAATAAATAAATAGTACATGATTCGATTGAAATTACTTACATTTTTCAGAATTGTAAAGATATTTTATTCAATGAAACTTTACATTAAATTTTTATTTTGATTCACTTTACACTCTCTCAAAGTCTAAAACAGGGTTTATATAGACACACATAATAAATTCTAATACTTTAGTTATGATCACCAAACTAGGCTTGTGCCTCAAGCCCGATCCTCCACTCTGTTAGACTTGGTACATATAAACTCTAGCCCACACGAAAAACTCAACATAAAAATAAAAGTTCTCATTAAAAGTTGTTAACCTATAAAACTGTAATTAGATAAGTGATGTCTAAAATAATTTATTTTTCTAAAATATAAAAAATTGAGGTGGGATATAAATGTTATGATGTTAGCCACGACAACAGTAATAAAAAGTATAAAATATAGTAAAGAATATGGTATAATTAATAAAAAATAATTTGTTATATCTTTATCTAATATTTAATTTTAGAAACTAGTTGAGAGTGATTTTGTCTTTTTTTTTTTTTAAATCAAGTTTGGTAAAAACTAAAATTAAAAAGATATTCTAATTTTTTATTTAATTTTTAAAAAATCAACAGCTATTAAACAAAAAAAAAAAAAACAATATTGAACAAGCCATTGAAGTTAAGGGTCAACGTGATAATTATATGGCCCTAAAATCGTTGACTTAGTTAAAGGAAAAAAAATGTGGTCACTATCAGACGTGGCACTAATTATTATTTCTTATAGTGTAAACTATTATTTTTAATGTTATTATATGATAAAAATTCTTATTGCCACAACGAGATTATAATTTTTGGTGTTCAAAAAAAAAAAATAAGATTATAATTTTTAAAATAATTTTATGCCTTTTTGATGCAGCACATAAGTGAAAATTTTGAAGACAGGAAAATTTCAACGGCTTTTTTCTTAATTTCTTCTTACGAAAATAGTAAGAATAAAGATAAAAATAAGCTACTCAATTTCTCACTACCCAAAAAAGAGAGAAAACCTTAGAAACTTTAAGAATAAAATCTGAAATTATAAATGCTAATAAATCATAGGGTTTCTCTTTTTAAATAAAAGAATTTTCCTAATTAGACTTAAACTCGTAATTTAAAATCAAGGTTGAGGTCGCAATTAGTGTGCTTAGGGTCAACGGTTGAGATTGCAAGCCGTGTACTCCTAATAAAATAAAAGGCTAAAATAACAGGGATAAATATAAATAAATAAATACTAATATAAGCCATCCTAATTGATGTTAAACTCTTAAAAGCCGCGTTTCCTCTTCAACCCGCATCCCTCCTGAGCTCACCAAGCCATAGTCGCCAACCTGTCAATAACTCATTTGCCAAGCTATGAATCACTTTTATTATTTGTAAGTTATATTATTACATTATGCTTTTTGTCCTAAACATTAACCTTTTTTATCAATCACAACACATACTGTAATTTAGTGCTTAACAGTAATATTATTATAAGCTCAGAAAAGCTATTACCTAAGATTAAAGAAATTAGGAGTTATTATTATTAGAGTTAAAACTATTAATGTCAGAGCACTAGTGTGATATAAAATAATAAGAGTCATAAAATTATTTTGAGAATAATAATTTTAGTCTGATAATTTTTATTACAATAATAATATTATTCTAAATATTTAATGAGAGAGAGTGTGTGGTAGAAATTTTGACATGGGTTGATTACGATGCCCCTATGCAACGATCACGTGGGGCATGCGTCTCCTAGGAATTTGTCGGGTGACGCAAATTTTGTCAAAATTCGATAGATTTTTATGTAAAAGTATCGATATAAAATGTGATTTTAGATTTACTTTATTAGAAAAAATAATTGATATAATAAATGATTTAAGCAATATGCTACCAGAATTGAGTGAATTTTCTTTGTAATTTGTCGAATTTTTGCTAAAAGAATTATTGTCATGCACATACGGTATCGTAATCTATCATGTGCATGACACAATCACATATTAAAATATCAAAATATTTACGTGATAAACTAAAATTCAAAGCACTTCAATAATATATATATATATATGGTAGCGTTTTTATGAGAGGGTGAGAGGGGCAAATCCTGGCCCTCTATTGTAATGGACAACCAAGATTTGTTGAGTACTGAAAAAAAAAAAAATAATTTCCTTCCCTTATTCCTTCTTTCTTTCTACCCTATGAAGGGGTATGGGCCGTAAATTATTAATTTTTTTTTAATGTTCAACAAATATTGCCCATCTATTACAATAGAATGTTAGAATTCACTCTCTCGCACGCTGTCACCCTCTCATAAGAACGTCACCCCTTTCTCTCTCTCCCTCTCTCTATCTAATTATGGTTGAAACGGTTAATATAAACATAATTCAAATAATATGCAAGTACCTGTGGTTCAAAATACAATCATAATATTACACATAATTTTAACAATATATGCCTATTGTCCAAAATCGTGTGAAAATTTTGTGACAACTGAAAATCCTAATGCATTTACATATGACGTGATGCAGCCCAGCCTTCACGCTTGCTGTGTTGATTGGCGGATAGAACTTGGCGAGCTACCTTGGCGTGAAGATAATTTGTTGCCGATTCGAGGACGAATTCTCTCTAACCTGAGGAGGATGATGCAGCCCATATTTGGCGGAAAAGCTATTGGCGGTTTAATGAGCTTAGCAGATCCTAGGCGAGCAAGATAAGGTTGGACACAGCTAGAGTTTGACTTTAATTAGAAAAGCTTAAATTTTAAATCTAATTAATTAATTTTATTTGTAACTTTTAGTCTTTATTTTAGAAAGATCACACGGATTGTTAAATGAAGCACACAGATTGCAATGTCTACCATTATCTCAATTAGGAATTTAATTTAAAATTCGTATTGATTTGAGTCTAGTTAGAAAAGCTCTTCTATTTAAAGAGAGGGCTAGTTAGGGCATTAAGCATTCAATTTCTAGATTAATTTTCATAATTTGTTATTTTTTTTTTTTTTTCTATTCTTGGATTGTGAGAATTAGAATGGACTCTATTTTCCTCTTGTTCCATATTATTTCCGTAATAAGAATTAAGGGAAGGCTGTTGAACCTTTCCGTTCCCTAAAATTTCATCTACGAGCTGCATTAGTTGGTATTAGAGTTCAGAACGACTTCTAAAATAGCCCATGGGTGACAGAGATACGCTGCCATAGAAGACGTATGCGAGGGTGACTTTCAACGGCAGACCAAGAGGAGATTCGAGGAGATGAAAGAGAGATTCCAACGAATTGAGTTGTGTTTGGTTCAACAAGGAGTGAGTCCCGACCATACACCGATGGCTCGGCTTTAAAACCCGCCGGCATGGAGTGGGGAGGAAGAAACGGACAAGAATATCCATGAGTTGTATCTGACGATTGAAGACCATGGGCGGAACGTGCTAGAGGCTCGGCTGAATACCGAAGCTTCTAATTGCTTAGACGAACAGGGTGGAAATCCAGGCTTCGGGAAGAATTTCCAGAGTTTGAAGGTGATGGCGTCATAGTGAGGAAGAGGATCGGGACAAGCTGGCGTCGCTAGACGAAAAGGAGGTAGCGGGTGACGAGGGTCTCTTGCTAATGGTCGGGCGAATTGGTTTCACACCTAAGGAAGCAAAAGGAGACGAATGGCTAGCCGCAACATCTTCTAGACGACATGTACAATTGGCGAGAGGGTATGCTGTCTAGTCATCGACTCCGGGAGCTGTAAGAACACCATCTCCGAGGAAGCCATCCAGAAGCTAGGGTTGGAGATGGAGGAGCATCCGAACCCTTATCAATTGTGATGGCTCGAGAAAAGAGACCAGGTAATGGTAACTAAACTTTATCCGGTTAATTTCTCGATTGGACGAAGTACCGAAACACATTGTGGTTCGATGTTGTTGCCATGGATGTGTATCATCTGCTATTGGGAAGACCTTGGCAATATGATAGACGTACTATACATGACGAGAGAAAGAACACGTATAGCTTTATCTTTGAGAGAACAAGGATCATCTTGTTGCCCAAGAAAGATGAAGCGCCACGTGCATCAAACCAAAACAGGAAGATAGGGCCATGTTTGCTAATTCAGTTGGCGAGATAGAGATGGCGTCTGCATCCATAGGCGACATCAGGAGAGAACCTATCTTTGATGAGTCGACCTATCTTGATTTGTCTTCTGCACCCATCTTTGACGAGCCGACATATGATGACCCCATCTATGACGAGAAGGAAGTGCCAGATGAGGTAGGGAGTCGGTCAAAGGAGGATTTTTTAGAGCGGTTGGTGTATTTCCTACCGCAAACAAGGGAGATTCCATACCAGGAAGATTGGGTGCCAGGCAATTCTTTACCAAAATGGCCTCATTGCCAAGTGAGCCTTGCAAAGCGTGAGGATATCAAGTGCCAAGTTTGGAAGCTACTCGCCAGGAGATACCTCAAAGAGAACCTGAAGGGAAGATCAGCTGCATTGACACAAACAAAGGACGGAACTTGGCAAAGACGCCTTGGTAGTAAGACTGTCAGTAAGCTCATGGTACGTTGTCGAATACCCGCTCCGAGATTGGATGTTTTTCTAGGCCAATTGCAAAAGGCTATAGTGTCTAGCAGATGGATTTTGAAGGACGAATTCCACTAGAGTCGTGCCTTGCCAGGGGACTAGTGGAACGTCATTTTCAAAATCCAAGAAGGGCTATCCATGAAGTATATGCATGGCTTAGCCGCCAGAGTTGTGAAGAACAAGGATGAATACTTTGTGTGCCATCTTTGGAAGATGCTGTGGAGGACGACGAATATCAAGGAAGTTGGCGAGTACAAGAAGATGGCTGTACCAACGGGAGAGGAAGTAAAGACAGAACAGGGTGAAGAACTAGAAGAGATGCTGAGTACTATGTTGACAATGGGAGCAGTCCACATTGGGAACACTAGATGCCGGGAGACGCCTTACCGGATTAACTTCATTACCAAGTGAGCCTTATGGAGCGCAAAGAGCCCAAACATCAAGTGTTCGCAGTTCTCTTGATGCCGAAGAAGGACGAGACTTGGCGCTAGAATGTTTGCGGCAGGGCAATCAATGGGATCACTATGAATTATGGACCTTCCGCACCAATGGTGAATGGTGTATCAGAGACAACAAGGATAATGTTAGATGTCCTTATCAGACGCTTTGTTTCGGAGAACATCAAAGGGGTGGGAGCAGAAATTGATTAAAGCCGAGCTAGATTATGACGCCAAAAAGGATAGTGCCGGGTTGGAAATACAACAAGGTTGATCCATTGAGTGCTTTCAAAAGAGTCTACCGCCTACATGGGCAACCTTCACAAGAGAATAACTTCCGACTAAGAAACACAATAAGGTTGAAGCCTTCAAAAGAGTCTACCACCTACAACTACCAAGTGGATTGAAGCCTTTAGAGTCATCAACATCAACCGCCTTGCTTCTTACCATGGTGAGATTTGTCCAGATAAAGCATGAACGAATTCGAAGGTGAATTCTCTCCAACCTGGAGAGGATGATGCAGTCCCGCCTTCATATTTAGCAGATAGTTTGGAGGGTGAGCCTTAGCAAATTGGCCGGGACAACAAACCACAACTAAGTGAGCTTGGCGAGATGGAGTTTGGTGAGATGGGGGCCGGGTGGGCAGGGACGTAGCTTGTTGAGAATGACCCACATGATCCGTTCACGAATTCGATGACGAATTATCTCCAACCCAGTAAGGATAATGCGACCCAGCCTTCAAGCTTGGCGTGTTGATTGGCGGATAGGTCTTGGTGAGCTAGCTTGGCGTAAAGATGACCTGTTGCCAATTTCGAGGACGAATTCTCTCCAACCCAGGGAGGATGATGCAGCCCATATTTGGCTGAAAAGGTTTTGGTAGTTTAATGAGCTTGGTGGATCCTAGGGGCGGCGAGATAAGGTTGGACATAGCTAGGGTTTGACCTTAATTAGGAAAGCTTATATTTTAAATATAATTAATTTTATTTGTAATGAAGCACACGGATTGTAATATCTACAGTTAATCTCAATTAGGGATTTAATTTAAAATTCATATTAGTTTGAGTATAATAGAAAATCTCCTCTTTTTAAAGAAAAGGCTAATTAGGGTCTTAAGCATTCAATTTCTATATTAATTTTCATATTTGTTAGTTCTTTCTATTCTCGGGTTGTAAGAATTAAAATAAGATTATTTTGTAATAAGAATTAAGAGAAGGCTATTAAACCTTCCTATTTTTTAAATATCCATCTACACGCTGCATCATAACGTTAGAATTATGCGATGCGTGAGAATTTTCCAACAAAAGTTCATTCAATTTAGACAGAAAAACCACCACAATAATATGGAAACACTCAAAACAAAGTCCGAAAAAGATAAGATTTACGCAACCTTACCTCTGCATAATATTACTCGACGGAGTGCTTGTTTCTAAACCTCAGTAAAAGAATCAAACGATTACTACAGTAGATCTGAATCAACATGTTACGATCCAAAAATGAAAGTACTGAAATAACCAAAACTGAAAATAAAAGGAAAAAAAAAAAAAAAGTAAACATTTTATTATCATTCATTGATTAATTCTAGTTACAATCACCTTATTTATAGGGTTCAAAGCACTAACAATAAAATCCTACAATAACAAGTCAAATACTAAAAATAAGATAACGAGTAAAGTAAGGAAAATATCCATCAACGTATTCGACAAATCTTCGCTGAGGATATGCTCATGACTTACCTGCTCAAGGGGCTTATTGGCTATTCTCATGGGCCGGGGTTGGTTGAGGCAACCAATCCCTCGTCAAGTATTAGACAAATCTGATATTTCAGGAAAGTAACATAAGCCATTTCGTAAAACCTCTCCTATAAACGCAAACACAACACATTTGCCAACCCGACACCCATTACAACAAGAACATGATTAGAGAAGGCTCTTATATTGCATTTATGCAGTCAGAAACTATTAGAGTACATAAAATTGTTAGTATACTTTATCAATTTTTTGAAGGAAAATTAAAAATAAGACCAGAAAGGCACTTAAATTTGATTGATCTTCCACAGCTTTCACCATATTGCTCATCCCATAGGCATTAATTCATCCTCACTCATCTCGAGGTATCGAAAATTATTAGATACTTGTGATCGCAAGCTAATATAGTTCATCCAAGTAGTTTACGTGTTTCAGTTCAAGTTTATCTGAGAGCCTGTTTGATATTGTTTTCTATTTACAAATTTTTGGTTTTTGAAAACTTAAAACTCTCGAAACGAACTTTTGTGGTTTTGGTTTCGTATTTTCAGTTTTTTCTTAGGCTGAGAGTGAAAACTAAAAGTAGGAAACCAGAAGCAAAAAGAAACCCACTTACAAACCTGGTTTTAAATTTTTCAAAAACTAGAAACTGCAAACAGAAAGGGATACTAGCGCGCTGTTGAGAATTCGATGATCAAATCCTTCACCGCCATTGATGTCCCTCTCGACGCGAACCCCAGCACCAAGACACCACAGAAACCGAAACTCTGCAGCAGATAAACGCGGTTATTAGTACCAATGACTCCCAGGTCCGCCATGAGCAGCAGCCACCTTCCTGGCTAGGTACTGAGGCTTAGGTTGTAGACCGTTTGGCACTCCAACGCGATCCTCGTCTCCCCTTTCACTTCTGAACCCAGGGTTTCGTTTTGGATATGGACAAACTGATGCGGGATATTGAGCTGGCATGATAGCGGGGTTCCTAGCCATCCTTCGCTGCTGCTCCAGTACTTCTGCAGCTGCTGTTGCAGCTGCACCGTTGCTGTAACATAAGACAGAGCCGACAACCTTACCAGGCCTTGCTGCAGCTCCTGTGACGAAAACGGGAATAAGTCAAAGATGAGTCATGACAGAACACTAGAAAGCGAGCTGTTAAGGAAAGGAACGAAAGAACGAAGAGAAATTCAACAAGAAAAAAAAAATAAGGCACAAGATTTCTGCAGTTCACCGAATTCTGCTTATGTCCATGAAATTGTAGAGATTTTTCACTATCTTTTTGAAAGAATACTACAGAATTCTTCTTCTCTCACATTACACCTCACAAACTCCAGGCAGGAATATAAATACGTGCAAAAACCCAGTGCGCCTGAAAACAATCAGTTACGCCTGGGTCAAAAACCGGTCCAAAACTATTGGCCAATGCTCCTTTCCATGGACAAGGCCCATTATAGAATAAAATCAGGCTCTCCACACGAAATCCAACACAAGTTCAGTTTGTTTTGGGCCAAGTCACTACTGGGCTAAGTTAATCATTTGTTTTCCATCGTAATCTCACAAATCAGGGCCATCTACACACAGATCAGGCCATTCTCGTTTTTGGTTTATCCAGGCAACAGGCTGCTCATATAAGCAGCTCTCTTTATCCTGGACAAGAATAACATTTGAGCCTCAGAATGGTGCAACGGTGACAACTCATTGTGGAATTAAATCACAGTTCACGCTGTTGCAAAAGCAGGGTATCAACAGAAGCAGGGTCTCACAAGTGTTACAGAACATATCAGGACGGTTGAAACGTGTAACGACTAACTCAAAATCAATAACAAGAAATCATTACGCTATGTAATGGTCTATTTGATTTCACGGCCAGGGTTGAAGACGCCTCCAAAGTGCATTTCCCCATAAACAGCGTGTCAGGAAATTTATTAAAAACAGGGTACTAGAACCATATAGATTGACTTTAAGATGTGTAGCGAACCATTTTGTCCTTATGAAATAGTTTCGGGATACAATGAAACCTTATTATAGAATATTTGTAGAGAGAACAGATTTCTGAGAATTAAACTCTAGAGAATGTAACACTTCAATGCATACTCTCATAAATGGAGGGGGACTATTTATAGAGAATCAAGTGTCTTTTAGAAGAGATATGTCTACTGCCCAAAAACCACAAAGAACTGCGCAAATTAATGGCCAATTACCGCTATGTATAGACTTATAGCCCCAAATTCTAGGTATTGTTTCCTGTGTATCAACACACACCATCCAACGAGCCTTGTTGGATTATGTATGTCAACACACACCAAGTTTGGGATAAACACGCATTTCTTTATTTTGAAATTACTTCAACACATCATCTATAATATGTAGTAAATCATGGAGTTTAACATACGAAAAAAGGATAACTTACAAAGAACAGTCAGACAAACCAACCGACCAAGTTTAAAATAACAAAAACGGCGAAAATAATTTCGGCACCCCCTAATAAAAGAGGCGAGGTGTAATACTATACATCAGATACAACAAATTTAAGAGGATAAGGAAGCAAGACCTTGAACATGTTGAGGAACCTGCAGAGGAAGCCTGGTCATGGGGATTGAATTATTCTGATTCACATATGATTTCTCGACTTCCGTGATACGACATTTTGAGAGGTCTTCTGAGATATCAGCCGAATTCTGCACCGAGTTGTTATTATCTGAATAAAGCACGCAAGCCCTGCATTTTTGAAGCAATAACTAGGTTACAGCAAAATACCAAGAACTGGCACACTATAACACGAGTGCCAAGAGAAAATGCAGGGAAGTATTTAGAGCCTGTTTTGTTACTGTTTTCTGTTTGCAATTTTTGTTTTTGAGAAACTAAAAATCAGGATTTGAAAACAAGTTCTTTTGGGGCTTGTCAGGTGTCGTTTTCTATCCGCAGCTTTTTGGTCTTTCAAAAATCGAAAACCAAGTTCTTACAACAGTTTCTTCTGCTTTTTGGTTTTTTTTCCGGGTTATGATTCGAACTAGAGAAAAATTAAAATAAGAAACCAAAAGCCATTAAAAGACCATTTCTTATGATTCTTACTTCCTAAAATCCCAAAAACTACAAATAGAAAACGATATTAAACAGGCCCTTGGCTTTTAGTATTCTGTTTATATTTCTCACTCAAACTAGGAAAAGAACTGAAAACAAGAAACCAAAAATCAGAATAAATCTTTTACAAAATATGGTTTTAGTATCTAGAAAAGCAAAAACTATAAATAAAAAATGAGATACCAAACAAGTCCTTGGAGAATACCTTGGCAAAGAGGCGTGTTGCCTCTCAGGTGGAGTACCAGTGGAGCCATTCTTGTAGTGCTCCTCCAGATACGCAAACTGCTTCTTGAAGTGGTCAACCGCACTGCCATAATCCAGGAACAACACGTCAACGAGCAATGAAACAAATCAACTGGCAATAAAGCCGTTATACAAGCTACCGCGAAGTACTGGTTCAAATAATTTTATGATTTCACAAAAGAAGTTGACATGTCAATTTACGCACACTTGTTTTCCCTTTTCCGCAGGTCTATGCGGATATAAGAATCAGATCACAAAGGCAAAAAATGCAACATGTTTAAAATACATAATCAGAGAGAAATGGCATGCCTGATAATTTTATTAATGTAATCATCATATTACGCTAGATCCAATATCATCAGCATCGTAACATTAGAATTACATTTGCAAAAAATGACCAGCCTCGTATGAAACCAAAAGCAAGACTACTTTATTCCAGTCGAATGGACTCTAATTAACATGAAAACCAAGAAAGCATGCTCGTGCTGAGATTAAGAATTTCCTAGTAAGGGAAAAAAAGTTTGACTACAGATACCTTGGATACATGAAATTAGTAGGCTCGGCACCCTCTAAATACTCCTTCAACATTTGTGGGTGGTACTCAAGAATTTCTCTATAAATGAGCTCCCTGACATCTTCCTTCGTGAGTCTTCGTCTCTCGAATTCAAATTCCATTTTTGTGACTGGTTGAGCTGAAGGCTCTCTCTCAACCTTCGCCAAACCCTTGAAGTACGGATCTGCCAGAGCCTGGCAAATTGCAGCAACATAGGCTTTATTAGGAGCAGCAAACTGGTCACGGGTGCTTGTCAAGAGATTAGACTCAGCTATTTTCTACAATTTTTTTATGTTTTTTGATCTAATTTATGGTGTTAAGTGTTACCTCAAAATCCTAGTATCTATACCCGACAACAACACTACAATACAGAATAGAGAGCAAATGGAGATAGAGGACAAAATATCAAAATCTAAATTTAAGATATTTGATAGTAGTTTAATTTATTGTAATTTTACAAAATTCAGAATTTTTAATTAGGTTACAATTCTATTAGATTATTCAAATAAATTTAGTTTCTTACGCATGGGCTGCTTAAACTAAGTGCATGATACTTAGTTGGATGGGTAGAGGGTCTTCCATGGGCACAAGATACCTAGAACCTCCCCGATTACACACATGGATGTTTAATCTCTATAAAGACGTAAAGTGAATACAACGACAACAACAACAACAACAACAAACCCAGTGCCTCAAAGGGCTCCTGCCAAGCAAAATCTGAGGAGGGTAAGATGTACACAGCCTTATCCCTTTAGGGTACCCTAAAGGGAGGCTGTTTCCAAAGAGCCCCCCAACCCCAAAAACAATAGCCGTACTATGGAAAGTAAATCAAGGCAATACATTTTCACGGTCGGCCAGAAATCAGGACCATTCCAGAACTTAAAGCAAATTGTACCTCTTCAGCAGTAGGACGGTCCTTGGGTTCAAAAGCAAGCATCTTTTCTAGTAAACGAAGCGCAAGAGGATTGGCATTGGGAAATTTTTGAGAAAACGGAATAGGTTTCTTCTTGCGCATGCTGCTTAAGTACCTTCTGGCTTTCTCATTGCGTATCTGTAAGCATTTAACAAAAACAAATAGTTACATAATTCAGATCACACTGCTCAATCACACATCAAATAATCCACAGCCATACTAGAATGATTGGTGTGCCGAAGGAAACAAACCCTGGCAATGGCTTCGGGAGATGGCGTTCCCAGTAAATCAGTCATGAGATCCAGTTGATGAACTACGTTCTTCCCGGGAAATAGCGGTTTCCCAGTAAGAAGTTCAGCAAAAATGCACCCGATGCTCCATATGTCTATTGCTGGTGTGTACTGGAGAGAGAATGGAAGTGCGAATAAGAAAACCCGTTAAAATAAGTTGCATATTAGAGATTCAACGAACAGGGAGTGATGACAATGATTCTAATGTAGCACAACTTACTATTCAAGACAAAACTCAATATATCTCTTCAAAACTGAAAATAACGAATTATAAAACTATATTTATAGGCAAAAACTAATCCTTATTAGATAGCTATAGAGATCTACTTCTCTCAAATAAAATCATCTAAATTACCGTATTAACTAAAATACAGATAACTAATATATCTGATTGAGTTAAAAGAAATTACATTCTATTCTAATCCTATCAAATAGGAACAGGAACATACCCAGTGCCTCAAGAGCTCCCGCCTACACAGGGTCTGGGGGGGCGGATGTACGCAACCGTCCCCCTTCAGGGTGTTAACCTGAAGAGAGGCTATTTCCCAGTGCCCCCAACCTGAGGGTGAGGACTTCTCAGGAGATCACCCATCCTAGTACTACTCTCGCCCAAACACGCTTAACTTCGGAGTTCTAATCCTATCAAATAACGTAACAAAATCTAATCAAATATCTTGTCTTCTACAATCATTAAACCTCTTTTTCTGTGTTACATCAAATTCTTATGTGAATTGTATTGCATGACGCTGCACAACTACTGTTAATGCATGGCTCGCCTGAAGAATCTGAACAATTTTTAAAAAAAAAAAAAAAGATCTACTTTCATGGCATAAAATAGGCAGACAATGGTCAGTTACCCGAGATCATGAGGTCCATGACAAGTAGTCCTCTATGAATAAGTAATGGGGATGCCGAAACCATAGTATTAAGAAAATAGGGGTCCTCAATGAATAAGTAATGGGGATGCCGAAACCATAGTACTAAGAAAAGAGGGAATATCTGCTGCTCTGTCACACATTCAATCACAAAATCCAACAGAATCTTTCGCATATCTATTCAGTTTGCTTTCATATTTGTTTAGTTGGTTAGGGTTTTTTGGTATAGTTTTGGTTTTTGAAGAACTAAAAACCAAGTTTTGAAGACAATTTTTCCTTATTTATGATTTCATGTTTTCAATCTTCAATCAAACTTGAGAAATTAAAAACCAAAAACCAAAGAAATTGTTTCCAGAACCTAAGTTGTTGTTTCCATAACACTACAAACAAAAAGACGACACCAAATAGGTCCTTAGTTGTCAGCATAATAAAAAAACCCATTCGTCAATTCTTGAGCAAATGAACATCTTGCCGTGATGAGATCCATTAAGTTCATTTCGGTCCAAAAATAACCTCAATGCAACATACCCTTCACACAAAATACCTGTCTTAGACGGACAAAGAACATAAAGAAATCTGGATAACAAACTAGCTATTCAACATGGAAGGCTCAAGATGACAATGTATTATTATCATTATCCAGCTGAAGCCGCAAATAATCCTTACAGTTGCAGCAGGCCCCTTTCATTCAGTACTAATGAGAATATGTACTAATGGGCCGCATCCTCTCCTCTGATCAGCCATTTAACAAAGGAGGTATACATAGCCACTTAACAGATGTCTATTACAGTCCACCCATAATATTCATAGTACTTTTAGGAGGTATACATTATCCAAGAGATACGGATGACATATCAAGAAACGATAGCTTTTTTCATAGAAACAAAAACCCACATAATCATCATAGCCTCTCTAATTGCCATAGTCCAGACAAAAGCCAGCCCAGAGCTAAGTACATATACATATCTGACTGATTAAGCTGAGAACGGGCTATCACGATGCAACTTTATTACCCCACAGAAAAAACACGTTTGATATTATCAAACATTTTCCCATTGTATATTATGAAACAAAGGATAATGGAAACAATGTCAAATGAGTATCTAAGAACTTACAACGGCTATATCAAGACATAGCATATCATCTCTACACCATCAGTACAACCCTCCTGATCCTCCCCCACCAACCAAAAAAGGGGCATAAATATACCATTGCTGGGGAACTGAGGGACTCTCATGGCCCTCCACACTCAAATGGGTCAGGAAAGTAAACATAGGCGCAGCACAGAAGAAATATGAATGCCTATCGCTACAGGTGGCCAAAAGGGCGACCCATGACCGAACCAAAGGGTAAGGCTTGTATGGACAGGCCCGGACGAATCAAGTCTGTCTGTAAAATGAGTCGGGACAGGTAAGGAAAGATCCCAAACCTGGTTCAGCCCACAACACGGTTCAAGGACGGCTCGGTCAAACCATGTCACAGGTCTAACCTGGGTGAGACCCGCACTAGGTAAATGCGGGTTAGGTCAACCCGATTTTTTCCTTAAATTAAACAGATAATAGAAAATATACAATGCAACTATATATTATAAAATATAAACAAATAATTACAATTTTATTAATAAATAATATAAAATATACATTATTTTTTTGGATTGGGCCCATGTTACACAGGTGAGCCAGGTACTGGTTTGAAGGGAAAAAAAAATTGACCTTTGACCCGGCTTGCTATGGTAGATGGGTTGGGTCGACTCATTTTGCAAGTCAAACCACCCAACCCAACCCATTGGCCACCTATATCTAAGGCTCAATGCCAATCAAGTAAATGAAATGTTGATAACCCATATTGCCAATAAGACACGGCAGTAATTTTCAATGAAAATGGCCACATTGATCCTCAGTATGGAAATGAAAGTGCTTTACAGATTTTGCAGATCCCGGGAGTAAGAAGACAAGAGTCGTGACATTTAAGTGTGAAGCAGTGGCAAACATAGGCATACTTGAAACAAAAGGGAAGATAGAAAAGTAATTTTCAATTGTTCATACCTTAGAAAAAAAAGATCCACACAGCTCAGGTGCCCTGTACCATCTGGTCGCAACATAGTCCTAAGCACAGAAGAAATTAACACTATTACAACTCAGGATACAACAGGAAAATGAGCAATTATGACTAGTTCTCGAACATAATTGAAAAGAAGTCGAGGACGACTACTCACGGTCCAAAATATAGTAGTAGGAGTATCATTAAAGGCCACCCTCGCAAGACCAAAATCACATATCTTGAGCTTACAGTCAGCATTTGCCAAGATATTTTTTGGTTTCAAGTCACGGTGAAAGACATTTGCTGCAAAAACGCAAAACAAACCCATGATGATCAGGATTCAATAATCACAATGCATATAAAACATTTTTTGAAGCAATGCCACATCGCGAAAATACAACAAGAACAGGGATGGGATTACCTGTGTGTATGTATTTTAAGCCTCGAAGGAGCTGATACAAAAAGAACTGATAATGCTCTGGAGTCAAATCATCATTAGCTTTAATAACCTGATGTAAATCAGACTCCATGAGCTCAAAAACGACATAAATGTCTTTGAATTCCCTTCTAGAAGGTGGTAGCAGAATATGCTTGATTTCTACAATATCTGGATGGCGCAAGAGCCGAAGAAGTTTAATCTCACGCAAAATACGCGTGGCATCAGAGACATGCTCAAAGATGTCATTTATCTTCTTGATTGCTACTTTTTCCCCAAGATGAGTGTCATACGCAGAACATACAACACCGTAACTTCCTTTACCAATTACTTCCTCTATCCTATACCTGCCACCCTCACCGTATTCTGTAAAGAAGTCTACATCAACAGATGCCTGCATGATAAAATCAGACATCAGAGCGCAATCCAAAAATAGAATTTCTAAGGAGCATATTTCCTCCCCAAATTATGGATAATGCAATTCATTAGCAAAGATCTTAGAACTCCATGTATAAGATTTCAGGCAAACACACGTATTTCAGGATCAGTGTGGGATTTAAATGACAACAGGATGCAAGTAAATTGCATACTGCCATAGCTACTTGGAAGGGTCAAAGACAAAAAAATAACGAAGAAATTATCTAAATGCCAAAACAAAATAGATGAAATAAAAATATCAGTTTATTCAAAGTCTAAAACAAGACAAAATAGATGAAATAAAAAATATCAGTTTATGCAATGCCACTTCCTGGCAAGACTCAGACTTGAACAAAACAAACATCATATATTTCCAAACCCAGCCAATTACATTTACCAAAATTGGTAGGCTTGGTGTAGTGGATAAGCTACCCAACCTTAAGCATGAGGTCTTGAAGTTGGAGGCCCTACTTCTTTTTGAATATCACAAAGATTTACGAAAACCATCCCTCAACTAGAGGAAAAAACCAAGGGACGGGTGTCTTATCCATTATGAAACTGGAAATCACAATCTCCAATTGGAACCCAAATTTCCATCTCACAATCTCTCAACCCAAATGTGGCTATTGCACGGTAAGTCAACAACAATCATCGATGTACCTTTTGAAAAAGGAAGTTACAAACTCTCACATCAAACCACCAAAACGTTCACAAACACACTGTCTCCTACCCAGGGGCCCATCGGCACCCATTTACAAATCCCACAAATGTTCACATTTTCCTGTGAACGGTCTACGTCGTTACCATTGCAAAAGAAAGAACTACATTATCCAGAAAGCAATCTAATACCACAACAATAACAACAAAAGCAGATTAAAAGTTGCAAATATTAAAATCTTGGCTAAGAAGATGAGCTTCCAATAAGCAATATTCAATACATCAAGAAAGCTTGTCTTAACAATTACCTTTCTTCGCTGATCAGGTTGCATTTTGCCCTTGAACCATCAACAGACTTTTGATCCAGTGAACAAATAAGAAGAAAGTGAACCCACAACCGAATGAAAAATTCAACCAGCTTTTAGAAACCCAATAAAACCCATATCACATATGACCAAAAACAGCACAAGTATGCTAAATTTCCCAACTTTATACCCAGCAAATCTCTGAACTTAAGTGAAAATACCCAGAAATCTCGAGAATCCTAAATCAACCCTAACACTTTCAGATCCACCCAGCTTCAACAGCAGACTAATAAATCAAGAACCACAACTTAAATCAAATCTTGCCATTGCAAAATACTCCAAGCTTAAGATTGGCCGTAGAGGACACCCAAAAGATCAAAATGTTAACTTTCTAAACTAATATTACCACACAATTAGAACCCAGAATCAAACGGCAATAGATCCAAAGATTGGTGAAAAGAACACCAAAATATACGTAAAAAAACACAAAGATGCTAGCTTGCACGAATTAGGGCACCGCAAACAGCGGATTACGGAAATAAAAACCCCAGATTTTCGTTTGCCCACCAAAGAATTAGGGCAGAAATTTGGGGAAATTGAAAGAAATTTCAAGTAGAAGAAGTATCGGCAGCTTAGATCTTTGAGAGAGAGAGAGAGAGAGAGAGAGATTTGAAGTCGAAGAAAGAAGGCTGAGGGAAACCAAGTAGAAAGAGGAAAGTGGAAAAAAAATGAATATAAAATTTGCTGAAACTGTACGCCATTTATTTTACAGTGGATAATGACTGCTGCTGGATATAAAAGCGACAATAAATAAATAGTTTTTTAACGGCTATATTATAATTTGAAAAATTATTACTTAAATATACTAATATTTAATATTTATTATTTAAATACTTTTATATTTGAATATGCATAATAAGTTATCTTAATTTTTAGATATTTTATCATTCAAGTATCTCAAAATTTTAAAATTTTATCAATTAGGTACCCTTTAGTTAAAAATTTGATCAATTTTTGTTAGAAAATGTTAAAATTGAGCGTAATTTTAAAAATATATACGTATATTCATTAGAATTTAATGATTTTTTTTCCAAAGAATGCAAAAATAATGCATAATTATAATAATTTTAGGTGGTCTATATCAACATTTCAGTAATTTTTTTTATTTTAGCTTATATATATATATATATTATCGTATTCATGTATTATATCAATATTTTTTGTATAAAATTGATCAGATTCTTACAAAATTTATCAAATTCCGTTGTAGGGTATCTAAGTAATAAAATATTCAAACTTCAAAGTACCTCAATGCATATATTAAAACATTAAGATATCCAAGTGATAAATGATCAAACCTTAGAGTACCTAAATGATAATTTCCTTTATAATTTTGGAAGTTTATAGTGAATGGATTAAAAATCAGTTTTCTAAGTAAATAGGTTATTTATGTTGAAAGTCTCTTTACTTTATTCATTATATTAGTTTAGTGTTCGTTGTTATTTATTCATAAAATGGGCTTACATTGATTGAGTCTATGTTTTTGCTTATGAAACATGTTGAATGTTGAATCGGTAAAGTCCAGATGATAAAGTGATCCATAAGGTATGGGTATAAGTTCGTCTCAACTTATTATATAATTAATAGTATAGTGTATACAATGTATTGGTCTAACTAAATATACAGTTTGATAGGGAGCCCATATATTTTACTAACTGTAAACTTGGTCCTGCTCTTTTCTTAAAACCTTAGTAATAAAAGGTAGTGTTAGAGTACAACAACAACAATAACAGCAACAACAGACCCAATGCCTCCAAGGGCTCTCGCATAAGCGGGGTCTGGGGGAGTAGATGTAAGCAGCCTTCCCCCTTCAGGGAGCTACCCTGAAGGGAGGCTGTTTCCGAGGACTCCCAGCCTGAAATGCTGGTCCGCAGCAATGAGCCAAAGACTTGACAACAGGAGAAGCAAAAGGTAGTGTTAGAGTATAAAACTATTTTTGGGCTTTCACCTATTAGCTTAAGTTTTGGGGACATATGGTTCATTGACATGGTATCAGAGCCTTGTTGACCAAGAGGTCACAAATTCGAATCTCAACAACCCATATTTTCAATATTAAAACAATTTGAGCATGAGGTATGAGGTGGACCTATGCAATATCCACGCTTAAAGCCCAATTGGCATTCGTGGGAGGGGGCTTGTTAGAGTATAAAACTATTCTTGGGCCTTCACCCATCAGCTTAAACTTTTGGGACAGATGGTTCCTTCACAGGTAACTAAAAATGATGACTTGCCCCATTGGCAATCATCAAAAAAGTAGTTATAAAAGTCCTTTTATTTTATCTACTGTGTTCGTTTAGTACTCATTCTTTTGAGTTTTAAATTTAATATTTGTACGAGTTAGGTTACATTAATTTGGTGTTTGAGTAAAATTTAGCTGGAAAATGTTTAATAGTACGATCTCTAGTTTGTTTAAATTGGATCCATATATATGTTTTTATTAGGTTACTGTTACATATCAAAGAAGGTTCCATCCCAAAATCAATTGGCAATGGGTTGAGTAGCTCCCCTATTATATAAATTGGTATTTTTTTGGTGATCCCACCAATGTGGGATACCTTTAAGCTATAACATTTACTTTATATACATCTAATATGATTATGTTGTTAAAAATTATGCCACAAATTTAACTTTGGTTTGACTATTATACTAAATTGATACTGGGTAAATTGTAAATGACACAAAATTAAATCAATTAAGAGTATAAAATTTTTGGAAAAAAAAAAAGAGTATAAATATTAAATTAATATAGTTGATAAAGTAATTAGACTTTTGGTATAAATAAACCAAGTATAAAAATTTATTTTAGGTTTATATTTTTATCTTTCATATGGGCCATAAATAACTAATGAACAAATATTTTCAAAATAATTTTTTTAATTTTTAAAATACCAAATGTATAAATAAAAAGGAGTAATATTATTCTTAGTGTAAAATATTGATGTCATGATAACTTTACAAAAAAATTTAGGTATTATTTAATACAAATCAAATCAATGTTCTATGAAGAACATATTTTATTTTGATAAAAGCAATACGTAACAGAATACTAAGTATGTAAACTAATATGTGCTTGAACTGATACGATCAAGAACCCATCAAGTTTAATGCTGCTCAAGTATTTCTTTTGCTAAAACTTTGGTATGAGATTTAAATATTTATCTATTTAGATGCAATGATGTGTGTATATATAAAGAGTTATCTCAACGTTTAAATTTTTTTATCACTTAAGAATTACACATTAAAATTTGATAAATCGTTGCTACTATTCGACAAATTTTGACATGAACTGATGATATGCCCTATGAGTACTATAATATTTAAGAGATCAAATACTCTATTATCTATATTAAAGCATTGAGTTACTTACTCGCTAAGAGATTAAACCTCAAAGTTAAATTTCCTAAACTATTGGTATGTAATCGTTAATTTAAATAATGCAACCAATTATATATCCAAATTTAAAAAAAAAAAAAAAAAAGTTGCTAACTCGGATATAATATATAAAGTTAGTATTATTGACCAGGCATCTTTTTTCAATGAAAATAAAAAAAAAAAAAACAAAGATTTGTGAAATCTTATTTTATTAAAATTGTCCTGAAATTAATAGAAAATGTCCCATTAATAACACCACTCTAATTAAATACAGGGTAAATTATAAAAAATCCCATTATTTTTTGCTTCAAAAATAAAAATTCTCCATCAAAAATAAAAATACTCACAAAACCTCTCACTTTAAAAAATTTATCACTTAACCCCCATACAACTTTTTTTGGCCATTTTGCCCCTCAAAAGTAAGGGGGTTAAATTTTAATTTTATTTTTAGAAGAAAATTTTACATTATTAGGCAAAAATTTTAAAAATTATATGTTTTTTGCAAAAGAGTTAAGAAAATTTTCTATATCTATAAAAATCTAATTATTTTAATTAATTATAGTAATGATATTATAAGTTTAAAAAATAAAAAATATTTTTAAAATTTTTATAAATAATATTATAAGATAAAATATAATATTTTTGTTAATATTATAATTTTACTACTATATAATTAATTAAAATAGTAATTTTTTAAATATAGAAGACCCCCCCTTTTTTAAAAATATAAAAAAATCCTTATTTTTCCTCAAAACATAAAATTCATACCTAAAAATAAAATCAAATACTTAACTATTTTATTTTAAGAGGTAAAATGGTAAAAAAAAAAAAATGTTGTTTAGGGATAAAATGATAAATTTTTAAAAGTAAGAGAATTTAATTAATAATTTTATTTATGAGGAGGATTTTTTATCATTAAAGTAAAATTTTTTTTTTTTTTTTTTTTTTTTTGTAATTTACCCTTAAATATATATGGGGTTAATAATTGAAAAGAGAACAATGGAATATTTTGTAGGCAGATCCTTTTGCCAATTATTTTATTACAAAGTTTCCCAGCTCAACGTTAAACTGTCAAAAAATCCACGCGTTTTTCTCTCTGGATTATGATTTATATAATAAAAATATTTTAGATTTAGGTCACATTATTATTGGGACAAAAATACCATTGTCATTAGAGATATAAACGAACCGTACATTTTAGGAAATGGCTCTAATAAAGGTCCAAAACATCATAAAGAGAGGAGAAGAACTTCGAACCCAAGACCTCGTACATACAACAACAAACAGACCCAGTGCCTCAAGGGCTCCCGCATAAGCGGGGTCTGAGAGGGGTAGATGTACACAGCCTTACCCATTCAGGGTGTAATCATGTCGAGAGGTTGTTTCCTAAGACCCTCAACCTTGTAGGACTGTCAACACGAGGACTTCCCTAGAGGTCACCCATCCTGGTACTACTCTCGCCCAAACACGCTTAACTTTGAAGTTCTAATAGGATCCGGTGCCTTAGTGCCTGGTAATGAACCCTCCCCGAGACCTCGTACATAAAGAGTGGATAGTCTAACCACTAAACCAAACTTAACAGCTATACAATTTGTGAACCATGCAGTTAGCATTTATCCAAATCTTTGTCACAACTAAGGGTGCAAATGATCCGAGCCGCTCGTGAGTAGCTCGAATAAAACTCGACTCGAACTCGAGTTAACCGAGTTCGAGCATCAAAAAATACTTGATTCATAAACGAGTACGAGACGAGTAGTGAACTACTCGGCTCGACACTCGATTAAATACTCGACTCGATACTCGATTAAGTACTCGACTCGATACTCGAAGTGGTACTTGACTCGATACTCGACTCGTATAAAGTAGTTTTTGTATATTATTTTCTTTTGAAATGAATGGCTTGTGATATTAATAGTAGAATGAAAGAAGGAAAATTGAATTCCTTCTAAAAGATGACATGTTACATTTGTGATGGTGTGAAAGAACTTGCATTTGGTTTGCTTGTATTTTTTAAACTTAGGTTTTGATACGTATTTTCTCTTAATATATAGGTGATTTATGGTTATATATGTTAAAATATAGTATAGGTAAGTAATAATAATAATCTAGTGTATGGAATAATATTATAATGGAGCTAATTTGAGAATTTTCCTATGCAAAATAAACGAGTATTCGAGTCGAGTCAAGTACTCGAATATTTAATCGAGTTCGAATTCGAGCAAAATTTACTACTCGAATCAAGTTCGAGTACCCGAGTAGTTAATCGAGTTCGAGTTAGATTACTGAGATACTCAGCTCGGCTCGGCTCGGCTCGACTCGATTACACCCCTAGTCACAACCTAGAAGAGGTAGGGACCCTGCACAACTCATCGAGGTAAAACCTGAAGACTCTTAGGTTGGCTAAAGTTGTAAGGCACTTAGCCAAACTATGAAAAAACTACTTCCTTCAGAAACACATACAACAACAACGACAATAAACCTAATGCCTAAAAGGCTCCCGCCAAGTTATAAGATTAGTTGAAGCACATATAAAGCGTGCGCTATTTATTTTCCCAACAACCTGGGTACAATAACTTAACAAGTTAATATACTACATTGGGTACAGCGTCTACAATAAATCCAACGCCTGAAAGGCTGCTGCAAAGGCAGAAGATTAGTTGAGGCGCACATAAAATGTGTTTTATTTATTTCCTCAACAGCCTAGGTACAATACCATAACAAGTTCATATACTACATTGCGTAATCATCAAATAAATCGGTCGGATCCACACACTCCACACAAACAGCTCAAAAACTAGCATCAGACAAGGAACAAGTAGGGCTTAGTAAATTGAAAGTTTCTTACTTAACGTGCTTGGTGAACCATCCCAGCATGTCCTGGTAAGCTTCTTCTGCAGGCTTTACAGCTGCTGCGTCTTCGGTGTTATACCTCACTGCCCAGCCATGCGCCACCCCCGGAAATATCTTCACAAAACTATCCACCTGTGAAGAGGTGGGCAAGATCAGTGTCATGATGAGACGGGAATCGAAATGCAAATCTTCAAACGTGCGTGAATGGAAGATTTTGGTTGAGCTCAGGTCATCAAATGATTGTTGAACAAGATGTACTGGAATGATGCAAGCTAGATGCTCTGAAACCTCATTTTACACTTGACATCTTATCCCATATTGGAAGAACACTTAAAGGGAATCTTGCCTAAGATATGCAATGGAAGTACACCTCTTGAATTAAGTGGTGGACAAGAGGTAACTAGGAACCACATGCACACGCCGTTTGAGGGCGAGGGTGAGGGTGAGGGCGTGGTTGTAGAGCTTTCTACAACGCGTATTTTTATTTTCCGGAAAATTGTTGAAACACACGATTTTACAGGTGCCTTCTCCCGGTGGCATCTTTACTACAACTACCACTTGTCTCTCGCCGAAGACCAAGATTCATCCCCCTCGTCCCAACAGTCATGACCGTTGGGACTTGGGAGTAATTGCCGTAGGTGACTCCCAAAAGACACCTCAATCCCTATAAAAGGCCTGTTTTGGCCAATTCCTCGGATCATCCCCTTATCTATGTTCTCTCTCTAACTTAATCTTCTCTAAAACACTCCCTCGCCCGGGCAAAGTTTCTCCTAACTGGCGACTAACAAGTACACGATGCTGGCCGGATCGCGTTAATCTTCGAAGAAGATTGCCGGCATTACTGTGTCAAATTGTCTTTTAGAATAGTGGCATTTCTTTAAGGCATGGTATCAACGTTCATAAGATCGCTCTTATTCGTTTTCTATTGCTGCGTGTGATTCTCAAATGTTGTTGATTGCAACATTTCAACCAGATGCTACTGGAATTTGAACTCGAATCCTTTATTCAAAAGAATAATTGATTTTTTAAAAATGCTATTCCGTACCTCAGGCTTAGCGTTCAAGGTCTCCTCAAACTGTTTCACAAGAGGTGGGGGTGACAAATGGTCATGCTCAGCCCCTAGAATTGCAAGTGGTGCTTTGACGCCTGCAGAATTTTCAGTAACAGACACTAATGAGATCTGTTCAAGGATACTATCGAGCGGCACAAGGGCGTAAAGGAACTGTGCAGATCCTGTGCTTGTCATGATGAGCCTCGGCTTGCCAACATTCAGCTTAGCTCAAAGGTCACTGATCTTGGCAACTTTGACCTCGAGCTCAGCTTGGATCCAGCCCGAGCTTGTTGTGATGAGCCTTGATTCACCAACATTCAGCTCAGGTCACTGATCTTGGCAACTTTGAGCTCGAGCTCGGCTTGGCTTCGTTGAGCTTAGCCAAGGCTAGTGAATTTTAAGTTAAACTCACCTTATTTAGGCTCATTTAAGCTTGATCAAAAATCTTTTGGACTCGACTAGGAATCAAGCTCGCAGAGCCTCAAACATCGCTCAACAATTAGAATCAAAATTTACAGCAAGATTCGCTCATGCAGGCTTGCAAGCCTTTGAGATCGAGCTATACTACAATCAAACCCGGCTTGTTTAGTGAAATGAGCCAACTTCGCTTTGCTCAAGCTCGAAACACGCGGAACCTCTCAAGCTTTATAACAAGCTAGAGAGCAATCGATCTAAGCCCATTTAAACCCGTAAACACAATATAATACATTAACACATTTACACTCAAGCATCCACACCACAGAAGTGAGAATCAGGATCCCTTAGTTTACAACTCAGTTGATATGGCAATATAGATTCTTACATTGGATGTCTTCCACAGTAACGAATGAAGGGTGTAAGAGCACTCCTGCCTGAATGTAGTTAGTTTGTGCAAGTAGCACCACCACCTTGGCTGACAAGAATCAATAGACATCAAATTCAGCAAGCTGTACCAATGTATTACTCACTCTCTCACTACAATATTCTAAACCATTAGCACATCCATGCAAAGAGTCTTAGGGTCTGTTTGGCCACTTCTTTCCACGGAAAAGAAAAAAGACTTTGTTCATATTTTTTAAGGGAGTTTGCCCCGGGGCAAAAAAAAAATATTTTTAAATAGAAGTAGAAGCTATTTCTTCAACTTTTAAATAAAAGTAAGAAAATGGTGCTTATTCTTAAAAGTAGCAATAGAAGCAGAAGCTAAAAATTTTCTAGACAAAAATGCTCATGTTAACAACGCACTACAGAAAGTGCTTTTGAACAAACTATTTTTTTTACAACTTGACCAAACCAACCCCTAGTCCACGCTGTGTTATGGAAGAAGTATTTAACGGGAAAGTGGGGGTTCATCCCACCTCCCCAGCAATAGCCTGCAGCACCGATTTTAGATACACCCTTGTGTTTTAGAGCTTCGATTACTGGCTTCGCATCGTCAGAGCCTTTGTCCTTCAAAAATCAAACACATACATGAGAGACCATCTTAGTTCGCCTTTTAGAACATGCTTTTGACAGAAACTAACAAGTAACAAACGGAATCTGTGACAAGAAAATGTAAAATTTGTACAGGACTAAAGTTTAAATGTCAGTATTTGGTAGAACTTCAGTATTCCGCGTTTCACAACAAAATGCGAAACGCTGCTGCTAAAGTGCTAGATACCAGTAAAGGCGGGTTCGGCTTCGCGTTTTCAAGAAATTGGGAAATAACATGCTTAACTGACATTGTTTGAGCTGCCAAAAAACAAGATTTTTCCTTGACAAAAAGAAGGGAATTTATCATTGTGACTTGAAGGTTGGTCTTTTATCATGTAGGTATTCTTAATGTTTCAATATATACAATAATTATTGAAACTTAAAAATTTTATGAAACTGCACAAAGAGTTAAGAAAAATTTATGCCACCGAGATATGCTCTGCCAGATTCGGGAAATTGCTGACGTGACACTAATCTTGGCAAAACATAGGTAGCTCAAGCAAAAATCCATGAGTTTTTGTCAGAATTCAAAAATATTTTCCAAAAAGTGTTGATATGGTACATCATTCAGACAAAAATAGATGCCTTAAGCTAGAATTTGATAAATTTTTTTGTCTGATTTTTAGAAACTTTAATTGCAAAAGCTAACAGGAAACATATTATTGCCTGGATCACGTTTCCAGCAAACAAACAAAAAATTGACCTAATTTCAGTGGAGGGCACCTGAGTGACAAAATTTGTAAACCACGTGATACCACATTATATATATTGAAATGTCACAGTAACTAAGTTACAAATGCTTAAACCTCAAGATACCTTAGTGATAAATTTACAAAAAAGAAAGTGAACCGGAAACTCCAATCCATTAGAAATGACATCATGTCACAAAAATTATCTTCAAGAAGTCCCACATAAAATATCAATACGGCCAACAAACTCACTGGTCCATGATTCTTAATCCAAACTGGTACTGGCCTTTCAGGATTGTCATATGTAAAGGGATCTCCATGGAAGAAATCAGGAACAAGGACATAGAAACCAGAGGCAGCAACTTTATCAGCAATCTTCCTTCATAAAGTAACACCGCTTATATATATCAGAAAAGGTGTAAGCCAATGATTAAATACAACATAGCTAGCGAGGAAAATAATTTCATATAAAAATAAATCAAGCGGCAATCCCATTTTACGTCATGCAAACCCCCGACCCACAAACTATGAGAACTATACGAGTAGAAATTCAACCCCGTTTTTAAATTGCAAAAACATAATTGCTGAATCACTCAGGTTCTTGAGATGAAAGGAATCTCAATGCACAGCATACAAAACTTGACAGCCTCAGAAACTGACGAAAATAGCAGCTCTTTGTGGAAGAAACGAGAAAGCGGTACAGTGATGCTCCTTAGGGTTGGAAAAAAGACATCATCTTAAAACATTCTTTTGGAAAAATGTCTTTTATCTGGTTAAGGAAGT
Organism: Simmondsia chinensis; assembly: GCA_018398585.1. Taxonomy (NCBI): domain Eukaryota; kingdom Viridiplantae; phylum Streptophyta; class Magnoliopsida; order Caryophyllales; family Simmondsiaceae; genus Simmondsia; species Simmondsia chinensis. Next base: position 4,246,984 of record JAGTTD010000013.1, read on the forward strand.
CAACTCCGCTGTGAATTTGTAACAGATCAAATTTGGTCTACTTGAAGTTGAGTGGGACTGAATATATAAAATTAGGATGCAAAAGGTCTTATCTGGTAGAGAAAAATGTTTTCGCCTCTTCATGAAAGCAGGTGAGTTTCTTCTTCATAGAGGAAAAGTTTCTCTTCTTTTTTTTTTCATTAAAATATTGCTTCTGATCATTCAAGCAAAATAAAAACGGAATTGGAAGATCATTTCGATTACCATTTCTGATCGACATATGCAACACAATACTAGAAGTTCAGAAAGAAAACATTCCTCATAGAACATGGAATCCACGTTACTAGAGCTAATGCAATATGATAATACGAGCCACTGATGTTTAAATTTCACGCATAACTAGATCTAAGGCTGAACTTATGTAGAGAAAACTCCTCAGAGTGTACATGGGGTGGCACACATGGGGATACTACACATGTAATCCACTAATTGACTCCCAAGTTTATCTTAACCTGGAGATGAACCAAGTTACCAAGCAGAACCTATTAAATTTGTGGGTTATTTACTCTAGAGGTCAATCTAATTTGTTAGATGTGTCAATTTAGTCATTTTAGTATTAATTCTATCAATTTAGTCCCTAATCATATTGCATCAATTTAATCATCTGATCAAATTGAATTTAAGTTAATGATGGTAATTTATAAATGCAAGTGACCCAATATAAACCCGCCTGTTAACACAATTTAAACACACCCGTGCAGCGACTATTAAAAATTTCATTGCCAACTTAACATGAATTTTACCTCAGGATCAAATTAACAATGTAAATGGACTAAATTGATACGATTAAAATTATACGAACTAAATTGATGAAGTGGATAAATTACAGGGTACAGGGGCGCAAACAACCCTAAATTTGTCATACCTCAAATTTGGAGCTTCATATCCTGCAGGCACGAATCAGAAAAGAAAAGAAGGAACAAAAAGCGGTTAGCCGATAACAAACCGATTGAATGAAGTCAACAAGCAGGGATAGCCTAACAACTATAACAAGAAGACTAGCACCATAGCTATACAAATGGGTAATAGATGAGTCGAGCCGGCTTGCAAGCTCTTACGAGTTGTCTCATTAAAAAGCTGGAAATGCTCAGCTCATTTCAAAATTGAGCCCAGCCAAACTAGTTTGTTTAGCAATCGAGTTCAAGCCTAGTAAGGCTCGAATTCAAAAACTCAAGACCCTTAACAACCCAAAGTGTCGATCTTGGCATAAATTACACATCCAATCAATACAAGTTTGAGCCTAAATAAGCTAGTTCAAGCTTGGTCAAGCCCCAAACAAGCCTAGAATAAACTGAAATCAATCTAAATGAGACAAGCTTAACTCAAAGCTTCCGAACTGGGTCCAATCTCAACTAAGCCTTGTGGAGCTCGAGCTCATGATGAGGCAAGAGCTCAAAGTCTAAGTTCATCGAGCCCGAACTGAGCTAAAGGATAGCTACCCGACCTAATTGCAATGAGCTTGCACTAAGCTCAACTCATTTACACCCGACACTACCACACACAGTACTATTGACTTCATATCTTCCAAACCCTACAATCAACTCACAGACACCAACTAAAGCTCTAACCACAAGATAAGAAGCTTGTATTTGGGAGTTGAAATGACAAATTTTATAAAATGTAGAATATCAATACTTAATTTAGGTATAAGTATGATTATCTTCAACAAATCTTTTACTTTTTACTCGGGAAAATATGGATACATATTGTAAAATATGTAGTACGCGGCTAACAATAAAAAAACGCGTGTTTTACTGTATTATTGGTAATCATACCTAAACACCATTTTTAAACTAAAAAATATAGATACGTATTTAATATGTCAATTATGCACGTATTTTAGTAACTAGGACTACCTACCAGAGTACAATCAACTTCATATCTTCGAAACCCCACAATAAACTCACAGACACCAACTAAAACTCGAACCACAAAATTTGAAATGACAAATTTTATAAAGTATAAAAATATCAATACTTAATTTAGGTATGAGTATAATTATATTTAACAGAATTTTTACTTTTTATTCCAAAAAATAAGGATACGTGTTTTAAAATATATCTTATACGTATTTTACTGTGCCATTTTTAAATTAAAAAAATATAAATATGTGTTTGATACCTCAATTACACACATATTTACTAACTATGAACTACCACACAGTAAAATCAACTTTACATCTTCCAAGCCCTAAAATCAACCCACCGACACCAACTAAAACTCAAACCACACCACAATTCACTAATCAAATTCAAACTTCATCCACAAACAAGACCGATTGAAGAACTGCAAGCAAAAACAACAGGAATCAAAATCAAAATCAAAATCAAAGAAGAAGTAAAGAGGAGAATTTGAGACCAAAGACATCGGCGATGAGGAGAACGGCGCTCTTGGAGGTGGCGGAGCCGGCAACATAGCATTTCAGGCCGCCGAGTTCCTCGACATGGCCGGAGCCGCTGCTAGGGTTCAACGTCGGTGGATTGTCGCAGCACTGTGTCCCCGCCATTTTCGCAGACTGTATAGATAACGAAGACCAACTATGTGCAAGCTTTAAGGGCTGACATTTGGTGCATATTTATAACACATGACGTGTAGACATATGTTAAGATATATTAATTATATTATTTTTTTTTATTTTGAATTTAATTGTGTTTGTTTTTGTCGACGTAAGGATGGTGGGATATTTTTTTATTAATAATATATTAATTAATATATTTTAGCGTATGTCATCTAAACGTATGTTAGAAAAATCTTATATAATAAACTAAGAGCTTGTTTAGGATTGTTATAAAAAAATTACTTATTTTAAGATCACTTTCTATAAAAGTAATTATGTAAAAAGTATTATTTTAAAGAAGTAGTTTGTATTTAGCTCAACCAGTCAGAAGCGCTTATTTTATTATTATTAGTGTTTGGTCAGTGTTTAAGAAAAGTGACTTTTTTCTGTCAAATTATTAAAAAGGACATGACGGAAGACTTTTATAATTAATAATATTTGAATCTATAAATGATTTTAAATGATCTTTTAGTATATATTGATCATTTTAGGTCTTAAATTTTATAAAATAATAATGAATTATAAAGTAAAAATTTATATTTTTATTTATTTTATTCATAATTTAGTGTTATTTCATAAAAACTTAAAATAACTATTGTTAATATTATTGTTATTATTATTATTGTTTTTATTATTACTACCACCACCACCCTTATTAGTATTACTATTACTATTACTATTATTATTAAGTAAAATAAATATAATACAAGTAATATAATAATCCCGTACATTTCAAATTTGTGTATAGATATCATAAGTAATATGGTTTCGAAATGTGATATTTGTGTAATTAATGTTTTGAGTAGGGGTATTTTTGTCTTAAAAATTTTAAATCTTTAATTCTGCTTCTACTTAAAATCAAAAGTATCAAATTTCTGCTTCTCCTTTTAATAAAAAGCACTTTTTCATATTTGCAAAACACCCTCCAGATTCCATAAAAGTATTTTTTTTCAGAAAAAAAAAACTTATTTTTTCAGAATAAGTAATTTCAAACAGGCCCTAAGCTTTGGGGCATCAAAAATTTTTGCAAAAGCTAATTATTTATTAGAAAAATTATCATTTAAGTATCCGAGGTTTGGACATTTATACTTAGATAATCAAATATTTGAATATTTTAGCATCTAAGTACCTTATATTGGAATTTGATGAATTTTTATAAGAATATGATCTATTTTCTACAAAAGTGTTGATGTAATATATGAATACAATAATATATAAAAGTTTACGCCGATATTTTCATCTAAAAAGTCAATGAATGGTGATAATATATACACCGAGTGTTGATGTAAACCATCTAAAAATTACAACAACCATGCGTCATTTTTACATTTTGTGGCAAAAAATCATCGAACTCTAATGAAACTACGAATATATTGTTAAAATTGTGTTCAATTTCAGCAATTTCTAATAAAATTTATCGAATTTTGGACAAAGGGTATCTTATTGATATAATTTTAAAACTTCATGGTACCTAAGTAATAAAATATCTTAAACTCAAAATATCTTATTGTATATATTAAAATGTATAGGCACTTAAGTGATAAATGTTCAAACCTCGTAATACCTAAGTGCTAATTTCCCTATTTATTATAAAGACAAAATGTCCGACAGTCACATAGCCTAGTGGCGGATTTCTCCAATTACCAACGGCGTGGATTGAATTTGGTCCCTACTAGGTTTACAGTGGATCCCCCAAGGGGATTATGGGGTATTTCCCCTTCTCCCAGTCGTTACCACTGTAATAAAAGAAACTATTAAGACTAAATTATTATTATCAAAGTATGATCGTAATTTTCAAAGTAATTTTGTGACTTTTATTATTTGTAAAGCATATTATTGCTCCGTTAATAACAATTATTGTCCTAATAATAATAACTTCCTATTTTTGTAGGTTTATTACAAAATCCTATTCAAAAATAGTCATTTTTCACTCAATTTTCATAACTTTACAATTTTACATAAATGATACGATTTATAATGAAAACAAATTGAAATTAAATCGAAGTTGTAAAATATTGAAATTGAAACGACAAAGGGAGAAAGGATGAAGATGATATTTTATTTTTATTCATTCATTTGTAATACAATGATTATCCCTATTTATTGAATGTCTGTCTACCTAAAAAGACTAACTGTATTATCTATTTAACTACACCAATTGTTATAGTTACATATACAATTTGGTCATATATATCAGAAAATCATTTTCAAATGTTTAAAATTTTCCAATTAACATCTATATTGATGTCGTTGGTTCACCGTTGAGACTAGAAGTGTAATTTTACATTTTTTTTATACAAAACACAGGAAGATAAACCCGCATTGTCTAATAATAGTTATTTAAAAATAAATAAGTGATATTTATTAGCTTTTTTAATACGGTGGAAATTGTAATTCTCGTATATAAGTTTGAATAGTACTTGATCTTAATTTTTTGAATGATGATATTTTTGTTAATAATGCTTCGTAAATAATTATGTCATATAAAATAATGCATATGCATATATAGGCCTCGTTTGATATGCAGAAACTAGAATGGAAAGTATGAATTTAGTGTCTATTTGGCATTGCTTAATTCTGAGAAATAAATATTTTTTTCTGAATTTCAAAGGTATTTGGAAAACACGAATAAGCGCTTTTTATTAAAAGGAGAAGCAGTTTTTCTGCTTATAAGCAGAAGTAGAAATTTGGTATTTATTTTTTTAAGCAGAAGTAGAAGCAAAAACTAAACAATTGAGAAAGTTTATTTCAGTTACCCTTAAATTTATTAATATATTTAAAAAATAATTTATATATTTTACAAATAGTTTATATATTTTAAAAAATATATTAAATATGAAAAAAATATTTTAACAATTAATAATATACTTGTGATATTTAAAAAATATTTTAAATATTTGAAAAATATATTTTAAACATTTAAAAATATTTTAAATAAGTAAGAAATATTTATATATTTGGAAAATATTTTAAATAATAAAAAAATATTTTAAATATTTAAAAAATATATTAAATATTTAGAAAGGTTATGGGTGATTTTTTCAATTATAAAAGACTTCTGTTAGTATCCTTTCTTGTAATTCTATAGAAAAAAAAATATTTTTTTAACATTGGCCAAACATTCACAATAATACCATAAGTGCTTCTTTACTAGTTGGTCAAATACAAACTGCTTATTTGAAATGACAATTTTTACAAAAGTGCTTTTACAAAAAAGTGCTTATGACAAAAATAGTTTTTCATAACAATCCCCAAACAGGCCCTTAAGCTCTTATTTAATTGGCAAGAAGTAGGAAGAATGTAAATTACTTAGTCCCCCTCGGTAAGTTCTAATTCATCCATTATTAACTATCCTTCTCAAAGAAATTCTACTTTTTATTCTAGCAACCAAACATGTTTTACTAACTTACTGAAAAGTTGACAGATGAATTGAACTTCTATTAAATACAACTTTTCGTACGAATTTAATTCATATGGCAACCAACAAGGCCTCAGTATAAACAATTGAGTTGTTCTTATCTTGATATGTAGTATACTTTTATTTATTTAGGGATTTTTCAAGTTGAATTTCTACGGCGTGGGCAGTACGAAAGGAATGCGTAATCGATGAACTCATACATTTTAGCATAAACTATGTGGCCCGTGTTTGATACAACCTTAAAAATTATCTATATGATTAGGACCGGTTCTAATATTTTCGAGGCCTTAAGTGAAATTTTCAAAGGGAGCCTTTCATATACAATAAATTATAATAATTTTGACCATAAAATTTACTAATACTAAGAATTAATACTTTAAAAACCACAACTTTAAAAATCTGAGACCCTTAAAATTTGGGGGCTCCAAGCGGTTGCTTAGGATTATGTCCGGCCCGGCATATAATAACCAAAAAATGTTATTGTTATGGTTGCAGTGATTTTGTAGCTATCATTCTCTAGAAGTGTAAATAACTGGATGTTTGATAAAATATTCATATAAGAAATTGATTATGACTTGTTTGTATTCGTTTATGTGGGCTTGATAGATTCTCAAGTCGAGTTCGGATGGGAAATGTTTGGTTCATTAACATTTGTTAAATTTTATCGCGCTTCTAGATCTGACTCACAGAGTCGGCACGGGTGAAATCTGTATATAAATCCAAGTGGAGTTTCATCCTAAAATCAATTGGCATTAGGTAGAGCGCCCACTAATATCTTTTCACTCTCACCACTCCTATGTGGGATTCTTGCTTGACTCACATGTGAATCCTTAACAACATTTACCAACAATTTGATGATGGTTCGATAAGAGCTCGTTAGCGGAACATTAACAGTTGATGTTAGCTTAAAATTTGTTCAATAATGACTTAGTAAATCGAATAGCTCAAGTCAACAGCGAGTTCGACTCAGTTGTGAGCTTGATTCATTTCAATAATGAGCACGTATTGGCTCGATTAGGTGGCCGATTTAAGTATCAAACACACAAAAAATCTTATCAAAGCAAGCTCTAGCGAAGGTTTTAAAACCGGATAAGTACGCGGCTTGAATTTAAGCTCAACAAGGCTTTTCGAAGTCGAGTTTGAACAAAGGGGTGTTCGTCTCGACTCAACTCAACTCGTTTATGCCCCTATCATTCTTTATAAATTACCTTATTGTCTCAATAATAACAATTAATAACAACTTTTTAACAAGGCTTTCTATCCTATTAAAAATATCTAGCTTTTATGTACTAAGAATTTTTAAAGATCATTTACATTAGAGTAAATTTTTTACATATTATGACATTAGATGTAATGTTTTAGAAACATTAATATATAAAAATGCTTTTTAAATACCTTTAGCTTTTTAGGTTTCGGGGAGGGAAAAAAAAAGAAAAAAAACTTTTTTTTTCGGGTACCCTCTTCTTTACATGGTCAAGATTCAGTCAATTTTTGCCAATTCTCAACTTTCTAAATTGATATTAATATCTTCGAGAAATATAAGTTTGCTAGAGGATATTTTAGACGAATATTGATCTAAACAGTTATTTAGAGTTTCAAATTTATTAAAGGTTTGTTTTAAAAAATAAATATATTATGAGTTTGTTTCTATTATATGTCATTATTAATAGTCGGAGAAACATTGACCGCTTTACAATTTACAATACATTATAAACATAAGCCGTACACATATAATATGAATGACTCATATACAAATTGATCTTATAATATACAAAAAATTATCAAAAATGTGCCTAAACTAATCTGAACACACTTTACAAAAAAGTAAGCCCACTGATTAAAACTTAACTTGACCGCTACAATTTCAAACAACGTTGTTTTTATATTGGTAAAGTGAGGAGGGGAGAAAGCCCCTCCGGATCGAATGCAAATGACGTGGTTGACCCTCTGAGTTTTCTACCATTACGTTATATTCTTTATGCCTTATTTGGCATTAGGGTAATTGGAGCGTGGAAATAGAGGGTAAAATTTTTTCCCAATTTGGTAAAATATTAAAAGTGGTAAAAATTTATATCCTCTTTACCCCATTTTCTTTAACCTTGAAATTAAAGGATAAAAGAAGGTAAAATAAAATTTCAAAAAAATTATGTATAATTTTGTCCTTATTTAACTCTATTTACCCGTACTCTTTTATCAAATTATCAAATAATGGTAACTTATGTACCTCTCTTTACCCTTACAACAACAACAACAAACCCAATACCTGCAAAGGGCTCCCGCAAAAGCTGGGTCTGAGAGGGTAGATGTACGCAGCCTTTTCTCTTCAGGGGGTACCCTGAAGAAAGACTGTTTCCAAGGACCCCCAACCTGAGAGGCTGATGCGCAGTATAGAGCATGTGACCTGGCAGCAGAAGAGCATCAAAACATAAGTCGAGCAAAACACACAGCGAGCAAAACAACAAACTGTCTTATCCTCTCTTTACTCTTATTCCTTTTAATTTGATATATCCAAATAAAAATAAGATATTATCTCACTCTCTTTATTTTTATTCTTTTTTATTCAGTTATTAAATAAGGCATTACAGATAAAATTTGAAGGGACATGTGGGGTAATAAGGGCCTCAAAGAGGAAGACATGTGCCTTGATATTGGTCAAGCATGTGTGGCTGAAATAATTCAGAGAGGACATGGTGCCCTACATTATGGACCCTTTTTAGTCAGGCTTTTACTTCCATATGGTCCCTTGCGGGCCGAATATAATCTCAAGCAATTAAAATAATCGTTTGAGATTTTTAAATTTTAAGGATCCTAAATTTTTAGAATTATAAGTTTTAAAGTGTCAATTCTTAATATCAGTAAATTTTATTGTTAAAATTATTATAGTTTGTTGCATATGAAGAGTCTTTTTAAAGAATTTTACTTGAGGTCTCAAAAATATTAGGACCAGTCTTGTTCCTTTGTTTCAATATTCATCCACATAAATCCAAGTTATACTGTCTTACTCAAACATGTTTTGTCTAGAAAGAAAGTGATTTTAAATAATGCTTCGCAGTCGTGACTCACTTTCACTTCTACTATCACTCACACCCACCATTTCCCCTTTTGCCCGTGTGACTTACTACGCTCATTAGTTTCTACTACCATGAATAGTCATTGTCATGATTTACTACTAGCACTTATGACTCTTTTCCACCAACTCATCATAATTACCACTCCGTCTATCACCACCCACTACCATGGCCTACAACCATGGCTTGCGACCGCTATAGTTCAAGCAGCATGGTCCAGCTCTATTGCTGATCACTGTCGCTTGGCGCTGCTATAATCCATCTCTACCAACAAGCCTTCCCCTTTTGATCAACAAAGCATGTCCACAACTACTACCCACTGCTAAAGGCTTGCTATTATGTTTCATCGTAGCTCAACACCCTTTATCCACACCGCCACCATGGCCGACTACCACTACCACCACCACCCACCCACTGTTATTAGTTGCATTACATGATTAAATCATTTTTTTCATTAAAATAGATAATTTCTTTTTAAACATGTATCCAGATACCTCACTATGGAAAAAAAAAAAGAAAAGAGGAATTCGGCAACAACAAAACAACAAGAAGAACAAAAAACCCAGTGCCTGGAGGGCTCCCACTCGCGCGGGGTCTGGGAGGGGAAGGATGTACACAGTCTTACCCCATTAGGGTGAGACCCTGACGAGAGACTGTTTCCGAGGTTCCCCAACCTTTATTCGACGAAGAATTTGGCATCAACCAAATACTTCACTGTAAAAGATATAGACCTCAAATATACAAATCTTATTGAAACAGATGAGTTGAAAACAAATGAATCAAAACACACCCTCAATCCAAAACCAAAGCTTGTCAGTGCGTTTCAACCATTTGATTAAGCCAAGTCCCACCAAGCAAAATACAAACATTTATGATAATCAAAGCACAATAACAACAAAAACAACCCAGTGCCTGATGATAATCAAATGTAATAAACATAAATGTTACCCAAATGGTAAGCTCACAGTGCTGCCAAAACCAGCATTATTCACACTCATAAACCCGTAACGCCTACTAACAACAACAATCTAAATCTTTTTTCCACTCGATTGATAATGGGTGTAAACTCTACTCACAGAATATGAGAGCAAATAAATTTTGAAGGAATATTATCACTTGACATACTTGGTGAACCAGTTGAGCATATCAGAATGAGCCTCTTCTGCACTCTTAACTGCTGATTCATCCTCCATATTGTATCTAACACTCCACCCATGCGACACTCCTGGGAATATCTTCACATAGTTATCCACCTGCACCATAAGTAATAGCGATGTTGAGTATAAAACTATTCTCAGGGTTTCATCCTGATAACTTAAGTTTTTTGGATAGTTAGTTCTTTGACATAGTATCAGAGTCTTGTTGACTGAGATGTCACGTATTCAAACCAACCCTACTCTTGATACTAAATAATTTTAGCATGTGGTATGAGGTATTGTGCATTATTTAATGTCCATTCACCGAGGGGACATGTCAGAGTATAAAACCATCTTGTGTCTTTATCCTTTAGTTTAAGCTTTTGGAATAGTTAGTTTATTGACATTAAGGACTACACAAGTGAGACTCCAACTGAAAGTTTTATATTACAATTGTGAAAAAGGAGTCCAATGTATGGAAGTTAATGGGCTACTTAATGCTAATTGGTTTTTTGAGATGGAACCCCACTTAACCTTATATGTGGGTTCACGTGCTTACTCCTTGCACTGGGCTGGGTCCAATAGAATTTCACAAACACAATCTCTTGTATGCTGAAATGATCCTGAGGGTGCTAGCAACATTCTTTTTGCTAGAGAAACAAATATCTCCTCATTATCTCCTCCAGAAGAAAAAATATACAAAATTATATGTACAAGGAAAAAAACTAATTTGTAAGATAATATTGGATAAGCTATGATAAGAAAAATACTAACTCAACTCGGAAACTATTACCCTAAAAATAACATAAGATATATACATTTTAAACCAAACAGATTGTCTAGCTAAATTTAATAAGATATAACTTAAAATATAGTATATTCTAAGATCATTAGATATATTTGAATGTGCTATATCACAGAATTCTATTGATTAAGAAGTCACAAGTTCAAATCCAAACAATCATCGCTTTTAATATCAATATAATTCAGACACAAGTTATAAGGTGGGCTTTGCATTATCCCAGCTTTAAGCCTAACAGGTTTTCGCATGAGGTGATATTTTAGAGTGTAAAATCATTCTTAGACCTTCACCTATTAATTTAACTTTTAGGATAATCAGTTCATTCATAATCTGATTTAATGGCGTGAATGGAACATGATGTTTAGTTTCAAAGTCCTTACCCCACATTTCGCTGACAAGATCTCCCCAAAATGTTTAAGTTGCTCAGGAGGAGAAGCATTGTCAATTTCAGCACCCAACAGCGCAACTGGAACTTTTACCTCTGCAAAAAATATGAGTCGGTTCCCAAAATAATACTGAAAAATAAAAAAATAAAAAAAATAATGCCAAAAAATAAATAATTACCAATCTACTGTTGAACCGCGTTTAGAAAACGCGGTTCACTCCAAAAATAACCGAATTAATTTTTTTCAGTTATAAAACGCGTCTTTAAGACGCGTTTCATGTGAACATAAACCGCATTCGCGTTTTATTTGAAGATAAACCGCGTCTTTAAGACGCGGTTCATATATGACTAAACCGCGTCTTTAAGACGCGGTTCATATCATTGTAAAAGACAAGTCTTGAAGTCAAGGACGCCCACGCTCGAAACGAATTCAAAATGAAATGGATGAAATGACTATACACGAAGGGTCACACGTGGATTCTGTAAAAGAAAATATCATAATGTATTGACATGCAAGATGAAAAAGGAGCACGAGGCTCGGTTAGCAGCTAGTAGCAGTGAAATATATGACGGTAATATTTATTTATGTTTCATTTTTTTGAACATTTATTTATGTTTTATTTATATTATTTTTTATATAGTAGTTCGTTATTTATATATATCTATTAGTTTGTTATTTATGTTGTTTAATTCATAAAACATTATAACCGCGTTTACTAAACGCGGTTTATATGATAGTAAACCGCATTTTCTAAATGCGGTTTATGCTCTATATAAATTTTTGTTCTTGATGCGGTTATTTTTACATATAAACGTGTTTTTTGAACGCGGTTTAGTATAACCGCGTTTATAAAACGCGGTTCAATAGTAGATTGGTAAATATTTATTTTTTAGCATTATTTTTTTTATTTTTTTATTTTTCAGCATTATTTTGGGAACCGACTCAAAAAATATACTGTAAGTTAAATTCCTCCTATAGGAGCTTCTATTGTTTTCTATCTGCAGTTTTGGGTTTTGAAAAACTAAAAATCTTATTTTGGAAGCAATTTTTCCTTGTTATTGATTTGAGTGAAAAATGAAAACAAAAACCCAAAAAAAGGATGTCGTTCTTAAAATCTGATTTCTGTTTTTATTTTCAAAAATTAAAAACCGTAAATAGAAAACGATTACCAAACAAGCCCCTAGTTACTGATTCTGTTTCAAAGTACTCACCGTTGATGTCATCAACGCTGAGAGGACCAGGATGCAGTGAGACTCCAGCCTGGATGTCATGGGACCTTGCCAGTTTCACCACTACAACCCCTGCATCAAGCCAGCAAGAATCATAATTTATATTAGAGTGTAAAATTATTCTTAGACTCTTACTTAATCATTAACAACACAAGGTTTATTAGAACCTCGTTGATCAAGATGTCTTAAATTCAAATCAGAATAGTCCCTGCTTCTAATATTAATGGAAGGTATAAAGTGAGTCTGTGTAATATCCATGCTTCACGCCATGAGCATTGACACAAGGGAGCATGTTCGAGTCTAAAATCATTCTCAACAAACCTCGCTTTTAATATTAATATTTCAAGCAGGAGATATGAAATTGTTTTGTGCATTATCAAAGCTTCAACTATAGTGCGCGTACGCATAAAGATGGCATATTAGATCATAAAATATTCTCAACAACCCCTATTTTTAATATTGATATAATAGAAGTATAAGGTATAAAATGAGCTTGTGCATTATTGCATGCTTCAAGCCATATGGGCATTCGTGAGTAGGAATGTATTAGAATACAAAATCATTTATGCACATTCATGTAACAGCGTAAGCATTTAGAATATTTGATTCTTTTAATAGTTGCAAACACATTTTGAAAATGGCGACCACACAAGCAGTCAGCCAAAGTAGATGGAAAATTGTAATTACCTCCCCAGCAAAAGCCTGCAGCTCCAAATGGAAGAAACTCCCTTGCTTCTCAAAGCAGCAGCAACTGACTTGGCATCTTCACAGCCTTTATCCTAAAATCACGAAGGAAACACATTTGTTACAGTACAAAACCAATTCTAAGTTTTTACCAAACTTTTCGAATAGATAGTTCCTCAGTAGTGCCATTCTTTATAATAATATAAGTCAAAAATAAGGTATGATGTACGAGTATTTGCATGAAGAGGCATGCTAAAGTACAAAATCATTTCTGAACATTCACTTTATAGCTTAAACTTTTGGGGTCATTAGTGCATTAACAATACTGAGCTCATTGAGTCGTCCTGGTTTTTATTTTCCTGTCAACTTTCACCCCCCTATTTCATCCTAGATGCTGTTGTGTTTCAGGCTGAGAACTTGTAGTTGAGAATTTTTCAAGTGGTTGATTCACTTTGTCCAGATGCACAGTTTATGATCTTAGTTCTTATATAATGTTCAAGCATAAAAGCATTCTCGGTCTTCACCTACACCTTTAAACTTTTGAAATAGTCGGTAAGTCCTGTAAAGGGTGCCCCAAATAGGGAGAGAGAATGCCGGAAATTGACAATGTTTTATAGGTGAGCAATGGGGGCGTGTCTCCCGAGCATCAAGTCTTAGTGGTTGATCCGAGTACGAGGAAAGTCATGTTTGGGTGTATTGACTGAGGGTTTGCAATTTCCGTACAAAAGTTGCATATAGGGGGGCTACTTTTTCTGAACAAAAGTTACATTTTTGTGTGAGAGTAGAATTAGGTATTGGATTCTGATTAGTGATTTCAATTCCAAAATTAAAAGTAGATGACACACCTATTTTAGATCCCTTACTTTTTCCCACTAGTTGAGGTACGACTTCCACGCAAATTATTGTTCTTTGTCTATTACTTTTTTGTTGTTTTTAACTTCCGTTGATTGTTTTTGATTTTCCAACAAGTCTAACGGACATTTGTGTGAAATGGCCACTTAGAGTATAGAAGAATTCATAGCCTTTCCCCTAAAGATATAGGCTTTTAAAATAACTAGTCCCTTAGCAAGAAAATCATATAACATTTTCTGGGGTCATGGAGCAAAATTAGATTTATGGATCATCAGAACATGTTCTCTAAGGCTAAATTCCTCAAGGATTAGCTTAACATAAATTATAGAGATGAGTATGAGAACCAACCGTGGTGTGATTTTTCAGCCATGTCTGGGTATCAAATTGCGGATGGTGGAAGTCAGCAGGGTCCCCATATAAGAAATCAGGAACCACCACAAGGAACCCCTCTGCCGCCGCTTTGTCTGCCAGTTTCCTGATGACCAGTAGGGGCATAAACGAGACAAGTCAAGCCAAGTACTTCCTTGTTCAAACTCAAGTTCGATAAAACTTATCAAGCTCGAGTTAAAGTTATCGAGCTATTTAACCTTTGTTTAGGCTCGATTTAATAAGATATTAGTGTGTTTGATACTCAATTCTACTCTGATCAGTTAGCCAAATCAAGCCAATCCGAGCTTGTTACTGAGTCAAGCCAAGCTTGTTATCTAGTCAAGTTGAACTAGTTACGGAGTCCAACTCACTATGGAACCTAGCTATTCAAGTTACTATCGAGCCAATATCGAATAATTTTTGAGCTAATACCGATCATTAATGAGCCTCTTATCAAGCCATTAACGATGTCTTAACGAGCCCTTATCACACTGTTCGCAAACGTTAGCGAGTGACGCACCCCCCTTGTACGAACTTTGCTCAAGCTTATTGAGCCTGATCAAACTAGACTCAATAAGATACCATGCCCCATACACGAACACGAATGAGCCCTAATCAATTTCAAATAGTGAGTAGTTCATCAAGTTTGTTCCGTTTACACCTTGCAATGCCAAGGACTACAATATCAAAAAATCAAAAGCTTTCTAATTCCTGTTTCATCCTAGCAATCCATTCACTCCAGTTATCAAATTTTCCTGCAGGTCAAGCGAAGAATGACATTTCCTTGGAGAATGTAATCAGACCATGGTCCGCAGTTATGTATAGTTATGGTGGCAGTGTAGTGGCAATGGGGTGTTGCGGACATTAGATAGCAAGTCATGAAGATCATGTTTGGTTTCTAAGGGAGCATAAGTTGCTTTTAGACCTTATTTTTGCAAAATGTTGAATGGATAATAGTTATTGATTTTTGTAGTCCTTAGTAGTTTCCAAGGAAAATACATTCATAAATATGTTCTAATAGGCAAAATGCAACTTATGTGAGTTATTGCCTTTATTTCAAAATTTGTTATGGCCGTTCCTATAACGACCAATTACGTAATAGTTAGTCCAAAATTTATTACACAATAGTCATTGTGTATGTTACATAATGGCCTTAAGTTCAATATTCGTTACATAACAACTATTGCATTTGTTATATTCCACTGATACAACTAAATGCTACATTATTTTGCGCCTCATTATCATCAAGATCACTTATCATTTCGTCAGTAAAAGACGTTGGTTGACACCATACCTCAAATTTGGTGCTTCATAACCTGCAAAAATGAAAGAAGCAACTACGTCAACGGTACATTTTAGGATGCAAAAAAAATAATGCTGAAATTTGAATTTCTAACGGTTAAATGTTGATAACCCGTATGCGAATCTAGTAACAGAGTCTCTTGTTAGAATTGTGCAAAGAAGAGCCAAGTGAGCGATTCCACCTAAAATCAATTGGTTTTAAGATAAATTTTACTTGATTTATATTCTAACTGCTTAAACTAGGGTCAACCTAATGGAACTTGACAGAGTATCAAGGCATTTAAGCGACTCTTGGCTCTTATTTTAGGCACCAATATCCAGACAAGGCATGAACTTGAATCAGATGTGCCAAGGGCCTGTCCAACTACCATGGATCTGATCAGATGATCAAATGTCCAATTTGACAGTAAAAAATAAAGAGCACAAACGAAGAACACTCCATACTTCACTTAATGTTGATTGGTTTTAAAATAGAATATTAATTGAATTTATTGGTGACACTGCATGCCAATATGACCCCAAATCAATGAAATTTAACAATAGATGCATTCAGCAGAGTAAACTGCGAACGGAAGCTTGAATGGCACGATTCATTTTTGAGCTTGAGCTTTTGAACCATCAAGCTTAATTAAGATTAAATGAACCAATTTCGATATACATTATGAACATAAATGTGCGCGATAAAGCCAATTTCAAGCCCAAATAAGTATATATTTTTGGGTTATTTACATTTTAGTATCCCGACGTTTTTGGAAATAATAAAAAAGACCCCGACCTTTTTGAATTATTAAAAAGGCCCCTAAGTTTTTGTCGTATTAATAAAAAGACCCCCAAGTTTTTGTCGCATTAATAAAAAGGCTTCTGTCTGACGTAATGATGTCATTTTTACTCAATATAGCTAATGTGACAGCTGTGTTTTTATTAATGCTACAGTAAAATGACAAAAATATCATTTAATAACTATATTTTGAAACAAATTAAGCGAAAATAGATAGCTTCTACATAACACGATATCTCGAATTTTGTGCTTATAAAGTAATAATAAGGGTGTTGAAGCATACTATTGGTCATTTTATTATAGCATTAAAAAAAACCAATTGCCATGTTAGCTCTGTCGATGGAAATGACGTCATCACGCTTGAGAGGGGCCTTTTTATTGATACGACAAAAACTTAGGGGCCTCTTTAATAATTCAAAAAGGTCAGTGTCCTTTTTATTATTTCCAAAAACGTCAGAGTACTAAAATGTAAATAACCCTATATTTTTTGCAGCTAAAGATGCCCTTTTTTTGCAGCTAGGTTTGAGGCCTATGGGGATATTCTTGAAGGCGATAATGAGATTGTTATTAAGGCTCTTAATAGCTCTTATTCCACCCCTACTGAGACCGCGACTATTGTACTAGACATTCATACCTCCATCTCCTTGATTGACCAAAGTTCATTCAACCACGTTTTCAAAGAAACAAATCGGTCAGCTAATTCCGGTCATGAGAGCACAGGCGTCACCGTTTGAGATCAGGCTCCCACTCATGCCCTCTCCCCATTTCTCGCGCTAAAGCATTCATATTTCCTCTCTTAACAGGACGTCCGTAAGTTATTTCAGCCCTATCCTTACCTTCATTTTTTAAAAACAATAGAGTTTTATCGCCAAATCAATTAAGATTAGAGCTATGTTTGGCAAGTAGCTTTTTATAACGTTTAGCATTTTAACTAGTCAAACAGCTAGCAGTGCTATTTGGTAAAAATTTGTTGTTCGCGCTTT
This sequence comes from Simmondsia chinensis, assembly GCA_018398585.1. NCBI lineage: Eukaryota > Viridiplantae > Streptophyta > Magnoliopsida > Caryophyllales > Simmondsiaceae > Simmondsia > Simmondsia chinensis. The sequence goes on from JAGTTD010000013.1 coordinate 4,264,587, forward strand.
TCATAGCATTTAGCTTTTGAAAAGCAACTTTAGATTTTAGCTTTTGAACCGTGATGTAATCAAATTCTATATATCATTTTGCCCCTCCTTTTGATCTTGATTTACCAAACATATTACCCATCAACCAACAACTAACATCTATCAATAAACTAACAGCTAAACACTAAATGCTAACAGTTAAACAGCTAACGACTATAGCCAAACATAGCCTAGATAAAGTAGCACCCTAAACGTATTATACATTCATCTTTTTACTCTAACAACTACAACGTGAAACATTTTAACAACAATCACATCAAACTTAGATAAATGATGAAACAACAAAGAGAAGGGAGAGTACCGAAGACATCGGAGATGAGGATGATGGCGCGGGTGGAGTTAGCGGGACCGGTGATGTATGTGCTGAGGCCTGCAACATCTTGAACACTGCCTGCTCCGCCATTGTTGGCGCTCAGTACTTCCGGCGGATTCTCGTAGCACTGCGGCGTCGCCATGGATGGAGAGAGAGAGAGAGAGAGAGAGAGTTTTGAGTTACGACGAGGGAATTGTGAGTTTATATTTTTCTGTTCAGAGTCTTACTAGTCTTACTTACCCCACGTGTTAATCCAAAAAGAAAAAAAAAAAAAAACAAAGTCCCCACGTCTCTTCTCTATTTATTTATTTATTTTTAAGTATAACAAAGTTCGAAGGTAAGATTATATTCCATTAAAATCATTCGTTACAATCAATTATAAATGAGGGGGACAGAAACCCGCCAATCATGATTCTAACAGTAATCAATATATATTCTGGTGACCTAATGAGCTGTGCAATTACAAAGCCTATGATTATTTATGTTATGTGTAGGATAGTTTATTTTCATGGTATGTGTCCACAAAAAAATTTTTTTTTTGGGAAATTTTAAGTAATATTGGGATAATTATAAAAAAAATGGGGTTATTCTTATGTTAAAATTGTCTTGATATTAACAAAAACTAGTTAAAAAATAACATTATTCTAATTAACTATAGTAACCAAAATACATACACTCTTAACGTAAATGACTTTAGATTTTAATATTAATATAATTTATATTTAAGTTTATATTAAATGTGATACACTAAAAATTTTGTAGACATTGGTCTAACTGCTTAAACCTTTAAAATAACTTACAAAATCAACGTAAGATGACAAAAAAAAATCAATAAAATTAGTACAATAGTTAAGTTTCTAAATTCTAAAATTAGAGGCCTTGAATTTAAAATTTATTCGTCTTTTTCAATGCCCCTGTTTAGGGAAAAAAATATTATATTATACTCACCAACATTAAAAATAAATAAATAAATAAATCGTCAGCCCTTACGTCATCCAGGTCAGCGCTGCCCTTTAGTTAGAGGCTAAGGCAAGGTCCAGGATCAGCCCAGCCCAATTCAACGGCCCAGGTCATCTCTACCAGGGCCCAATTAGCCCATTTCGACCGCCTTTCTTATCCTACCCGAACGACGTCGTTTATTTTTTGCATTGCGTTCTCTGGCCCAGAAGTATTCGGCCCAGTTTATGCATTTAGGTCCGTGGGCTTTATCCAATCAATTTAGCCTCATCGATAATACTATTAAAAACTTAACGTCAAAATAATTTTATAAAAACTTATGGTTATTATTAACTATAAGTTATATCATTGCTCTAACAATAATATTTTTTACGATAGTAATAATAACACCATAAAATTAAAGTTCAGTTCATGATGTAACTTTTTAACGACATTTACCAAAAAAGTAATGTTCAACTGCTTGGTCAGGCAAAAGCACGATTAATAGACATAATATAAATTGTACAAAATTAGGTTGAAACAATTAAAAGTATAATGTGTTAAACTCATTCCTTGGACAAAATATAAATTTCATTAAAGGACAAATTTTTTTTTTTCGTCGTGTTAGAGTATAAAACTATTCCTAGGACTTCACCTATCACCTTAAGCTTTTGGGATAGTTGATTCCTTGATATTGTATCAGAGCTTTGTTGACCAAGATGTCATAAGTTTGAATCCCAACAGCCCCCATTTTAATATTAACATAATTTAAGCACAAGGTATAAGGTGGTCTTGCTCAATATCCACGCTTCACGTCCAATTGGCATTCGCATAAGGGGGCATATTAGAATATAAAACTATTATTAGAGCTTTACCCATTAACTTAAGCTTTTGGGATAGTTGGTTCCTTGACATGTCTATTTTATTTGTTTATTTATTTATTAATTATTTTTTTTATTTTTTTTTTCATGAATAGCGAGAAACAATAATTAAGGAGAAATTAAATATTTTCCTTCACAAAAAAGAAATTGACGTCTTTTGAATAAGAAGCGAATTCATTTCCTTTACATAGGGTTAGTCAGTCATTTTCGAGGCCTAAATGCTTGTATGCGGTTCTTCAATAGTCATAACAGTTCTTGTACTACCATAAATACTAATACAATAAATTGTAAAAATATTTGTTAGATAAATGTCTCAAAATTACTTGGCGCATTAAGGAGAAGGGCCGTGGAGAGCCCGATCGATCGGGAAAGTTACATAAAAGAGGGACGCATCCAGAGAGCGGGCTAATCAATCGGTGAGGAATCGATCGATCGATCGGGAAACAGGGTTTTCGCGTATCTATAAGTACGGACGTAGGGTACGTCATAAATAATCCAAAAAAAAAGTCAAAGTGAGGTTTTCCCTATTGCGGCGCCGCACCAATCAAATTGAGAGTGTGAGAGAATACTAATTCTTCTTCTTCTTTTGTTTCAATAATAAAAGCTCCGATCTTCGCCCGTGGTTTTCTCCCCTTTTGATTGTAAACGGGCCACGTAAATCATTGTTTCGTTTCTCTTTTAGTCCGATTGTTTCTCGTTATTGTCGTGGTATTTGGTTCGATTGAGATCCGAGTATATTGTTTATTTCCGCACAATTTTAATTATAAAACTCACTGATATTGCTAATAACTAATAATTAAAAATTACTATAAAAGTTAAACAAGTAAACATACATATAATCGCCTTTAGAGGACCCTACAATTTGGAGGTATCAAGCGGTTGCTCACACACTACTAAAGCCTTGTTTGGTTACCAGGAAGTAAATGTAGGAAATTGGAATTCATAGGAAATAAACATTAGCCCTCTTGTTTGATTACAAGAAAATTGACAGAATGTGGAAATTGACACCACCCCAGAAATATACCCTAAGCACCTAAAAACCACCAAAAGACCAAAGGACTCAAAAAGTGTAAGAAATATAGACATATACAACTACAATACCACATATAACAGCCTATAGAATACAGCGTAAAATACTGTTGCAAGTTACCGGAAAACAACCGACAATTACAGTACAAATATCAGAAAAATACTGCTGAAAGATGCAGTAAAATAGCCAAATAAGTGTAGTAAAATAACCGAAAAAATACTGTAAATTAAACAGTGAAATTATACAAAAATTAGCGTTAAAAATCTCGGTACAACACATTCAAATATTCCAATAAACTTGTATCAAAAACCGCAGCCGAATAAATGAACACGACAATCAAGTAATACCTGAAAGAGGGAGAGTAGATTAGAAAATACCGAAGATACCGTGCCGTGGGAAATACCACTGTCCTAAAAAACGATTTCGCCTCTGCTCCGGTGCAAACAGATATGCGATGGCCGTCCTCCAGGATTTACACGGTCCGACCCTTAACGTGTACTGGTTAATTGCCGGGTAGGAGTGCCTTGAACTTTGCCCAAATTTTAGGAGAGAGAAAAACCGTGAGAGAGAGAGAGACCGAGAGTGTTCATGTTTGGTTGTTATAGCTAATGGTATATATATAGTATAGACAACTATAACAAGTATTAAAAAGAACGGGTGCAATAAATTTCAACGGCTATAAACGGTAACAAGTATTAAGTCATCGGCTGTAATGAATTCCAACGGCTGTAAACGGACGAAATAAATTTCAACGGCTATATTGTCATTTAATTCCCAACGGTCACAATTTTAATGACCTTGAATGACTAATAATGGTGAACAGCCGGTAATTAGGTACGGTTAGAATATTTTTTCATAACACTTAAGTTTAGCTTGTATCATTTTTTCAACAAAAAGCACCATCAGCAAAACCTCGGACTAAAGAACCGCTCAAACACTAGCCCACTAAATAACTCCAAACTTCTAATTTTCATACACAACCCATTTTCGAAACGTCAAAATTCACAACAGATAGAACAACTTCAACCCCTGTCAAGATCAAAAATCACTAGACAAGCCCCCACGGGTTCCGAAAACACCACACACTATACTAAAACACGAAAATAGATCCTACCAAGTTAGAAACGGCAAACACCACTTCCCACCACTCCACCATTGACGATCAAGGACTCCAAGTACGTTCACCCAGAAGCAATAAGTGGTTCAGAGATTCACCAATCTTCACACTTCAATCCACACAAAGAACCCATGATGCCCGAAACACCTCACCTTCTTGCTTCTTCTAACCAAACACTGCCTAACTTTAAACAGATAAAATTCAAACCTTATCTGAAAATATATTTAAAATTTTCAATAAGAAAATATTATTCTAATCAATGGTGACTCCTTTTTTTTTTCACATATTTTATTAGTAGTAAAACAAATCACATAATTAGGAAATATTTAGAGGGGGAATCATGAGACTTATCAACTTAAATAAAGATAAGATTCATCCCACCAAACTCCCACTTCGTTTTGAAGTCTTGCGGCTGGTGCCGTCCATCTGTCATTATTCATACAAAAAAATAAAAATAAAATGTATTTTATTCAGAGTCGGACATAACCTCAAGCAATCTAAGCACTTGCTTAAGCCCCCAAATTTTAGAGATTTTATTTTGAAAGTCTTAATTATTAATATGAATATGTAAACATGAAAATTTTTAGAATATTATTATATATGAAGCGGGCCCCGCCCATCATGAGGGTGTCTCAGTTGGTGGCGTCTCCTACCCATGCGGTCATTGCCCAAGGGTTAGGAGTTCGATTCTCGCTGAGAATATACTCAGGACTTACCTGCTCCTGGGGGCTTGTGGGCTGTTCTCATGGGCCGGGGTTGATTGGGACAACTCAATTCCTCGTCACAAAAAAAAAAAAAAATATGAAGAGCCCCATTTGAAACATCTGCTTGGGGTCTCAGAAATGTCAGGACCGGCCTTGACAGTTGTTCATAAAAAAAATTGAATTTATCACTTAGGTACCTTGAGATTTGGTTATTTGTCATTTAGTTATGGGATATTTTAATATATAAAGTAAGGTATTTTAAAGTTTTATATTTATTACTCAAATAATGTTTAGATATTTCATCCATTGTCGGTACTCTCATGTTGAAATTTGGTAGATTTTCGTTCAAAAATGTTCAAATGGAACATTATTTTGTTAATATATGAGTATTTTCCTTCATAGCTTGATGATTTTTTTGCCAAACATATTTGTAGCTTGCATCCAAATCGATGAGTTTTTATCATAATCCATTAATTTTTTGTAGAAATTATAAATATGTCTTATATATTTTATCGTAATTTTGTACCAAGTATTTTCTTTTTAAAGTTGGCCAGGTTCTTTCAGATACTTTATTATGTATATTAAAATATTAGTTTACCTAAATAATAGAAAACTTCTAAATAATATATAATATATACAGAGAGAGAGTATAGATCTAGATTATATAATATATGATATATAAATATAATAATGTTGGTATCTCTACCTCATAATATAATACATTCATAATCAACCAATCCCAATTGTTTATTATAAACTAACGTTGGACGTACCACCTTCGTTTGCGTGTCTCTTCTAATCCAATATAATATTTATATTATTATTATTATTTATATAGTAAAGTGCTATTTATATTATTTATTATAATGTTATTATTAATAGTAATAATTTATAATTTATTACATAAGATAAACACAGATAAAGACAAATCTAAAGGTAAACTTTGTGGGTGGTGTACATCTATTTATAGAATAGCAACTGGGGGAGGAAAAAGTTTTCCATCACTTAGAAAAAAAAAAGTCTTCGTTTTATATAAAATATATATATATATATATATAAACGCATCTAAGCGAGAGTAGTATGAGGATAGGCGATAATAGTACTAGGATGAGTGACCTCTTGAGAAATCTTCGTGTTGCCAATCCTATAAGGTTAGGGGTATTCGGAAATAGCCTCTTGGCAAAGTTACACTCTGAAAGGGTAAGGCTGCGTACATCCACTTTTCCCAGATCCCGCTTATGCGGGAGCCCTTGAAGCACTGGGTCTATTTTTGATTTTGTTGATTTATATATATATATATATATATATATGACTTCCGTATTAACAAATTCATCCTTGCATTTAAGTTGGAGACAATTTTGACTAATTGTGTTTCCAATGTCTAAACGTAGGGGAAAAGAAGTAATAGAACAAATATTCAAGGTATTTTAAATTTAGAGTATCAAATAGGAAATTTATTATTCATATACTCTGAATACCAACTCTTCTTTGAACATGTACGTAGAAGGTTTTGAGAATTAAAATAATATTTTAATAAGAAGTTAGAAGTGACGATTTAAGTTTCAACAACGCGACATGTTAAGCTACAATTAATTTTTTCAAATGGTAACACCATCTGTACATTGCACGGGATAACACTAACTCCTTCTTTTATTGTAATGTAGGTAGGGCCGATTCTGATATTTTAAGGGCTTCAAACGAAAATTTATGTTAGAATCAAATATAGAAAATATGCAGAACATGTGAAATAAAGAGATATTACCTGGAACGCATAAAAATGGTAAAATACCAATAAAGTAATAGCTGAGCGAGACGCAAATCTCACCCTTTTTAAGACGGTTTCAAACCCCTTTTAGATGTAGCCGGTGTGGCAGGTACCGACGCGTTGTCTCCAGGATACAACGTCTAACTAAAGTTAACGCTTTCTTGGTCTGCAAGACATTAAAATTTAGAACCTCCACTGCACCTTGCTCAACAATATATATATATATATATATATATATATATATGTGTGTGTTTTTAAAAAAAAAAAAGTTGCCAAGCCAAGCCTTGCACTCTCTTTCCTTTTTTTCACACTTTGAAACTAATCACACCACTTATACAAATCAAGTTGCCACTACAGCATGGCCAAAATCAAAAGGCATTTTAAAAGTTTCAATTCTTTTACTTTATGGTTTTGTAACCCTTTTTTTTCGATAATTAGCGACAGAGTCACGATACAAAACTTGCAACTCAAACAAGCGAACCCTGAGTCAACCCGTAAAAGGACGGGGATTAAAACAACAAAAACAGTACAAACAGGAATACAAGAAAAAATAGGCAAATACTAAGAGCCTTAAACACCACTAGGGAGGACTCAGAAATAGGACAAACCAAAAGATAGGAAAATAGGACAGTTAAGCCACAAATCTATCGAAGTAAAACACTTACCATAAGCAGATTATAACCGCCAAAATCCAACCCTAGTCTTTTCCCCATCTCCACTGTACACTCCGCAGCAAGGATCTTACCGGCATCTTTAACACTATCGCTTCTTTTCGCCAGATTCCTCTTTTTTTGTTTGCAAAGGCCTTCACTGATCTCTTCGCATTGTTCACGGGCGACAAGTCCTTTAGGAAATGTTGTGGCTATCGCTTAGCTTGCTCTTTCATCTTGCACTTCAATGCTCTCCTATCCCTTTTTGTCACACTCGACTTAGGGATTTGACGTTCCGCCAACACTTTTTCCCTTTTCTGCCCGATTATGCTGGCCTCCTCCGTAAACGACCCCGACACCTGGATATTCTTGGGCAAACTTTCCTCTATGTATAGTGGTTTTTCCAGGGCAGGACAGAAAGGCCCAGAGGACCGTGAGTCATTATTACTAACGGCGTCCCGAGTTTCGTTCCTGTGAGACGGAGTCTGATCATGAGACTGGCTATATCTTTATTGACCCACGGTATGGGGAGAGAAAAATATTAGTTTACCCGAACTTCCTGGATTGGTAGATGAGCAACAGGCTGGGGGAAGGAAGGAAGAAGAGATGGGCGGAGACAATAGCAATCCCAGGCCCATCTCCCGATACATTGACCATCAACATGAATAGCAACCTGGCCCAAAATTTGCCCGACTAATCTCACGCCTTCATTCACTAACCTTGAACGGGGAGTTATAGAGTACACACAATCACCCATGACAGCTATCGTTTGCTCAGGAAAAGGATAAACCTGTAAGGTATGCCGTAACAAAGTGGTGCAAGCTCTGTCTCAATGTGTATGTGAAGAAAATGAGGCATGTTCCTTTGATAATCTGGCCGAGATCGCGAGAGCAACCACTCTAGGTGAGTAGTCTAGGATCACCTCTGAATTACCCTCTTTGACAAGAACCATGTGAGATTCCCCGATAAACTGAACTTGGCAGTATCATCAAAGCCTATTAAATTTTAAAATCATACTTAAAATTATTTTTCAAATTATATTGCCAGTCAGGCGCACTCATTGCATCTTGAGATTGTAACTCAAGATCCCGCCAGTGAAGATGACTCTGGATCCTCAGGAACTATGTTTCCTCCAGGTTTTGAGTTCTTTGCTTTAAACAGGTCAGAGAATTATTTGGAGAGACCCAGTGGAGTTGGAAATCGAAAAGAAAAAGGAATGATGACAAAAAGGGAGAGGAAAGCGTTGAAGCATAAGGAAAAAGTGAATGAAAAGCGGAAGCTTCAGGAGTTCCTAAAAGATATGTTGCCTAAGAACAGCACGCCGGAAAAGACCAAGGCCTTAGACAAGCGGTAAAAGGGGAATGAGGCGAAATGGGGAAGATCGTCAAAGACAGCCGGGAAGAAGAAAAAACGGAATAGAGGAAATACGTATGACAAGATCTCGGAAACGAAATATGACGAGATGATTATGCAAGCGGAGCGGGCTATTGAGATGGGGAAATTAGTAGGGTTTAATTTTGATGGTTTCGACCCACCTAGGGTGGCAAAGTTGCTTGCTAACTGAGGTGGTTGGTTTTGGGGTTGAGGTTTTAGTCCAACTCCTGTTTCCTGTGTTTTGTTTGTCTGATTTTTCTTCAGCTGAGTTCCAGCCAGGTGGTCTTTTGGGTGGCTCTGCTTCAGTTTCTTCCGTCATCCTGTCTTTTTTTTTTTTTGTCCCCTTCTCCTGTTTTGGTGGTCGTGATTTGTTCTGTTTTTGGTTTGGTTGCGCCTATTTCTTGTTGTTGTCTCCCTGTTTTTCTTTTTTGGGTCTGTTCTGTAAGTCTCCCGGTTTCGGGTTTTCCAGGGGCTCGTTATGCCGAGTTCCCTATTTTCTTGTGCGATTTTGCCGCTAATTATCAAAAAAAAAAAAAAAAAATTGTTGTTGAAAGGTTTGACCACCAACATTCAATTGAAGAATTGTATACTAAATAAACATGGTGAATATGGCTATAACAGAAAAAAAGGGAAATCGTACGGATTGGACCCCCCGGCCCCCCCTTAATATTTTTTAGACCCCTTTAACCATAAATAGACTCTTTTGGACAAAAATGCCCTCCCACCTCACCCCCCCCCCCCCCTCCGTCCCCTCTCTCTCTCGCTCTTTCTCTCTCCTCATTTAATGCAAGGCAGGCAAAAGTACACTCTTTTGACATTTCACTCTCTTTTTCTTCATTTTTTTTCCTTTTGAATTTTTTTTTGTCAAAAAAAAATATAATTTCCAAATTTGCCCTTTCTTCTTCTTTCCTCCCAGACTTTGTTTGGGCGTGCTTGAAGTAATTAATAAAATTATACACTGGGTATGATTCCTTTTAATGGTGTAAAATGAGCTTATTCAGGTGTATCACAAGAAATTAGTGGTAAAAGACTTATCATACGCAATGTATGATAGGTTATAATGGCATAAAATCAACTTTTGCTTTTTGTTTCAAGTAATTAGATGTACAGTTGGATGAAATCGAATCATACACTGGGTATGATGAGTTCTAATGGTGTAAAATGAACTTATTCAGGTGTATTCCAAGCAATTAGTGGTAAATGACTTGTCATACACAATGTATGATAGGTTATAATGGCATAAAATCAACTTTTGCTGTTTTTTTCAAGTAATTAGGGGTATAGTGGTCTGAAATCGAATCATACAATGGGTATGATGAGTTAAAATGGTGTAAAATGAACTTATTCAGGTGTAGTTCAAGCAATTAGTGGTAAATGCCTTGTCATACACAATGTGTGATAGGTTATAATGGCAAAAAATCAACTTTTGCTGTTTTTTTCAAGTAATTACTGTTACAGTGGGCTGAAATCTAATCATACAATAGGTATGATACTCTGAAATGGTCTAAAATGAACCTTTTCAGGTTTTATTAAAACAATTAGTGGTAAATGACTTATCATACACAATATATAATAGGTTATAATCGCATGAAATCAACTTTTGCTGTTTTTTTTCAAGTAATTAGACGTACAGTGGGATGAAATCGAATCATACACTGGGTATGATGCGTTTTAATGGTGTAAAATGAACTTATTCAGGTGTATTATAAGAAATTAGTGGTAAATGACTTGTCATACACAATGTATGATAGGTTATAATGGCATAAAATCAACTTTTGCTGTTTTTTTCAACTAATTACTGTTACAGTGGGATGAAATCGAATCATACAATGGGTATGATACATTTTAATGGTGTAAAATGAACTTATTCAGGTTCTTTTCAAGCAATTAGTTGTAAATGACTTATCATACACAATGTATGATAGGTTATAATGTCAAAAAATTAACTTTTACTGGTTTTTACTTCTAATTACTGTTACAGAGGGCTGAATCGAATCATACAATGGGTATGATGTGTTTTAATGGTGTAAAATGAACTTATTCAGGTTTATTTCAAGTAATTAGTTGTAAATCACTTATCATACACAATGTATGATACGTTATAATGGCATAAAATTAACTTTTGCTGTTTTTTTCAAATAATTAGGGGTAAGTGGTCTGAAATCGAATCATACACTGGGTATGATTCGTTTTAATGGTTTAAAATGAGCTTATTCAGGTGTATTACAAGAAATTAGTGGTAAATGACTTGTAATACACAACGTATGATAGGTTTAATGGCATAAAATCAACTTTTACTGGTTTTTTCAACTAATTACTGTTACAGTGGGATGAAATCGAATCATGCACTGGGTATGATGCGTTTTAATGGTGTAAAATAAACTTATTCAGTTTTATTTCAAGGAATTAGTTGTAAATGACTTCTCATACACAATGTCTGATACGTTATAATGGCAAAAAATTAACTTTTGCTGTTTTTTCAAGTAATTAGGGGTAAGTGGTCTGAAATTGAATCATACACTGGGTATGATTCGTTTTAATGGTTTGAAATGAGCTTATTCAGGTTTAGTTCTAAACAATTAGTGGTAAATGACGTATCATACCCAATGTATGATAGGTTGTAATGGCATAAAATTAACTTTTGCTATTTTTTTTCAAGTAATTAGGGGTACAGTGGTCTGAAATCGAATCATAAACTGGGTATGATGCTTTATAGTGGTGTAAAGTGACCTTATTCAGGTATATTAGAAGTAATTAGCGGTAAAGAGCTTGTCATACACAATGTATGATAGGTTTTTTGGCATAAAATCAACTTTTGCTGTTTTTTTTCAAGTTATTAGGGGTACAGTGGTCTGAAATCGAACCATACTACATGTAGTTCAAGTTTTATTGGTGCATGATGCACTTCATACACGGTATATGATGGGTTATATTTGTGTAAAATCAACGTGTATTTGTGTATTTTAGTAATGTGTATTTAGACAAAAAATATACATTTTGAGTATAGTAATCCGTACGATTTTCCTTCAAAAAGGCTCTCCCATTCACCCCCCCAACCCGTCCCCTTTCTCTCTCCTCATTTAATGCGCAGCCGATTACTGTACTTTAGCCTCTCTCCACTCCATTTTCTCTCTCTTCATTTAATGCAAAAGTACATATTTTTACTTTATGTCATGTAACTTGCTTCTCACTCTATTCCTCCCTTCTTCTCATTTTCCGCCCATTTACTCACCTCTTATTCATGGTATTTGTTACTTTTCTCTTAATCTGAATTCCCCAAGTCCATTTTTCTCTCATTTTTCTCTCAATCTGCTACATTGGGCCCTCGGAAGAAGAAGAAGAAGAAGCCATTTTAAGATCGTGTTTGAAGCTTCGTGGCATTGTTGTAGGTTCAACGTTGAGTCCTTACACACATTTCACGGTTTTCAGATCAGATACTGAAGGTAACATGACCATTTGCTGACATTGTCGTTAACGTATCCTTGTCCTATGAGGTCGGTGTGTTACAAGTCGTTTATGGTTTATGATTGGTTTAAATGATGTATTATAACTTTCTTTTGGTGTGTTTGAACTCATTAGTGGTGTATGATTAGTCATACATCGTGTATGATAGGTTTTAATGGTGTGAAATCAACTTGTTTAGGTGTGCTTCATGTAAATAGTGCTGTATGATCTATCATACACCGTGTATGATAGGTTTGAATGGTGTGAAATCAATTTGTGTTTGTGTATGTTAAGTAATTAATGGTGTATAATCAGTCATACACTGTGTAGGATTGGGTTTAATGGTGTATAAACAACTTGTGTTTGTGTGTATTAAGTAATTAGTGGTGTATAATCAATCATACACTGTGTATGATGGGTTTTAATGATGTATAACCAACCTGTGTATGTGTATGTTAAGTAATTAATGGTGTATAATCAGTCATACACTGTGTAGGATTGGGTTTAATGGCGTATAACCAACCTGTGTATGTGTATGTTAAGTGTATAATCAGTCATACACTGTGTAGGATTGGGTTTAATGGTGTATAACTAACTTGTGCAGATGTTTTTTAAGTAATTAATGGTTTATGAGCAACCATACACTGTGTATGATTGGGTTTAATGGCGTATAACCAACCTGTGTATGTGTATGTTAAGTAATTAATGGTGTATAATCAGTCATACACTGTGTAGGATTGGGTTTAATGGCGTATAACCAACATGTGTATGTGTATGTTAAGTGTATAATCAGTCATACACTGTGTAGGATTGGGTTTAATGGTGTATAACCAACTTGTGCAAACGTTTTTTAAGTAATTAGTGGTTTATGAGCAACCATACACTGTGTATGATTGGGTTTAATGGCCTATAACCAACCTGTGTATGTGTATGCTAAGTAATTAATGGTGTATAATCAGTCATACACTGTGTATGATTGGGTTTAATGGCGTATAACCAACCTGTGTATGTGTATGTTAAGTAATTAATGGTGTATAATCAGTCATACACTGTGTAGGATTGGGTTTAATGGTGTATAACCAACCTGTGTTTGTGTATGTTAAGTAATTAATGGTGAATAATCCATCATACACTGTGTATGAGAGCTTCCAAGGGTGTATGATGAACTTATTTTGGTGTCTTTCAAGTACAGAATGGTGTATGGCTTACCATACACCGTGTATGATAGCTTTGATTGGTCTAGGATGAACCTGTTTTGGTGTCTTTCGTGTATAGAATGTGGTATCCTTAACCGTAGACCGTGTATGATTGCTTTAAAAGTGTGTGATGAACTTGTTTATGACTGTAACGCAAATCATACACCATGTATTATTTCTTAAAGTAGTGTTATTTGTGTATCATTGTTTTAAACCAATCATACACCGTTTTTAGTGGTTTCAATGCTGTACTTTCATTCCACCCTAGTGTGTTTCATGTCAATTTTGCTTTGATATCATGTTTTTTTCTTGTCCACAGTAATGGGTGATGCTGTTATTGCATGCGTTCTGTACGGTGGCTACTTTAGGGAGAGGGCAAAGTACGCTGGTAAAAAATTGGCTTATATTTTTGTGGATGAGAAAACTGACTTCGCTGGTTTGCAAAGGACTATGGCGGAGGTGATTGGTGCTCAGTTGGATGCGGGTTCAAAGATGCATTTTCAATCTTTCACCGCTGTTCCAGCCGTGCCCTTGTACGATGTCGTTGACGATAGGTCCGTTATGTTTTGGAAGGCACTAGCCAAAGAAGATAGGGCAAAGCATCCTTTGATCGTAACTGTAGAGTCATCCGGTGACAGGAATCCTAGCTTCGATTGGCAACGAACTCCCTTTCAAACAATTCCCGATGGTGACGAGAATAGTGGCCGTTCGCACCCTGAGGTTCCCGAGACTTCTGGTGGATGTATGGATGCGGGGATGGAAGAAGCAGCCCGTGTAGATGCATCTGATGTAGATTTGAACATGCCTACTGTGACGGTTGAGGCAACAGCAACAGGTGGAGATTGGGAAAATTCCAATCAAAGTGCATGGGATAATTTGGACAATATCAATTTATCCCAGGTGCAACTGACTGTACCTGATGCCTCACCTCCAGAGGGGCACACTTATGAGCATCGTAATATTTTCCGTAAAGACCCTCTGATTGTCGAACCTGAATTGGAACGGAATGCGGAACCCAGCGGTCAACCGAATGTCCACCCTGACATCCAAGCTGCTGGTGATCCTCGTTCTGATGATGAGGCTGGCTCCGGTGATGAGAGGAGCCGGATCAACGAGGTATATGTGCAGGGCCGGATGGTTGAGGATATTGAAGTCGATCAAATATTTACGACGAAGAGGGACTTGTTGACTAACCTGGCAGTGATTGCGCTTAGGGAAAAATTTGAATTCAGGAGCTACAAGTCGAACAAATCCTTAACGGTTGTCCGCTGCGCACAAGAGGGCTGCACATGGAGGGTTCGGGCTACGTGTGTAGCAGATGGTGGCTGCTGGATGGTTACAAAAGTAGAAAAGAACCACAACCACCCTAGCGATCTCACCACTGTTAAACACAGGCAGGCAACCAGTTGGGTCGTCGGGGAGTGCGTCCGCAAGAAACTTGTGAACCCCGGGAGAGTGTTCAAGCCACGGGATGTCATAGATGACATCCGAAGTTGCTACGGTGTCGATATCAGCTACAGTGTTGCTTGGAGGGCGAGAGAGTTTGCATACGACAATGTTAGATTGGGTACGGTCGAAGAGTCCTATGCATACTTGCCTGCCTATCTGCAAGTCCTCAAACAGACTGACCCCGGTGCCACATGTTATTTACAGACAGATGATGAAAGTAGGTTTCAGTACCTCTTCATTGCATTTGGTGCTTCACTTAATGGGTACCGGTTTTGCCGGCCGGTTGTGAGCATTGACGCAACACATCTGAAGGGAAAGTACCGGGGTGTTTTGTTCATGGCCGTTTGCCACGATGCTAACCAGCAAATTTTCCTGATTGCTATCGGCATCGGTGATTCAGAGAATGATGCATCGTGGCATTGGTTCCTTAGTAGGTTGAAGGAAGTAACTGGGGAGCCTGCTGGCCATGTCATTGTATCCGATAGACACCGAAGCATCCAACGCGCGGTGGAAGAACTTTTCCCTGTCACATTTCACGGGCTCTGCATGTACCACTTGCTGAACAACTTGAAGGCCAAATTCAAGAGCAACAGGAAGCATTTGGATCAGTACTACTACAAAGCAGCCAAAGCATACAACATTCAAGAATTCCATAGTTTGTTTTTCAGTTTATGTTGTGCTGTATCCGGGGCTAAAGATTACTTGGAAGATGTGGGACTGGACAAGTGGACTCGTTCCCACTCCCCTTGTCGTCGGTACAACATAATGACGACAAACATTTCGGAATCCATGAATGTTGTATTCGTCAAGGTACGTGGCTATCCAATTACAGCCCTTGTTGATGAGTGTAGGCTACTGTTGCAGAGGTGGTTTCACGAAAGAAGAGCCAAGGCTGAAGCTTGCATCAGTACAATGTCCCCCGACGTCGAAAAAAAATTACAAGACAGATTCAAGTTAGCAAGAACGATGACTGTAAGCTCCGTACATATTGTCTTGTTTTCTCATATTTTTGTATTTTGCATGCACCTTGGTTGTTTGACGCGTTTGTCTATTATTGTGGTAATGCAGATATTGCGAGCTGATGATCATACGTTCGACGTCATCGATGGGGAGAAAAACTTTGTAATAGATATGTCGCTCTGGACATGTACCTGCCGCAGGTTTCAGCTTGAGCAGCTTCCATGTGAGCATGCGTTAGCAGTGGTACAGCACAGTCCTTATACTCCGTACGACTTGTGCTCGCCGTACTACAGTAGAGAATATTGGTACGAGTCGTATAGAGGTGTCGTCTACCCGATGCCACACATAAGTGACTGGCGTATCCCTCGTGATGTAGCTGACATGAATCTTCTTCCACCCGACGTTAGAACCTCTTCTGGGAGGAGGCGGAAGAGGAGGATTCCGTCTGTCGGTGAGGAGCGTGTTCATCAAAGGTGCAGTCGGTGCAAGGAACACGGGCATAACCGATCCACGTGCAAGAATCCAATTGCTCTGCATCCTAATGGCGAATGCACCTCATCCAACTCCGGCCGTCCATCTCAAGTCCCTCCTCCAAATTAACTTATAGTCTTCAAATGTATAAATTTTACTTGTGACATACCTATATAATTTCGTTTTACCATAGGATTTACATTGTACATTACCATAGGATTTACGTTGTATCCAGTGTACTGAAAATTGTCGGAAGGTTGTGATGTGTACGTAATAGGGTAATGAAAAATGTGTATATTTCCATACTGTTGTATATTCCTATAATGAAAGCTGTCAATGAATTGATTTGAAGTTGGTCCCAATTGTGTGTTCTAAGTGGTTGATGTGTTTTTCAAGTGTGTTACGATGTATGTCGACATGCGTGGATGGTGTATCGCCACACGTATCAGCATCAAAGGTAAGTCATACACCACTAAGTAGTTGAAGCACACTTGTAGAAGTTGATTTCACACCATTAAGACTTGTCATACACTAAGTATGGTAAGTCATACACCACTAGGTAGTTGAAATACACTTGTAGAAGTTGATTTCACACCATTAAGACTCATCATACACTAAGTATGGTAAGTCATACACCACTAAGTAGTTGAAACACACTTGTACAAGTTGATTTCACACCATTAAGGCTTGTCGTACACTAAGTATGGTAAGTCATACACCACTAAGTAGTTGAAACACACTTGTATAAGTTGATTTCACACCATCAAGACTCATCATACACTAAGTATGGTAAGTCATACACCACTAAGTAGTTGAAACACACTTGTACAAGTTGATTTCACACCATTAAGACTCATCATACACTATGTATGGTAAGCAAAACACTACTAAGTATTCGAAACACTATAATTGCCACAACCATCAATGAAATTGTGTACCAAGCAATATAAATGCCCTTGTTGATTTATATGGATGAGGCTGACCGGTTGGGTTGGTTGGTGGTTGAACATTGAATGTTCAGGGGGTCATAATGGACTACAAAGCAGGGCATTTAATAACCTCAACTACCACCTACTTTATCATACCCCTCTCCCACGGTTCTCCCCCTATAAAGGGATGAGATGGACAGGAAGCCAAGCATATACGGTCCTCAATATATCGACCCGTTTAAATTCCTAATGTAAGTGGCTCTAGCAGCGGCGGTGGTGGGCCAGTGACAGCTGAGACACAAAGAGAGGTGGCACTTCTACGGATCATGTTTCATCAACGGCCTACCAAGCAATTAGTGGTGTATGATCAATCACACATGGTGTACGGTGTACGATGAGTTGTAATGGGGTGAACTTCATCCGCATGATAAGGATCTTGAACTTTGTATGCATGCAGTGGATGCACTTTACAGACAACATATGCAGAGGGACAACTGTATGTAGTTCCAGCAGTTATATATGTCCAGTTTGTCATGCAAATTGTATGCAGGGTTTTAATATGTGTCAAGTTCTACGTATCATACACAGTGTATGACGAGTTTTATGTATGGTAAAATCACGGGCTGTGCATGTATTTTTAAGTTTGTTGGAAATTATTGGTGTCACACCATTAATACGCTGTGTATGATGAGTTATATGGGTGAAAAATCAAGTTCTACAATTGTGTTTTAGGTACTTAGTGGTGTATAACCAATCATAAACGGTGTAGGATGAGTTTGAATGGTTAATAACAACCTTTGCACGTGTGAATACATCAATAGGAAAATACAACAACATCGAAATATCTGTAAACTTACATACAACTTTCAATATAATGAATACAATGTAAATCCTTTGGTACAAGTATACATTTTTATTACAACATTTGAAAATACATCAATAGGAAGATACAACAACATCGAAATATACAATATTACATACAACTTTCAACATAATGAATACAATGTAAATCCTTTGGTACAAGTATGCATTTTTATTACATACAACTTTCATTATAATGAAAACAATGTATAATGAATAACATAATTTTATGGACATGCATGCAATTGAAGCCGTTTATTCCTTCCATGTCTGTACAAGTGTACGGAAGTATACAGCCGCAATTTCCCCATCTGCTCTTGCGTGCATTGGGAGATGGTCAGTCCTTTGGTAAGCAAAAACTCTATGAACTTTACAACAAAAATTCCACAGTCTGACCTGCAGTTAATATTAATACAGATTTCACAGTCAGAAATTGTACATCATTGCAAGTAATGACTATTTTGCATCCACTTCATAACCAAAAGTCCAAATGAACGGAATAGTAAAATTGCATGGGAAGTAGATGTCATACCCCCCTTGTTGTGGACATTCATTCCGTTTGTAAGTTACCGAGAAAGGCTTGCCCTTGAACTGTATGAGGTCCTTTCGGACATCCCAAAAATTAACCAACGCTAGAGCATGTGGAAGCAATTTTGCAATTGGTTCCACATGTTCTAATCTTGTTGCCCTGGATTTGGCGGCGTACAAGGAATCAAATACATGTATCCGCCAATCATTAAGATGGATGGCAGCAAGGAACCAATGTTGATTAGGTTGATTAATGGGCATGTATATCCGATCCACGTTGTGGCAGCTGACCCCGTACGTGGCATCCCCGACAAGGAACTTAATGATCAACGAATCAAAGTCAGTAAAAGCTGACTCAAGCGGGATTCTACTGTTTTGAATCTGTTTTAGTAGGGGTCCAAATTGAGGAGCAACAGTTGTGTCCGCGCATGTTGCCCTCTGGTCGAATTGCTCTGGCCACTGATGTTTCTTCTCCAAAATATAGTGCAGAATTACATCCATTTCCTGCGATTCAAAACTAATTAGTTGAGACAAGTTGATTTTACACACATAAATAAGTTCATTTTACACAGTTGAACCCTATGACTAATCATACACCACTCTTTATTCAAAACACACTAACACAGGTTGATTTTACACCTTTAGCATCAACCATACACGGTGTATGACTAGTAATACAACACTTACTTAATACACAATAACATAAGTAGATTTAACACAGGTTGATTTTACTTATTAGTTGACACACGGCAAAACTATCATGATGGGAAACATACCTCATCAGTAAGCCAGGCGTCCTCGTTTCTCAACCGATACCAAAGTTGACCCGTCGTCACAGTCAAAACAGAGAAATCCATTCGTTGATCATTAGGTAACGGAAAGGGGGTCTTCAAATCTCTGTAATATACAACACCAAGCACGATATATAAGCATACCATAAGAAAGATGATTTCAGACCACTGTAACAGTAATTACTTGAAAAACGAGCAAAAGTTGATTTTATGCCATTAAAACCTATCATACATTGTGTATGACAAGTCTTTTAACACTAATTTCTTGTAATAAACCTGAATAAGCTCATTTTAAACCATTAAAACGAGTCATACCCAGTGTATGATTCGATTTCAGACCACTGTAACAGTAATTACATAAAAATAACTGCAAAAGTTGATTTTTTGCCATTAAAACCTATCATACATTGTGTATGCCAAGTCATTTACCACTAATTGCTTAAAATACACCTCAATCGAATCATTTTACACCATTAAAACGCATCATACCCAGTGTATGATTCGATTGTAGACCACTGTAACAGTAATTATATAAAAAAACTGCAAACGTTGATTTTATGCCATTAAAACCTATCATACATTGTGTATGCCAAGTCATTTACCACTAATTGCTTAAAATACACCTGAATCGAATCATTTTACACCATTAAAACGCATCATACCCAGTGTAGGATTCAATTTCAGACCACTGTACCCCTAATTACTTGAATAAAACAACAAAAGTTGATTTTATGCCATTATAACCTATCATATATTGTGTATAACAAATCATTTACCACTAATTAATTAAAATACACCTGAATAAGTGTACTTGACACCATGATAGTGCATCATACACAGTGTATGATTTTCTTTCAGACACCACTAATTACTTGAAACACACCTAAGAAAGATGCATTCTAGAAACTTTTACATACAAATTATCAAAAAGCATCGTGCAAAATCACACTCACTTAGCGACCGTTGCGTGGAAACTTTTGTAAAAATATTCAAAATCTTCTATGTCTTTGTCGGAGGGAGGCTGGAATGGATTGAAGGGCAGAACTGGCTCCGGTCCCGGATGGGTAATTTTTGCCCGTTTGCTCTTACCCTCCGCAGTCCATTCCTCACCTTTGTACTTGGGGTTTGGCTTGGGGTCCCTCCTCTCTTGCCCTAAACTACACACTGTCTCGGACAATGTCAACAAGTTTTCAACGCCTTCGACATGCGGTGATGATGGTTCCTTGAAGACATTTTCCTCGGCCCTAGATGGCATAGCACATAGCAAAAGTCAATAAGCATCAACATGCATGAAAACATAACAAATTGGGACACTAACAAGGAATCTAGTGTCTTACCCAGTACGTACAGGAGAAACTATTATGGCTTGCTCAATCGGGGATGGATGAGCGGAAGTCGATGAACATAAGTGCGGCAATGCGGCCTGCGCTTGACGGTCTGAGAGCAGCTCCTTAATCAGTGCATCCTGAGCCTCAAACCGTCGTTCGTACATTTGCAGCATTCGCTGGTGCGCTTCAAGCTGCATCCGTACCATTTGCACCTCTTTATCCATCGCTTCGAGTCTCTCCATAATCTGCAATAAGTCCTCCAAATTGGCATAATCAGCAAATTTGAATAATGTAGTATCCACACGGATAAAAATACGATTAAATAAACAAAAAATAATTCATCATACCGATTGGTCCGCCGAATTGGTTGACGTAGGATACGGGTCCTCCCTGGATGCCGGCAACGGAGGTTGAGTTGCCAATGGTTGTGGCTCCTCACCAAGCTCTGCTGGCATTGCCATAACAGGAGATTGAAACCCCTCCTCAGCATCCTCAGCATAGGGAATGCCTTGTAGATTAGGCTGACCGGCTTCCGCACTCGTCAGTCTAATCGGTTCGGCATTCAATTGCTGATCAAAGGAAGATACATCATATACACGATAGTAAAATTACAAAACACACTTCTAACCCAAAATATATGAAACATACAATAGTAAAACAATAACAACATAGTGTATTTATTACCTGATCAAATACCGTTGAGAGCAGAGCGGAGTACGGAGCCTTAACGGACATCTTCCAATTAAGGATCCGCCCAAGAGGCTGGTCGCCAACCCTCACCGCCCCAACCTTGGCAAGTTCTGGAAGGGTTTCCAGGGCAAATATGGAAACCACATCGTAGAACCCGTGGACAGAGTAGGTATTCTCCAAACCGTGGTGCATTCTTGCAGCGAAATCCTTGAGCTTCCGCACCAAGAATTTCCAGCTCAAGGATCCCCATGCAACACGATTGAAAGAGTCCACATCGTCCACGAGGGCCAGGATGTTCGGGTCAATGCCCGTTCGCTTGCGTTTGGCGAATAGTAGACCCTCGACCAGGTACGCAACAGCAAGCTTAACCTGGTCCTCCATGATGGAGCAGGTTCTGCATGCATCAAAAAGTGCTGCCTAGTCATCCTCCCCCTCATGCCATACTTGGCAACCAGCCTGTTGGGACCACCGCGTACATCTTCCACACCGGCATATCTCAAGCCGGTGAGAATGCAAAACTCCCTCCTCCCAAGGTGCACTACCTTCCCACCAAATAAGAATGATAACTCCTCGGGATTGGGGTTGGCCACCTGGTGGAGAAGGACAACGTGAATGAGACTATGCCAGAAGCTGACATTGGTCTCACTCAGCCCAAGCAGATGCCCGACATTGTATTGTGAGGCAAGGGCAAGCTGTAATGCAAAACACTTTTAGTTAATATGGTATCATAAATGTCATTGTCAAAAGTCAACATAATTAAAATGGATACAGTGTCAAACCTTGGCTTCGTCGTCCTTCAAGATTTCCTTTATCTCCGTAACAACCTTGGTTGACAAACCTATTTGGTTGATTTGGAGGAATTTCCAGAAACCCCTCGGGAAAATGTAATCAACCTCAACGGCAGGACGGCTCTTCCTACGTGTGTAAAATGCCATCTGAAATAAAAGCAATACACCATTAACTGAACACAAACAGACACAATTTGGTTCTACACCATTGAAATCAATCATACAGAGTGTATAATTGATTATACACCACCACTAATTACTTATAATACAGAAACACAAGTTGGTTATACACCATTAAAACCAATCCTACACACTGTATGGTTGCTCATATGAAACATGCAGAAGTTCATTATACCACAAAGGTCGATTTTACGTGAAAAAAAACCACAAAACATGCAGAAGATCATTTTACACAAATAAAAAACACTAATCACAAAGCCACTAACACCAAAACCCTAAACCCTAACAAATACTATGCACTATGTTCAGGAAATGGTACGAAACAAACGGATATTATACATTGGAGCACCAAAACCCTAAACCCTACAAAAATAACTCTTACTCACCTTCGAAAATGGTGATTAAAGACTGGAGCAGCTATAGATCAAGGATGAAGGTGTGAAAACAGAGGTCAGACCCACGGGAACGACAATCGCAGCTGAAGTAGAGGAGAAAGAGGATGAACAAATTCGGAAAGAGGAGAGAGAGAATGAACGGGTGAGAGAAAGAGGAGAGTGACTGGTGGCTTGTAAAACAAGTTGCTTATGGGAAGACAGAAAGGTGGGAAGGGGTTTTACAGCTGTAAGTAAATGATGCGAGAGCAGGGGTATGGATAGGATGGCATTAAATGAGGAGAGAGAAAGGGGACGGGTTGGGGGGGTGAATGGGAGGGCCTTTTTGAAGGAAAATCGTACGGATATACTCAAAATGTATATTTTTTTCCAAATACACATCCCAAAAATACACAAAAAAACGCTGATTTTACACAAATATAACCCATCATACACCGTGTATGAAGTGCATCATACACCAATAAAACTTGAAATACACGTATATAAGTAGATTTCAGACCACTGTACCCTTAAATAAATAGAAAAACCCGCAAAAGTTGATTTTATGCTATTAAAACCTATCATACATTGTGTATGACAAGATCTTTACCGCTAATTACTTCAATTATACCTAAGTAAGGTCATTTTACACCATTAAAACGAATCATACCCAGTGTATGATTCGATTTCAGACCACTGTACCCCTAATTACTTGAAAAAAAAGCAAAAGTTGATTTTATGCTATTAAAACCTATCATACATTGTGTATGACAAGTCATTTACGACTAATTGCTTGGAATACACCTGAATAAGTTCATTTTACACCATTAAAACGTATCATACCCATTGTATGATTCGATTTCATCCCACTGTAACAGTAATTAGTTGAAAAAACCAGTAAAAGTTGATTTTATGCCATTAAAATCTATCATACATTGTGTATTACAAGTCATTTACCATTAATTTCTTGAATTACACCTGAATAACCTCATTTTACACCATTAAAACGAATCATACCCAATGTATAATTCAATTTCAGACCACTTACCCCTAATTATTTGAAAAAAAACTGCAAAAGTTGATTTTATGCCATTTTAACGTATCATATATTGTGTATGATAAGTCATTTACCACTAATTTCTTGAACTAAACATGAATAAGTTCACTTTACACCATTAAAGCGTATCATACCCAGTGTATGATTCGATTTCAGACCACTATACCTCTAATAACTTGAAAAAAAACAGCAAAAGTTGATTTTATGCCAATAAAACCTATCATACATTGTGTATGACAAGCTCTTTACCGCTAATTACTTCTAATATACCTGAATAAGGTCACTTTACACCACTATAAAGCATCATACCCAGTTTATGATTCGATTTCAGACCACTGTACCCCTAATTACTTGAAAAAAAACAGCAAAAGTTGATTTTATGCCATTACAACCTATCATACATTGGGTATGATACGTCATTTACCACTAATTGTTTAGAACTAAACCTGAATAAGCTCATTTCAAACCATTAAAACGAATCATACCCAGTGTATGATTCAATTTCAGACCACTTACCCCTAATTACTTGAAAAAACAGCAAAAGTTGATTTTTTGCCATTATAACGTATCATACATTGTGTATGAGAAGTCATTTACAACTAATTCCTTGAAATAAACCTGAATAAGTTTATTTTACACCATTAAAACGCATCATACCCAGTGCATGATTCGATTTCATCCCACTGTAACAGTAATTAGTTGAAAAAATCAGTAAAAGTTGATTTTATGCCATTAAACCTATCATACGTTGTGTATTACAAGTCATTTACCACTAATTTCTTGTAATACACCTGAATAAGCTCATTTTAAACCATTAAAACGAATCATACCCAGTGTATGATTCGATTTCAGACCACTTACCCCTAATTACTTGAAAAAAACAGCAAAAGTTAATTTTATGCCATTATAACGTATCATACATTGTGTATGATAAGTAATTTACAACTAATTGCTTGAAATAAACCTGAATAAGTTCATTTTACACCATTAAAACACATCATACCCATTGTATGATTCGATTCAGCCCTCTGTAACAGTAATTAGAAGTAAAAACCAGTAAAAGTTAATTTTTTGACATTATAACCTATCATACATTGTGTATGATAAGTCATTTACAACTAATTGCTTGAAAAGAACCTGAATAAGTTCATTTTACACTATTAAAATGTATCATACCCATTGTATGATTCGATTTCATCCCACTGTAACAGTAATTAGTTGAAAAAAACAGCAAAAGTTGATTTTGTGCCATTATAACCTATCATACATTGTGTATGACAAGTCATTTACCACTAATTTCTTGTAATACACCTGAATAAGTTCATTTTACACCATTAAAACGCATCATACCCAGTGTATGATTCGATTTCATCCTACTGTACGTCTAATTACTTGAAAAAAAATAGCAAAAGTTGATTTCATGCGATTATAACCTATCATACATTGTGTATGATAAGTCATTTACCACTAATTGTTTTAATAAAACCTGAAAAGGTTCATTTTAGACCATTTCAGAGTATCATACCCATTGTATGATTAGATTTCAGCCCACTGTAACAGTAATTACTTAAAAAAACAGCAAAAGTTGATTTTTTGCCATTATAACCTATCATACATTGTGTATGACAAGGCATTTACCACTAATTGCTTGAACTACACCTAAATAAGTTCATTTTACACCATTTTAACTCATCATACCCATTGTATGATTCGATTTCAGACCACTATACCCCTAATTACTTGAAAAAAACAGCAAAAGTTAATTTTATGCCATTATAACCTATCATACATTGTGTATGACAAGTCATTTATCACTAATTGCTTGGAATACACCTGAATAAGTTTATTTTACACCATTAAAACTCATCATACCCAGTGTATGATTTGATTTCATCCAACTGTACGTCTAATTACTTGAAACAAAAAGCAAAAGTTGATTTTATGCCATTATAACCTATCATACATTGTGTATGATAAGTCTTTTACCACTAATTTCTTGTGATACACCTGAATAAGCTTATTTTACACCATTAAAAGGAATCATACCCAGTGTATGATTTTATTAATTACTTCAAGCACGCCTAAACAAGGTCTGGGAGGAAAGAAGAAGAAAGGGCAAATTTGGAAATTATATTTTTTTTTTGACAAAAAAAAATTCAAAAGGAAAAAAAAAATGAAGAAAAGGAGAGTGAAAGGTCAAAAGAGTGTACTTTTGCCTGCCTTGCATTAAATGAGGAGAGAGAGAGAGAGAGGGGACGGATGGGGGGGGGGGTGAGGTGGGAGGGCATTTTTGTCCAAAAGAGTCTATTTATGGTTAAAGGGGTCTAAAAAACATTAAGGGGGGGCTGGGGGGTCCAATCCGTACGATTTCCCAAAAAAAAAACCCATAGATTTTTTAATTAAAATATCTGAAAATTTTAAATGAGGCATTTCAAATATAATTTTATTTCTCTTAACATTATACTCATACAACAAGTCATGAAAATTTTAATTATAAAACTTATTAATATTAACTGTCAAGGAACTATCTATCCCAAAAGCTTAAGCTGATGGGTGAAGGCCTAAGAATAGTTTTATACTCTAACATTTTCCCTCACATGAATCCCAATTAGGCTTTAAGCATGGATAATGCATAGGCTCATCTCATACCTTGTGCTTAAATTGTTTAATATTGAAAGTGGGAGCTGTAGAGATTCGAACTCGTGACCTCGTAGTCAACCTAGCTTTGATATTATGTCAAGGAACCATCTATCCCAAAAGCTTAAGTTGATGGGTGAAGATCCAAGAATAGTTTTATAAAAATTAATACTTTAAAACTTGCAAATCTGAAAGTTGTATTATTAAATTGTACTTTAGCCCAAAGTTGTATAAAAAATAGTTGAAAATTTAGGCAAAATTAATGGTCCTTATAGTTTCATATTTCATCATCGAACTTGTCACCAAAAGCCTAACAGAATCCACCAGTACTTCTTACCTACCCAGATATCATCCAAATTTTATTGTTGTACTAATATCATTTATATTTATTTAATCCTTTCTTTTTTTTTACTTTATATAATTTATTTGCTTTTTTATTTTAAATTTAGTAATATTATTATTTTATGGATAAATTTTTATGAGCCAAATCAACTGTTTCTTCGTGTCATTAGTTTATATCTATCTATCTATATATTTAATTCAAAGTTTCCCCTCACTCTATACTTCTCCGTTGTCCAATTCTTCAATTTTAGATTATTAAAATTTAAAATTTTTCAATATGTGTCATTAACGACCCTGTTAGTCCACGTCTTTATCATCAAACTTCAAATAAATGTACACGGTTTTTTTTTTTGGGGGGATTGAAATGTACATGGGATAAAATTATTCATGCAAACATTATAAAAATATAAATTAACATATATATTTTTATTTACTACAATTTTAAACTTATTTCGGGATGTTTTCAACTAAAAAGGTTCTAGATTTCAACACGGTTTGAGTTCAAAATGCTAGATCAAATTTCAATAAAATTCAATCTATCTAATTTTATTGACTGTATATTTATAGATACATAGAAAGAGAAATAAATTTTTTTCCTTCAAATATTTTCCTTCCTTCCTTCCCGCTAATCATAAAACCGCTTGATCCGTTAACAAAGAACCTCTTATTAAAAACGAAAGGAAAAACTTTCTCCTTTTACTATAACCCCTAAAACTATACAAACTAATAATCCTAATATTCTCACTTTTTCAACGTTTTTCTGTTACATGTAATTAGGATAATAAACTGCAATTAGTGAGAATTAATTGTGACAAAGTATAAAAAGGGATGTAAGTGATCATTTGAGGCATTCAATCAAATAAACTCTTTCTCATCTATCCTTCTAATTCTCATTTCCTTCTTCTATTTCTTTCTCTCACCTAATTCTAACTCACCTAAACCCTAACCCTAGGGGTCGTTACATCAATTCGGTGTAACATTTTCATATGTGTCGATAGTATAATTCTCAACGCTTTAATTCGACGAGAATTACCATAATATGTGTTGAGATTTGCCACATTTTCTTGAATTTAGATTTCCATTTTTCAAACTCTCAAAATCTAAATCCCTAACCGTTAATATTCTTTTTTTTTAAAATACTCTACGGTTGCCGTTATTTTTGCATTTAATTTTTTCTTAAAAATCCCCCCTCCATGCAGTTATTTTCCATTTTAAATTTTTAGAAAAATCCAACCCATTTTAAATTCTAAATTATTTTTTTAAATCCCCACTGCATGCAGTTATTTTCCTATCTTAAATTTCCAAAAAAAAGTCCATGTGGTTATTCATGTATCGAGCGCTTTTCCATTTTAAATGTTAAAAAAGTAAAAATATTCACAATATATGTTATTTTTTTTTGTTATTTCTCAAAATCAAATCAAATATGCGTAGCTTTTTACTCTATTGATTTATGTTGTTCTCCCATGACAAGCATTTAGATGGACGAGGAGATATTTAGGGATTTTTTGGAGATAGAGTATAAAACGGGCTGTTGATAACCTTACTGGACATAAAAGTGTGATTAAATATCAAACAAAATACATATAAGTTGTGGAGGAAATGCCCCCTTCAACACTAGACACTCTCAATATTCACGATGCTTTTGATAGATTATAGTTATCATATGGTACAATAAGATTTACCAGGCAATCAAATTATCTTCAATTTGACGATATTAATTTGCAACATAAAATTATTTGAAATATAAACATTATCCATGCATCGTACGGGGAACCACTAGTATATTAGTATTATGAAGTTTTGTGTATTCACTATTTAGTCCATAAACTTTGTAAAATAAATTTTTAGTCTAAAAGTTACAGTATTTAATAAAATAGTCCAAACCGTAATGTGTAAGGGTGTAAAATAATCTGCCTCATGAAACTCTTTTTAATTAGAAGTATCACAACATTATGATTCATGTGTTGGATGAGGGGAATACCTAGGGGATAACAAAGTTACCAGCAAATGAAGGCAAATTTTACACATTACACATAATTGTTTGAACTATTTTATTAAATATATGTAACTTTTGTCTTTAACAATCATTTCACAAAATTTATGAATTAAAAAAAATTAAAGAAAATTTGGTTCGGGTACTTTGAGGTTTGGTAATATATTTTTCAGGTACCCTGAGATTTTGAAATATTTTTGAGGTACTCTGAACTTTAATAACTTTTTTTCAGGTACTCTTTATTAAAGGAACCATAACATAGTTAATTAGAAGGTACCTAAAAAAAGTTACCAAAGTTTAAGTATCTCAAAAATATTTCAAAACCACAAGATACCCAATGTCCCAAAGGCTCCCGGCTGAGCAGGATCTGGGGGACGGATGTACGCAGCCTTCCCTCTTTAGGGTATTATTCCTGAAGAGAGGTTGTTTCCAAGTGCCCTCAAGTTAAGGGTGAGGACTTCCCAGGAGGTTACCCATCTTGGTACTGCTCTCGCCAGAGCAAGCTTAACTTCGGAGTTCTAATAGGTACCTCAAAAATATTTCAAAACCTCAAGATACCCGAAAAATATATTATCAAACTTTAGGATACCTGAACCAAAAAATAACAACAAATTTTATACCAATTTATACCGTTGTTAAAACTATTTTATTATATATGCATGACTTTAGGCTAGAAAATTATTACACTCAACTTCTAAACTTAAAATTTAATACACGAAATCTCAGAGTATTAATATAAAATTTAATTTTAAAAAATAAATATTATAATAAAAAAAAGAAAGAATAAAGGGGACAAAAAAA
Organism: Simmondsia chinensis; assembly: GCA_018398585.1. Lineage (NCBI taxonomy): Eukaryota > Viridiplantae > Streptophyta > Magnoliopsida > Caryophyllales > Simmondsiaceae > Simmondsia > Simmondsia chinensis. The sequence goes on from JAGTTD010000013.1 coordinate 4,294,212, forward strand.
AAAGGGGTTGCAAGAGGGAGAAACTTTATTCACAACAAAAGCAAAGATGATGAGTTTGTGGGGCCCACTTTATTGTTATTGGGGCATCTCAACCCTTGTCATTTTCCCTACCTACCCCTAACCACTATCACTCTTTTTTATAATATATAATTATAAAATTTTACTGTTGTTATTATTACAACAATTAATCTAAATATAATTCAACTATATATTAATATATTAAAAAATAAATAACTTTATTTTTTAACTAAAAAATAACCCAACTCAAACCTTGTTCAAAAAAAAAATAAACCCAACTCAAACCTTTTTACTAAAAAATAACCCAACTTTATTTCGTAACAAAAGAAATTCAACTCTAACATTTCTATCAAAAGATAGCCAAATTTTAGAATTTTGATTTAAAAAATACTAAATTGTGGTGCGTGGTATGATGCTCCGATAATATATTTTTCTTCTACGTATTTTTGGTTTGGCTTATTCTGTAGTTGTGTTCATCTGTTGTTTTGCTTATTCTGTGTCCTTGGCTGTTGCCTTTTTGTGGAATTGTTATAGAAGGAAAACATTTTTTTGGTTTAGTTAGGTGGGAAAAGAAATCAAGCCAAACTAAAAATACATAAAAGAAAAATATATTGTCAAAGCATCATACCACGAGCCATGCTTAGCTACGAATTCAGTATTTTTTAAAAATTGATTTTAAAGTTCGGTTAGTTTTTGATAGAAAAGGTAGAGTCAGGTTATTTTTTAGTTAAAAAATAGAGTTGGGTTATTTTTTGAGAAACAAGTTAGAGTTGTATTATTTTTTGATAAAAAAGTTAGAGTTGAATTATTTTTTGATATATTCATATATAATTGAGTTATATATAGATTAATTATTATTATTATTATCATCCGTGCAATCTTCTATATATTATTATCAAGTATTATCCCCACCCTGAAAGCCTCTAAACTTCAATCCAAACAATTCTAAAGGCGTGTCATCAAAAATATCTAAACTCCAATATAAGCAATTTTAAGAAATAATTATTTAATATTCAAGGTTATAGGAAAGGAAAAAAAAAAGAAATTCAATATCCTTACTACATAATTTTGTAAAATATATAATATTATATCTTTTACAAAATTAAATAAAATCCCAATGTGATTACATATGAATTATATTTAAAAATATAAACATCCTCTGTACACTGCACTGGAAAACACTAATAATTATTTTTGTTAAATTAATATTGTGATTAATAGTAAATAATAGTTCTAAAATTTTGTAAAATTGCTATGACTTTTGCAAATTTTGTTTTGATAATAATATTGCCCGAAATTTATTAGCTTGATTTTTTAGTATCTCTCTCTTTTTTTTAATATATATCTATGTTGAAGTTTTAATATATATTATTGTGTATTTTAAATTTTAAAAGTTTTGTTTTACTTGGAAAGGCAATGCACAACATATTTCCAACGTAACATATAGGAAACATAATGCATAACATAATTTCAACAATATATATGCCATCTGATAAAATTCAAGGATTATTTGTCAATAAATGCTGATATTATATAAATTTGAACAGGCATATTTTCATTATAATTATTAAAATTTAAGGATTATATGTAGAATTTTAATTCTAATTCTAATTCTGGGGAAGGAAAAAATAATAATAGAAATAAAAAAAGTATTTTTTTAATAATTGAAAAAAGAAAGAAAATTGGTGAAACTGAATAATGTGGCTTTGGGGAGAGAGCACAACCAGGCCGGCCCCCCATACCATGTCGTTTTTTCTCACCAAATTATCCCCGAGTTGTTATTATTGTAACAATAAAGTCATATTCAGAGCAAATATTTCCAATGTCCTCAGGGTTCCCGTATAAGAAGGATCTGGAAGATGGATATACGCAGCCTTCTTATTATAGGATGCTATCCTGAAGAGATACTATTTTCGAGTACCCCCAATCCGAGGGGTGCAACACAAGGACTTGTTGCCCATTTTGGTACTACTCTTGACCGAGCACGCTTAACTTTGGAGTTTTAATGTGATCCAGTGCTTGCGTGTTGGTATCCTCTTAGGTTAAAGTCATATTTAGAGCATGAAATTTGGAATTGGGATTGAGACTGAAATTAGGGCCCGGAATTTTAATTTTGTTGTTTAGTTCACCTAATGGAATTGGAATTATAATTTTACTGTTCAATTTCATATAATTGGATTTTATTTGAAAATCATACCTTTTCAATTTCTTAGGGTGGGGTAAGGAATTTTAATTCTATATTAACGCTACTGAGCTAAAATCCAAAAAAAATGAATCTACTTGATTAACCCAAAACTAAGATGACGCAAAATTGAAGGATTTGGACATAACCTAAAATTTGACCCGAACCTTGAAATCATTAAACTCGAATGACTTGAACTTGAAATGATTTAACTTAAAGTTTGAAGTGATCTAACCCAAATGATTCGAAACTCAAGATGATTTAAATCCAAAAGATGAAACTGTCCAACTTAAATGTGATATAAACAAGCTGAGATGAAGTGGAAATGACCTAACCAAATTGACCAAAAATTTAATATAATCCAAAGCCAAAATGGTGTGACCCATCTTAAACTCAGCCTAAAATGACTTGAGTTCAAAATGACCTAAATCAATTCCAACCCGATTGATTCTAACCTGAATCCTAAAAAGACCTAACCCAATTAACTAAAAATTCGAGATAACTTGAACACTAAATGATCCGATGCGATGCTTGACCTGATTTGACTCTTCAAAATCAAAGTGAATTGCTCCGACCATAATAACTCGAACATAATGTGAACCGCTCCAACCAAAATTTGATCTTAGTTGATTTAAAACTCGAAATACTCCAACTCCATTGACCGAAAACCTGTGATGACTCGAATCATTATGGAATTATAATTTCAACCTCCAATTCCTTTGACGAACCAAACAATAAAATTTCAATTCTATCAGAATTTCAATTCCCCTAGTATTAGAATTGGAATTGGAATTCAACAGTCCAATTCCAGTTTCATGTGCCAAAGAGAGCCTAAGTATTATTGTTTTGGCAACAATAAGTATTATTGTTATGGTAATTATATGTTAGGGGATGTAAATGAGTTGAGGCAAGCATTTCTTATTCAAACTCGAGCAAGATAAGCCTTGTTGAGTCAAGCTCAGTAACCAAATTATCACCATTCATAATTAACGAAATAACGACATCTATACATAGATAATATAAAGAATTTATGTATGATATTACATTATAACATAAAACAGATCATCCGAGGTGTGCTTAAACTAGTCTTGACACCTCGATGTAAACGAGTTAGGTCGAGCTAAACGAACACTCGTATTCTCATACTTGAGCTCTATAAGTATTGGCGAACATTGTTAGTGAAATTCGTGTATTAAATATATATTGTTATTATCCGTTTAAAAGGTGTGTTTTATGTGTCATTGCCAATAACATAATAAAACACTTGTTTCTTTAATTTAGTTGTATAATTCAAGTTTTGTAACACGTATCTGTATTTTCTCTGAATAAAAAACAAATGATGATCAATTAAAAATAATTATATTTATATCTAAATTAAATATCAATATTTTATATAATTTATAAAATTTGTCACTTTAACTCCAAACTTGACTTGTAACTTACTTTTCACTATTTGCTATACTTTTTAGCGAAGAGGGTACTAATACGTAAGCACCGGATCCCATTAGAACTTCGAAGTTAAGCGTGCTTGGGCGAGAGTAGTATCAAGAAGGGTGACCTCCTGGGAAGTCCTCGTGTTGCACCCCTTAGGTTGGGGGTTCTCGAAAACAACATCTCTTCAGGATAACATCCTGAAGAGGGAAGGCTGCATACATCCACCCCCCAAATCCTGCTTAGGCGGGAGCCCTTTAGGCACTGAAAATATTACTTTTTTTTATTTGTTATACTTTTTACTACTGCTATAATGTGTAAACCATTAAACAAGAGTAGAGAACTTTTAACCGATTATTTTATATGTAAAATCGAATAATATACGTAATTTATGTTTAATTTCTGTACCGTAATTTTCTATGCTGACATCTCTGTTACAAAATATGACAAGGACCAATTCTTGTGATTAATTTGAGATACTTTAAAAAAAGGAATTTTCTAATATATGTTCTTTGGTATATTAAATATTCTTGTAGGTATTAATTTTTTACTAAATTATTTAAACATTAAAAAGAAAAAATATTATTATTTTTATATAAACTAATAAAATAAAAGAATGTAGTATAATAAATATTCCTTAACATGTGAACTCATGTTAGAAAAATCTTTAAAAAAATTGTAACAACAACAACAACAATCTCAGTACCTCAAGAGCTCCCACAAAAGCAGGGGTGGGGGTTTGATGTACGCAACCTTCCCTCGTCAGAGTGTTAACCTAAAGAGAGGCCGTTTCTAAGAGCCCCAATCTGAACTTAAAAAAAAAAAATGGTAACACATCAATTAAATCAGGTGGGTAGTCCGTAAACTTCAATATCATCAAAATATCCCAAAAAAGAACAATCCTTGATTAAATCAAATAAACCCTAATTTCACATCCAAGTTGGTACAACAAACTACAAACTGGTGATTTTAGCAAACAACCCATCATCTCTCATCTTCGCAGTTGTAAAAGAGAAAAGATTAAGCGTAGTAGATTACTTTATCTAATGTCAATTAGTTTTAAAATAAAATGCTACTTGGACTTATTTTTAAACTTTGTATGCCGACTTCCCATGTCAAACCTAAGGCCTGGTAAATTTAATAAGATTGGATTTAAACACCTCAAATATGTCGTATTGAGATGTAAAATTTTCTTCCAGTTCTGACATTTATACTATTTATAGGGTATGACTCATATAACACATAAAGTAACGTGTAAAAGATAATAAATATTTGACAAAAATTAATAAAGGCAAAACTTTTATAAATTTTAAAGAAGTATAATAACTTATACTAATTTTTTAGTTATTTACATACAAAAATAATAGTAAAAATAAAAATAGAAATAATAAGTTATTTATAATAAAATTTTTAATAGGAAAATTATATAAAAATAAAATATTTCACTTAAATCCAGATAAGTTATAATGATCAATAATCATAATTGCATGCCTACTCGATAACTAAGTTTGACTTTCACTACCATTAGTTTTCAAGCTTAATCAAATTAAAAACTCTAAAAATTAATTAATTAATTAATTAATTTATATATATAGTTTTTATATGCCCTTTTTTATGCCGTTAGAAGGGGGCTCGGAGAACTGTTCACGAGGAGAATAATGAAGTTGTCATTAAGGTTCTCAAGGAATTGTACTCCACTCCTGCGAATATTGTTACTATTGTGAAAAATGTTCGGACTACTAGCTCTTCTCTTGAATAGATTTCTTTCGACCATGTCTTCATAGAGGCAAACATATCAAATACCGATCATGAGAATACAGGTGTTTCTCTTTGGGACTATGCTCTCTATTGTGCTCTTCTCTTCATTTTACGAGCTGAAGCTTTGGGCTTCCCTCTCTTGAGAGGGTGTCCTTAAAGTCGGGAGGCTCTGACCTTACCTTTATTATAAAAACATTGTTTTTATATTTTAATCATATTAATTTAATGGTTGTATAATTTATGTTGTATTAGTATAGTTATAGAGCAAAACTAACATTAAATTAGTTCATAGGTGGATTTAAATTGAGTTAATGAGTAAACTTGTATTGAATAACTTAGCATTTGACATGATCAGGTCGTTAAAAATTACATAATTAACTTAATTTTAAATTTATTACACACCTATATTCATACAATATAAATTATATATAAACTAAATTGACATAATTAAAATATAAGAATTAAAATGATATTAGGAAAGTAGATCAACCATTAGCGTCAATAACCACAAAAAACATTTATATTCTAATAGTTAAAGGGAGCTGTTATTACTTGCCAAACTTGTTATAATCTAAGCAATAATATGATAAATAAAAAATAATAGGTATAAAATTGTTATAAAAATAATAATTTTGTTCTAATAATAATAATTTTTGCTCTTTTAATAAGGTTATCCTAATTAAATTACATAAGTTAATATATGAGGTATTTATATTTTAATATTCGACGGTTGTGGGAATAACAAAAAAATTCCTGACCTCTTCAATTATTATTTTTTAGTACAATTCGGTATTATAAAGTCATATTTTGAGGAGAAAAGTGACGTAATAAGTTACTTTAAATACCTATTATACTATATTCACAAAAAATACTCCTCGTGACTTCGCGGGTCACTTTAAATACCAACTAAAAGTGAAGGATATTAACGGTTGAGAATAAGTTTTTTCTTTATTTTATTTTTATAACAAAGTTCAAGAGGGGTATTTTCGTTAACATATTATAATAGATATTTAAAGTGACAGCCTCGTCAATTTTCTCCGAGAAATATGACATTATTACGTCGAAGAGAATCCTACTCATTAATAGAAAGAAAATATAAAATACTAAAAAGAATAAATCAAAAAAATGAGAGACTTTCCTATTATTTCCCTGAATGTTGTATGCTAAAATGCAATTACAGGACCAGATATAATCCAAACGATTCAAGTGATTATTTGGAACCTCCAATTTTAGGGGGCCATATTTTTAGAGTTATAATTTTTAAAACATTAATTATTAATATTATTAATTCTATTATTAAATTTTTTATAATTTATTATATATAAAAGCTGCTATTTAAAATTTTTAATTAAAGTTCTAAAAATATCAGAATCGACCGTGAATGCCATATACATAAATTTAAATTTGTTGTTCATAAAAACGGCCAATTTCACGCTCATTTTCTTCAATTAGCCTGCTGTTCTTTTCCTCCACCAATTCTCTCTCTCTCTCTCTCTTCATGTATGAATGGCGTTCTCCATAGAGAAGAGGGTATGGGAGAGTGTCTTTGATCAGACAATGGGTGCCCTTGCGAAGGGCACCGACCCATTTCTATGGGCGATCCAAATCTCTTCTAATTTGAACTCTGCGGGTGTTTCTATGCCTTCCATAGAGCTCGCCCACACCTTAATTTCGTATATTTGTTGGGATAATAATGTTCCTTTGGCATGGAAGTTTCTAGAACAAGCTTTGTTGATGAAGATGGCCCCCTCATTGCTTGTTCTTGCTTTGCTTTCTATGAGGTTTGTCTGGAATTCGATTCGGGTTTGAGTCTGGTTTACGGAGTTGGTATATAAGAGGTTCGTGTGTAAATCTAATTGGGGTTTCATTCTAAAAATAATTGGCATTGGGCAAAGTTGTCTATTATATTTGTATGTTGATCTCTTTTGAGTAGTAATTATGAGTCGAGATTTCTTATTAGACTTACGTGTGAAGTTCTTTACGGTTTGTATTATATTTTTGCTTTTCTAGATTTGTTTGGTTTGATGGGTTTGTGTAGAATTCTCTGTTTTTATGTGGGTTTGGTTGATTTTCTTATCTAGATTTTGTTTTTGGTTCATGTGTAAATCTAAGTATTCTAAAAACAATCAGCATTGGGTGAGTAGCTCACTAGATTATTATATTGATCTCTTTTCTGTCATAATTCTGATTTGGGATTTCTTTCTATATTTATGTGTGGAGTGTTTTAGCAGTTTGTATAGCAATTTTGCTTTTCTAGGTTTGATTGGTTGATGGGTTTGTATAGAATTCTGTATTTTTATGTGGGTTTGGTTGATTTTCTTATCTAGATTTTGTTTTGGTTGGTCTATATGGAGATGTGGATCTGTGTTGTGAATTTGCATTCTGTTTTCTTTGGCTTTATTCTAGGCCAATTCTGGTGTTCTTCAATGTTTATGTAATCAAATTTATTTCTTTTTTAATATATTTTGTTGAATTTTTAATTCTGATGCAATGATATTGTCTGTCGCTTTCAAATTTGAATTGTATCATATGCTTTCAATAAAAAGCCATACTCTACGGATCAGCTGTGTCATGAATTGTGAATGTAAATACTACTGAAGTGTTGAATTATGTTTCATGTCGAGGTACCAGCAATCCCAAAAGTTTAAGCTAATGGGTGAAGGCCCGTGAATGATTTTATACTCTAACACATCCCTCGACCCAAATGCTCATTTGGCTTTGTAGATAGTGCACACCCATCAACCTTATGCTGAAATTATATTTATATTGAAAATAGGGGTCTACGGATGGGCGAAGGCATAATAATGATTTTATAACCTTAACATTTTTCACTATTTTAGTGGTTTTTTTTTCACTTCAAGTACGCAAATTGTTCTATAAGTTCTAAAAGGGCTTCTAATATACTGAAACTGATTCATTTCAATAGTTTAGCCTTTCCTTTTTATGTTCTGTTCCCATCCCTTGCTCTTTTTCTTTGTTAGAGTTGATCCTGATGCACTAATTTTCTTGCTCACAGGGTCATTCCTTGTCGGAATTCAAGACCAGCACCATATAGATTGTATTTGGAGCTTTTGAAACGCCACGCTTTCGCCTTGAAACTTCAAATCGACGGGCCAAATTTTCATAAGTAAGTTGCCTTTTGAGAGGTTTGTAGGTAAGAGGGGATCCACATAAATAATGTTCATAATGTTACTAATAGTTACCCATTTGCCTTTTCGGAAGAATTGGGGTGGCATCGATTGTTAAGGATAGTTTTGCGGTGTTTTCTTTCACTTTTTATAAATTTTCCACGTTTGATGTACCTGAATCATTTAATTCATGGAACTTTTGTCAAATGTATAATGTAGGGAAATATAAATTTCTTGTCTAGATGTGAACTTGTGTAGAAGAATATGCATAAATATTGAAAAGGTAAATCTATACATCACGCCATGTTAAAAGCATAATTTGGGCCGTATCGTTGAGAGATTGCTAGAAACTTGTCTTAGCTTATGTATTCAAGTTATGCAGTTAATTTAAACTACATTAGAGGCAGAAAGATGTCAAAACTGGTGTCAACTCATTGTAATTCGGTTAATGTAAGTGCAAATTGTAGTTCCAAGTACCCTTCTCTTTCAATGACCATGCTGTTGAACATACGTTCCCATGATGAACAGGGCCGCGTCTCGGATTTTAGGGGACCAAAGCAAATTTGATTCATGGGCCTTTTTTTTTAATACCAAATTGTCCAGGCTACCTTAAATCCATCTCAAGGAATCCACTTTCTATTACAACACTAGCTAATATGTTGGTCCTTTGTATGATACATGTAAATATGCAATTATTGGGTGTCATACATAGATCATTGTTTCACTAATTATGAATGGAAATATGTAGTGGAAGCAAACTAATAATACAACTATTTTCCACAGAGGGGGCCTCAACAAATTGAGACCCCAAGCAACTGCTGTTGTTGTAAGGGGTCTTGACCGGTTTCGATGATGCATTTTTGTGGGTATTTTAATTGATTCTGTTATTTAGGTGGTTGATGATTCTGGTTATGGTTTGTAATGTTTTCCTCAACTTCTTGTAGAGTCATGTCATCAATCGAGCATGTTCTTCACCTATCCCAGATATTTGGGAAGCAGGCAAGTGAACCAGCGGCACTTTTGGTTGAGTTTATATTTACAATTGTATGGCAGCTACTTGATGCTTCGCTAGATGATGAAGGGCTGCTGGATCTTACCGCGGAAAAGAAGTCCATTTGGGCGACCAAAACTCAAGATATGGATATTGATACTTATGATAGTTATGATGAGAGGAAATTTGAGCATCGTGAGAGACTGAAGAGTATGAATACTGTAATGGCCATTGATATAATCGGACAATTCATCCGAAACGGAATGACCTCCAGAATCCTCTACTTGGCACGGTGTAACTAGTAAGCCCCTAGTGTCTTTCTAGATTTCATGCATACTCTTTTCATATATGTTAAGGCAAAAGAGTGTAGTATATTCAAATTTGATCACAAATTGTGTTGCTAGGTTGAGATTGAGCCAAGGAAACAGTTTCCTATAAATTTCACTATTTGCTCCTTATAAAATAATGAGCTTTGAATAATTCTTGTGCCTAAGTTGTGTTGGTGTCTATTTGGCAAAGTTGTGAAAAAATTGGTTTTTTAGGAAGCACTTTTTGCGAACACTTTTATAAGAAGTGTTTTTCATAGGGATATTTTTGTCTAAGAAGTTCCTAGTTTTCACTTTTACTTCTGCTTCGAAGGAGGAACATTATTTTCCCGCATCCACTTAAAAGCAAGAAAACAACTTCTAGTTTTAAAAAAAAAAACACTTTTCTTTAAAATCTGAAAAGCAGTGTTTATTTTTTTTTTCCTAGAAAAAGCACTTTTTTCATAAAAGAAGTTTGACCAAACAAGCCCTTAATCTTGGTATTTGTTTAGTATTTTATGCGTTGTTTCTTGATAAGTTGATATTGATCCATTGGGATCTTTCTAGTGCAAATGTTTCCTCATCCTCCAACAAAACGGGGATGTTAAAAGTCTCTCTTTCTCATGGTACTGCAGTTCAACACATTGGGGAGGCTTTATCCAAAGATTACAACTGCTTGGAGCCAAGTCATTGGCATTAAGGAACTCAAAAAGTATAACTCCGGAGGTGCTTTTTAAGCTAACGTTTGATGATCACAAAGTTCTATCCAGGGGCCAAGGGAACTGTCTAGGCGAGAATCATGCAATAATGTCATCCGGGTCTCTAGCTTCTTCTGCCGGTCTCTGTCATGGGGCTAGTCGTTCTGCTCTTTGGCTTCCGCTTGACTTACTTCTGGAAGATGCCATGGATGGATATCAAGTTACAGCAACAAGTGCTATTGAGATTATTACTGGTATGGAAAGTTCTCAACTTCTACGAAAGTTCGGACTTGTGCTCGTTATGGTGCGTGTTGGAGTGAGAAGTTGTGGCTATTTCCTTTACAGGTTTAATGAAGTCTCTCCAGGCAATCAACAGTACCACCTGGCATGACACATTTTTGGCTCTTTGGATTGCTGCCCTTCGCCTTGTTCAAAGGGTAAGAAAAAATCTCTCTTTTCATGGAAAATCCTTTCTCCCTGCAAAAATGGAAAGAGAAAGGAAAGAAACAGAGTTTCTCTCACATCCAATGTCATGTACAGGGGCTGAGATTCTTTCCTTCATGCTAGGTTAGGCTTCGTTGGCCCCGTCTGTTTGTTATCCTTCTTGTTTCTTTGCAACCATGGAGCAATTCTTTTTTTTTCTTTTTATTTTAGGCATTACCAAAACTTTGAGGTTGATACGTCGTAACTCCCCTTTCTTGATGAATTGCATTCTAACATGATGAAGTTCAAAATTACATGTCCCAGTTCAGGATGTCACACTGAGATATGGCCGCGTTGGGATTCAGGGTGGCTAACTGTCTATGTCAATTGGCGTGATCTTCTAACGTAACTTTATTGATCCTTTTTTTTGTTTTGTACTTATTAGGAAAGAGATCCCATCGAGGGGCCAGTGCCTCGCCTTGATACTCGCATGTCTATGCTGTTGTCTATTATTACGCTAGTCGTGGCTGATCTCATCGATGAGGAAGAAAACCCACTTGATGAATCAGAATTTGAACCCACCAACTGTTGGAGAGGGAAACAAGTTCCAGGAAAACGTCGGAAAGATTTGGTCTCCTGCTTACAGACACTTGGAGATTACCAAAGCTTGTTGAGTCCGCCTCAGTCTGTTATTCCTGCAGCCAATCTTGCTGCTGCAAAGGCAATTATGTTTGTTTCAGGGATCGATGCTGTGAGTGAATACTTTGAGTGCATTAACGTGAAAGACTTGCCAATCAACTGTTGTAAGTCGTAATTTTTCCTTTTTCCCATTTACAGATTTTCAGGAATTCTTTCTTCTGAAGAGCTAAGTTGCAAGCATTCTCTCTAGATGTCAGAGACCCACTGTTCATGTTTGTGGGCTAGTCCATAATACTAACAAGATATATATTGCGATAATCATGTGCCACGTCAGCAATTTCTATTTAAAATTCACTAGATTCCAGCAAGAAGTCACCCAATTAAGTTGGAGGGTACTTAGACGAGGTTAATTGCATTATGCATCTTCTGTTGCATTTAGTGTAGTTCTACGTGTCATGCATCTCACTTTCGATCATCTTTCTCTCACTTAGAAATTCACCATCATAGGTATCTTCTTGTCATTTACTAGATGTCGTAATGCCTTGAGCGTAGGTGATGACTGCCTTTTTGTTGATTGCCAGGCATCATAATACCAAATTTTTTCACTGCTTTGAGTACGGTTTGTTTCCTTTCATACCTTCATCTCAGCTAGTGTTTTGCCTTAAACGTCGCTCTAGGCTTCATTTGTTTTCATGGAAAACATTTTCCATCTTAGTCGTATTATTTTTTTGCATAACTTAATAGTAACAATCACAAATCTAGTAAATGTTTTCCTCCAAGAAATTGACTTCCTTCAACGGAAGGGAAACACCGTTTCCTTCATGGAGGAGAACAACTTGTCCAAACATGGATCTCATGCAAATTTATAGAATGAAACCATTTCTTTTATCTAGAATAAGAAAAAATTATTTTAAATTGAAAACATTTAGAATAAAAATATCAATAAGAAAAATGTTTTTCTTTGAACCAAACAAAGTCTCAGTCTTGATCTGTCTCATGTCTGTGATTGCAGCTGGGAACATGCGCCACTTGATAGTCGAAGCTTGTATAGCAAGGAAGCTGCTTGACACATCGGCGTATCTCTGGCCGGGGTATGTGAATGCTCGAATCAATCAAATTCCCAATGCTGTGCCCTCTCAAGTGCCAGGTTGGTCATCATTCATGAAGGGGGCTGAGCTTACGCCATTGATGATAAATGCTATGGTTGCAGTTCCTGCTTCAAGGTATACTCCCAACTTGTTCCTCATTTATTACTTTCTATTCATTAGCCTGTGCTGTTGCCTGCTTTTGCATTGCTTGTATTGTCATCCAATCGATCATGTTTGCCTCTCGGAATTTGAGAGATCAAGTTCTAGTATCGGTTGTTGTACTATCATAGCTTTGTCAGAGTGTATATATACCCAACCCAACATTATTGCAAAACAATCCGCGAAAGTAGGAAGTCCTGTACTGGCCGCATAGTGGAGGGGAAGGTCTTGTTATCATAATATAGTGGTGAAGTCACTCATAAATTGGTCAAACGTCACTTATTTATCTAATGCGGGATTGGGGGCATTAAAATATAACTATCATCAGATTTACTACTAATGTTTCTCGAACTCGGGTAAAGTGAGATAATTGTGAAAAAACTGGAGAAAATATCTTGTAAAATTTGTTGCATGTGTGTGTATTCCTGTCTATTTTCGTTGATTATATCCCGGTCTTTAGTTATATATTTTTCTTTCATGAAGCCAATTATGTCAGTGTCATATTTATGTAAATTACCAAAGGTTGCTTAAGCAACTGAATTTAAGCTCATGGATTTGATGGAAGTTTAGCAGAGCTAGAGAAAATATTCGAGCTTGCGGTTAATGGATCTGACAACGAGAAGATTTCTGCTGCTACAATTCTTTGTGGTGCCTGTTTATTACAAGGCTGGAATATACAGGTAAACTTCGAATTGGATTCTTACTTTTAGTAGTTGAATGAGTCGAATATTCATAAAACTTGTAATTAACTCGTGCAGGAACATACCCTTTATTTCATCACTAGACTATTGTCTGCAACAGTTCCTGCTGATTACGATGGGGGCGAAAGCCATTTAATAGCGTGCGCTCCGATGCTTAATGTACTTCTTGTTGGAATAGCCCATGTTGATTGTGTTCAGATCTTCTCTTTGCATGGCTTGGTATGCTCAGCTCTTTCGTTTCTTTTTCTTTTTTCGTTATTTCGAAACATTATCTTCGCTATGTTGGTAGAGTTAGGGAGGGCATGTTGAATTTTGTACTTCATCTGTTTTACTGGGAAGTCCGGGACACTTGGAAACAACCTCTCTTCAGGGGTAATACCCTGAAGGGGGAAGGCTGAATACATTCCCCCCCGGGGACCTTGCTTAGGCGGGAGCCCTTAAGGCACTGGGTATGTTGCTTGTTGCTATCTGTTTTACTAGAGTGTATATAAATGTATTTTGAACTTAAAACTTTAGACGTATGAAGCAGTAAAGTCCATTAGATCTCGTATAGCAATTGAGATAGCGTAAAAGTATCTCTCTCTCTCTCTCTCTTGCACGCCTGCTCTTCTTATAATGCGTGTTTGTTTGAGGCGTATGGTGTGGGAGTAATTTACCTGACATGAAAGAACGATTCTAATGACTCTTTAAGTTGTCGTGTACAAAGTTCTAGATTTGTCCTATTTTGATGTGGCAAGGAGATGATGGAGATCTCTTACCTTATCTGCACTAGTTTTCATAGTTGTTCTAACTTTTCATTCCGGCCAAAGAGCCATGTCAATTGAGTACATTTTAATGTTACTACGACACTTCCACACTGTAAATCAGACTAAAAGTACAAAAACTTTAGATTACGGCTAACTCTGACATTTGAACACATATCTTTGTCTGACTCTGAGTAACACAACTGTTACTTCCTTCTGTAGGTTCCCCAACTTGCCGCTTCATTAATGACAATCTGTGAAGTATTCGGATCTTGTGTTCCTGACGTCTCACGGAAACTCACAACAGGGGAAGAAATTTCCGCACATGCTGTCTTTTCAAGTGCATTTGCTCTCCTTTTAAAACTCTGGAGGTTTAATCACCCACCTATCGAGTACGGTGCAGGTGACGTACCGCCTGTTGGGTGTCAACTTACACCTGAATATCTCCTTTCGGTACGAAACTCACACCTTACCTCTTCCATAAACGTCCACAAGGACAGAAACAAAAGGAGACTATCCGCCGTCGCCTGCTCATCATCACTAAAACCTGTGTTTGTTGATTCGTTTCCGAGGCTAAAAGTGTGGTACCGGCAGCATCAAGCGTGTATAGCCGCCCCGCTTTCTGGGCTGGTTCCTGGGAGCGCCGTACATCGAACTGTTGATTCTATACTTATCATGATTTTCAGAAAGATCAGTAAAGGAGGCCAGTCAGTGATTTCTGTGACATCTGGGAGTAGTAGTTCATCGGGTCCTGGGACCGATGATAACACTGCTAGACCACAGTTACCTGCTTGGGATATTCTAGAAGCTGTTCCGTTTGTCGTTGATGCTGCTCTGACAGCTTGTGCTCATGGAAGATTGTCGCCTCGTGAACTAGCTACAGGTGGGTCAAGTTATATACTTGTTTCCTAGTGTGAGTGATGTTACTATGGTATCAGAGGTGAATCTTGTGAAATTTCTCCGGGCTTTGGGCCTAACCCATGGAGTTGCAATATATGAGGGCCACATATAAGTCTAAGTGGGTTTACATCCTAAAATTAATTGGCATTAGATGAGTAGCTTTATATATGGATCTCTTCTTCCTCACAATTCCGATGTGAGATTTCTCTAATAGACTTATATGAGGCATCCTTAACAAATCCCATGTCTTTGAGATGTTAGTGAAAGATAATTCAAGGAGTTTATCTATTAGTATTAAGGACTTTACATACGAGTCTAGTAACACGTTTTCGTATTGGTGTTTTGACTATAAAGATTAGTACATGTGAGTTTGATGAGATACAATACCTAATGCCAATTGGTTTCGGGGTAATACTCACTTGGGCTTATACATGAACTTCATATGTCAATTCCTTAGATTAACGTAAAAGTTCCAATATTGTCGTGGATATGAGTTTGTAGTTCTTGGGGAATGAATGCCTAGTGATCGGACCCAGAATCAAATTACACTGGTATGATAAAAACTCAAACTTATTTTTGTGGGCAGGGCTTAAAGATCTTGCAGATTTTCTTCCAGCATCCTTGGCAACAATTGTGAGTTACTTCTCAGCGGAAGTAACCCGAGGTATTTGGAAACCGGTTGTTATGAACGGATCAGATTGGCCTAGCCCTGCTGCCAATCTCTCCAACGTCGAAGAACAGATCAAAAAGATACTTGCTGCTACTGGTGTC
Organism: Simmondsia chinensis; assembly: GCA_018398585.1. NCBI lineage: Eukaryota > Viridiplantae > Streptophyta > Magnoliopsida > Caryophyllales > Simmondsiaceae > Simmondsia > Simmondsia chinensis. Next base: position 4,310,147 of record JAGTTD010000013.1, read on the forward strand.
GATGTTCCTAGTCTTGTTGCAGGTTTTTTTTGTTTCTCCTTAGACTTTATGCATCTGAAATTGTAGGTCCATTTCTTTTGCATTTTTAATTCATGGCAAGTTTAGGGCATGCTTGGTGAAGTTTCTTTTCTAGAAAAAAAAAGCGATCTTTTTAAGAATTTTTTTTTTCCCTCTAAAATTTAAGAGTATTTGGCCTGTATCAAAGAGTGCTTTTAAGTTAATGTAGAAGTTGTTTTCCTGCTTTTAAATAAAAAGTAGTGCTTCTTCTTTAAACTAGAAGTAAAAGCAAAAGTAAAATTTTTAGACAAAAATATCCTATTGAATGTGCTTCTATAAAAATACTTCAAAAAAATTTTTTTTTTCTCTTCACAACCTAGTTAAACAGACCCTTTAAATTTCAAGTTTTACAAATGAAAATACTTTTAGTATCACTTGAGTCTGCACATGCCCACGTGGCAGTATGGGACATTAGCATCGTGTGTTTAAAGGGCGGGGGGGCTCCTGTAGCTGAGTCCTTCCATGCCGGAATAGGATGGATACATGTCCAGCTATTAGTGTTAGGGTCAGGTTGGTAGTTTTTTATTTGTAGTTGTTGGTTTTTAGAAACTTAAAACTAGACCTTTTTTCTTGTTTTTGATTTCATGCATTCAGTTTTTGGTTAAACTGAGAAATTGAAAGCAAAAAACAAAACAAGAAAATGTTATTTCTAAACCATGAGTTTTAGTTTTTAAAATCAAAAATTACAAATAGAAAATGATACCAAACAAGCCCTTAGTACTTCGATACGAACTTGTAGTTCTTGTTTGGGTATCCCAAATTTAGGCATCAAAATGGGACACTGACCACCACAGAGCATTACATATCCCGTTACATGAATGTCCGTTAATGGACACTCACACTCTCTCTTCATGTATTGTACGTAGTTATATTAACATAAAGAGTAAGCATTCTCGGAATTTCAACTTGATCTGAGTGAAATAAGTTCTTAACACTATAAAGTGACCGGATCTCTCAAAAGCTACCACTTATGCAGGCATCTTAACCACTGTCCTTGCTAGTATTACAATGTTCGCTATTATAACAGAGACTGCTTTCATATTTCAGCTGTAAGCTCTTCACCAACGCTTCCACTGCCGTTGGCTGCCTTTGTAAGCCTCACAATAACGTATAAAATCGACAAAGCATCTCAACGCTTCCTCAACCTTGCCGGTCCAGCGCTCGAGTCCCTTGCAGCCGGGTGTCCATGGCCATGCATGCCAATCGTGGCATCCCTTTGGACCCAAAAGGCCAAGCGTTGGAGTGATTTTCTCGTGTTTTCTGCATCAAGGACTGTCTTCCTTCACAACAATAACGCAGTAGTTCAACTCCTTAAGAGTTGCTTTACTGCCACACTCGGTCTCAGCACTAACCCCATCTCGAGTAGAGGCGGGGTCGGTGCCCTTCTTGGTCATGGGTTTGGGTCCCATTTCTATGGTGGGATCTCTCCTGCTGCACCAGGCATCCTGTACCTACGCGTATACCGTTCTGTCAGAGACATCATGTTCTTAGCCGAAGAAATTGTCTCTCTCTTGCTTCAATCTGTGCGACAAATCGTTTTTACTGGGCTCTCCAATGATCGATCCCACAAGCTTAACGCCAAAACGGGAACCGGGTATGGACCCCTTTCGCTGGCTGGAGCCATGACACGAGTCAAAATCGCAGCCTCACTCGGGGCCACGCTATTATGGCTAACTGGTGGACAAGGTTTAGTTCAGTGCCTGATAACTGAAACCTTGCCTGCTCGGTTCATATCAGGTCAGGGGTCTGAACTAGACGACAAGCCAGAAGGGATGATATCAGTACTCGGAGGGTACGCACTTGCACACTTTGCAGTCCAATCAGCTGCCTTCATCTGGGGTATTGACTCGTCCGTGTCAGCTTCCAAGCGACGACCCAAAGTTCTCGGGAGGCACGTGGAGTTTCTCGCGAGTGCACTCAATGGTAAGATCGGTCTCGGGTGTGGTCGGGTCTTTTGGCGTGCTTACGTTTCTGGGTTTGTCAGTCTGATGGTCGAATGCACTCCAGGTTGGGTCTTGGAAGTCAGTGTAGATGTGTTGAAGAGACTGAGTCAGGGGCTCAGACAGTGTCATGAGGAGGACCTTGCACTAAAAGTACTATCCGTTGGTGGGGTTGGCACTATGGGTGCAGCTGCCGAATTGATAATCAAGAACGCTGCTAGATATACATAATTTTATATAAAAAATTATATAAAAATATATGCAGCCTTACCCCTATAGGGTGCATAGTGGCTGTGTTTGTAGTATGGGTGCACTAGCAGTACTATGGATGCAGCCGCTGAATCGATAATTGAGAACGCTGCTAGATATACATAATTTTATACAGAAAACTATATAAAAATGTATGCATCCTTCCTCCTATAGGGTGCATAGTGGCTGTGTTTGTAGTTTGTATAATTTTCTGTATAAAATTCTGTACGTCTAGCATCGTGGTAGCCCTAATCAAGGTTTCTAGCGTTGGTGTGTAGAGTATAGATGTAAATGAGTTGATGTAGGATAGTTGTGCAGAAATTTTCTCTTTTTTGTATAGTGAGGAGGGAATTTTATTGAAGGGAAAATTGCAGCTGAGGGAAACTGGAAAAAAAAAAAAAAAAAGAAAAAAAAAGAAAAAGAAAAAGCTGTGTAATATTATTCACTGCATTTTGCTTTCAATGAAAATTGCAAATTTCCAAAGGTTTATTTGAGTTAAATGTGAATCATAAATGTGGTCGACATAGCTGTTAGGACAACGGAGCGCATCGATGCTAGTTTACAGCACCTTTAGGCTTACATGTATGCTATTGTTATTGCTTTATTGTTGCTTGCTGCTTGCATGTTTGGTTCGACTTTATTTAGCATGGATTTTATAAATATTGTTTCGTTTCTGTTTTTTAGAGTTGGGGCCCCTTGGTAGGCACTGGGATTGTTGTTGTTGTTGTTGTTGTAGAGTTGGGGCCCCTTTGGAGACAGTCTCCCTATAAGATGCTATCCTGCAGCAATAAGATTGTGTATATGTCACCCTCCCCAAACTTGCCTTCTTGGGAGCCCTTGGAGGCACTGGGTTTTTGTTGTTGTGAATCATAAATGTGGTCTCGAATTTAATTTTCAATATGAAAGTAAGGGTTGATGGGACGAAAATATTCTTTTTTCCAAAAATTTTTAAAATAATTGAAAGTACTTATTTTCTAAAAGATTTCTTTTCAAAAGGGTGAAATATTTTCTCAGCTACTTTTAATTTGGTTTGCCTATCTGGGCTTTTGGGTCTATCGGAAAAGAAGTTAAGGGTCCCCGAACACAGCTTTTATTCAGGATAGCACCATGAAAGGGTACGGTTGCGTATATCCCACCCCTCAGACCTTACATATGCGAGAGCCTTTTGAGGCACTAGGTTTGTTATTGTTGGAAAAAAAATGATTTTATTTAGATATTGGACTATTAGTCGTGTAATAATTGAGCAATTTGTCACTTCTTGTTAATTCTATTTGCAGGTGCAACTAGTAATTAGCAAATTAATTCCGGTTGTGTTATTGGAGTCGGTTCCAGAAATAATGCTGAAAAATAAAAAAATAAAAAAATAATGCTGAAAAAAAAATAATTCCAAATCTACTGTTGAACCGCGTTTATAAAATGCGGTTATAGTAAACCGCGTCAAGATGATGCGTTTAAAATACATAAAAATCGCGTCTATAACACACGTTTTATATTCATATCAACCGCATTTCCAAAACGCGGTTCATACCAGAATAAACCGTGTTATATAAACGCGGTTTTATCATAAACCGCGTTCCCATAACGCGGTTTTATCCATAAACCGCGTTTAATAAACGCGGTTTATCCGCAGTACACATAAACCCCGTTTTCATCGCTTATAGTCGCCATTATGCCGCAATTCGTGATGATCATCACATTGATCCCATGTTCCTCTCAATGAAGCTCCAACATTATAAGTGGAGGTGGTAAGAAATCAGAAAAAAGTTATCAATAAAAGGCTATTAATTCAATAGTGATCAAATAGCTACGACAATGATACTTAAAGATCTCCGGCGTATAAAGCAGAAGAAGTGCGGCGGCAGACGACATGACCGGCGGTAAGTGGAGGTGTAAACGAACTGAGCGTTCAATTAACTACTCGTGTTCAAAATCGATTAGGGCTCGTTTGTGTTCATTAGGAGAGCTCGATAGCTTAACGAGCCGAGTTCAAGCAGGCTTGATAAGCTTAACGAGTCGAGTTCGAACAGGGAGTGCTCGGCTCGCTAATGTTCATGAACAGTTTGATAAGGGCTCGACAGGAGCTCGTTAAGGGGCTCGATACGAGCTCGTTAAGGGCTCATTATGAGCTCGATAACAATTGGTATTGGTTCAAAAATAGTTCGATAATGGCTCGATAATAACTTATAAAGCTCGGCTCGTTAATTTTAAACTCGATTGGGCTCGATAATGAGCTCGGCTCGACTCATTCGGTTTACCATATTAAACCACGTTCATATGACGCTGTTTTTTTAAGATAAACCGCGTCTTAATAACGCGGTTTTTGTTATAATAAACCGCGTTCTTAAGACGCGTTTTTTGTAAGATAAACCGCGTTATTAAGACGCGATTTTTATTACGATAAACCGAGTGATTAAGACACGATTTTTGTTATGGTAAAACGAAACGCGGTTTTATTTTATCTGAAATGCGTTTTATTAACGCGGTTTACTATAACCGCATTTTGTAAACGCGGTTCAACAGTAGATTTGGAATTATTTTTTTTCCAGCATTATTTTTTTTATTTTTTTATTTTTCAGCATTATTTTCGGAATCGACTCGTGTTATTGCAGCGTAAAATTGTTATTGTTAAGAGTAACTTTGTGAAATCATATAGCTATTATTCACTATAAGTTATATTATTACTCTAGCAATAATAATTATTTCCCTGATAATAATAATAATTATTAATTAATTGTGATGTAATGTGTTACTTATTTGTAAGTTGGGTGGCATTCTTATAAGAGGGTGAGAAGAGGTGAATCCTCACACTCCATTGTAATAGATGGCCAAGATTTGTTGTATATTAAAAAAATAATTTATGGCCAAGATTTGTTGAGTATTGAAAAAAAAAATTTCCTCCCTTATTTTTTTTTTTTTAATGTTCAATAAATCTTGGCCATCAATTATAATGGAGGGTCAGGATTCCCTCCTCTCATACTCTTATAAGAATACCACCCTATATATATATAGACAAGACTCACACAAGAGGGTGAGAAATAAGACAGAATATGAACTATTAAATATAAATTAAGTAAATTTGGATCACTGTGTGTAATAAAAAGTGTAAAGATAAGTTTGATCGAATAATGGCCTAAACCTAGGGGTGCACACGGTCCAGTTTGGCGGTTTATGGTTACCAAATCGGACCAAACCGTAAAATACGGTTTGAAAATTTTCTAAGCCAAAACCAGACCGTTTTATCTCACAAACCAAACCGGACCAAACCGTAATTCTAGTCCGGTCCGGTTTATGGTTTTAACCATTATAATATAAAAATTGTTATTAACACTAATATAAACATAATTTGATCAAATATTAAAATCATCATTAACTACAAAAACATAAAAGAAATACGAAAAATTTACTTTTTTTTCCTAATTAATAGTATAATATATGTTTATACTACATAAAAAAACTACGAACAACACATAAAATTAGTTTGTTAGATTCAATAGTAACTTTTTTTTGGAAAATTCAGCAATAATATTGGGTCTGTTAAAATTTTTGTTAAGTTGTTAATGAAATATTTAATAGTTTAGACACAGATTGGGTTAAATTGAATCAACGAGTAAATATTACTTGCATCTAATATGATTTTGTCGTTAAAAATTACATCATTACCTTAAGTTAAATTTGACCAAATAACTAAATTATAAAGGGACAAAATTGACATAATTAAAAGTATAAGGCTTAAGTTGACAAAATCAGAAAAGTACAAAGACCTTTGGTGTAAATAATCCTAATTATATTTATCAAGTTATCAAGTAAATTTTGCCACTCATATAACTTGTTATGATTTTGATGATATAAATAATTATTGGATTCTTTAGTTTATGATTTTTATGGTTTATGGTTTAAGTTTGGTTTTAAAGCAAACATAAACCCTAAATCCTAATAACCAAAGTTTCTTAAATCAAATCATAATTTTTTAAACCATAAACCAAATTAATCAAACCAAACCATAATTTACGGTTTGGTTCGATTTGAATTACGGTTTAAACCGTATTTTGCACACCCCTACCTAAACCCATTATTTGATTGTACTACCATTTATGACAACGATATGTTTACCTAAAATCATAAATTTAGGACAAGGTCAAATATTTCATGTCCCAAATCCTTTACTTTTTTTTTTTTTTAATTTTTTTTGGTAAATGACAGCCCAAATCGAATATAATCGAACACAAAGTGACCTAACCCATTAACCCGATTAAACCGATTAACTACAGGATAGAGAGGGATTAAAAAAAAAAAAAAAAAAGGAAAAAAAGGGGTAAAGAGGAGAGGTTAGAGCATTATCACATCATATCCTTATTTAAATATATTTAATAAAGTGAGATAGATAATTAATCTTTGTTTGACAATGGACTAAATAATTAAAAATAAAAGAAATTATAGTTAAAATATGAACAAAATTATCCAACAATTTTCATAAAATTTTATGTTATCTCTTTTTCTTCAAAATTAAGGTGCGAAGAAGATAACGGGAGATAAAACAGAGTAAACTAAAGATAAGCTTAATGGAGAAGGAAAAGGCTTTTCGATCTTTTTGACAAGATGAATATATTCTCTCTTGTTTTACTCATTCTATTATCTTTAAGATTTGATTTACTATCTTTTAAGATTTAATTTGTTAGGTTTTACATATTTATATATAAGAGTGTGCAATGCAACCTGAATTCATCATCAATGAATGAAGTGTTCTTTTCTTCAAGGGAAATTATCACTTAATTATCTTCAAGTTTGACTATTTATCATATAGATACCTTAACGTTTAGGTTTAAAAGTTTTATCACTTAAATACTCTGGAGTTTATAATTTTATTAATCAATGACCATTTTTATAAAATCCGACAAAATTTCATTGAAAAATATTCAAGTGAAACATAATCTGGACAATATATAAATATATTCATTAAAATATATTGATTTTTTACCCAAAAAATGTTGATATGACACGTGATTTTAACAATATACAGATAGTTTACATCTATATTCAATGAACTTTTCACCTTAATTCGTTAAACTTTTATTTAAAACATTGACATAGTTTATATATTTTTATAATCATACATTACATTAACAGTTTGTATAAAATTGGTCCAATTCTCACAAAAATTCATCAAATTTCGACATATGGCACCTCAATAATAAAAATTTCAAACCTCAAGGGTACTTGATTGTATATATTAAAACATCAGACTACCTAAATAATAAATGGTTAAACCTCGGTATACCTAAGTAATAATTTCCTTTCTTTAATGTTTGCTTTACTTTCACTCAATTAATTTTGGAACGTAACACTTGACTTGCTAGCATCTTACTTAAGTAGAAGCTCAGGATGCCAAGAGATTTATACTGGAACTAAGCTTGGCTTGATTTTGTGGCACTCGAATCCAGCTTGACAAGCTTCAAACTCAGTTACTCTTATCGGACTCAACTAGCAACCAATCGGGCCAACTGACTCTTGAACTTGGCTCATTCACACACATTTAAACCCACAATTGGCTCAACTCGAAACCTAACATCTTTGGGTACGTGATCTTTGCTACATACACCGGAAATAGAAGAGCAGAAGACAAGTGATGTGAGAAAGAGAAGTAACTACGATCTCATTCGATTTTCGAGAAACTAAAAAATCTGATCATAGAAGTGACCTTTTTTTCTATCTCCAATTGTTAACTTTAAAAGGGTTGAACAATTTCTTGTTTGTAGCTTGACGTTTTTTAGATACTAAAACAAAATTTTGGAAAAAAATTTCACTTTTCATTTTTAGTATTTTCCTAATTCAAGGGGAAATTCAAAACAAAAAAAAAAAAGAAAAGAAAAACCCGTTTTCAAAACCTAACTCGACTAGAAACCTAAATGAAAAACGGTACCCAAAAGACGAGCCAAAAAACAAGAGAAGTTTGTCTCCACTGCTTGATTTTTGGCATTTCAAAACCAATAACCGAAAACAAAAACAAACCAAATGACCCTCAGATGTTAAAGCACAACACAATATCGAGACAACAACAACAAATATCAATAAGCTTTAATTTATTTATTGGCAATGAAATTAGTATTACCATCCATAACGGAATGAAAATGCTATTAGTAATATCAATTGAACATCCATTTCTTTCCTGTAAAAGAAAACATTCTGATGGTAAAGGCATATATTTCATGGTTTTTTTTTTTTTAATGAACGGAAAGATGAAAGTAAGTTCGACATGGAAATGGAAGTACGAGCTCATTAGATAAGAAAACATATCTATTAGAGCTCGCCACTCCTTTGCAGCTTCGTCAGCCTCTCCAGCGGTGATCTCCATTAGTGGCTACGCTCGCTAATGCCCTGCAGAGAAGGAATTAAGCGCGTTATTGTGATGTTATTTATATAAGTATTATGGGTTAAAAGTAAGGTTAACGAAGTTCGTCTGGGTATGTTTAGGATTAATGGGTTCTACAAAATGCATGCAAGTACATATCTTGCAAGATGAAGTTCCGGTTTTCAAAAGGGAGAAGGGAAAAATATGTATTTCTATCTGATCTCTTGCTCGATAAGAGTGGTTAGTAATCTGCTTGTTTTGACGAAAAACCTTTTCCGCTTCAATTCTATTATTTCTTAGCATCATTTCATAGCAACAACCAAAAGTATGGAAAATGTTTTCCTCTGTCGAGTAGGCATTGACTTCCCCTCAATGAAAGGAGAAAATGTTTTTCTTTATGGTACCAAGGTAATCTTATGTCATATACTTCACTTCACCTTCAACTGAGCCAAGCGTAAACCTTAATACAAGTTTAGAGAATGAAACCATTTTCTTAGTTAAAAAGTTACAAATTTTTCCGAAACAATATTTTTAATTGAAAATATTGTGTAACGAAAATAATTGCAAAAGTAAGAACACTAGCCCAACTATTGATAGATAGCCTCTCCAAGTGCGTCAGCATATACAATCCTACCGAGGCGTCGCAAAAATTCCTCTTCTACATTGGGCCCGCCAAAAATGACCTGCATTTGCCACTAGATCCACAACCTTACTACCTTCTAGTATAAAAGTTCCCTGTTGGTATGGGCTTATCACTTATGGACTCTTCTTTCTATAATTCTTACTTTCTGGTCACTAATAGGATACAGATCTATGGGAAAGAACCTCCCACCATATCTACCAAGCTAAAGAAATGGTTTTTATGGCCCCTGTCCACCTTTGACTAAAGAAAATCCCTCATAATAACCTCCATTCGCTTTGCAACAGTAAGAAGAGCTGTGACGAGAGATAAGAAGTAATTGGAATGCTACAAAGATAAGATTGGATAAAGGTAAGACATCCCCTAAGGGAAAAGAAAGCAACTTTTCACTCATCCAATCTTTTAGCAATCTTCATAACCACAAGCTCCCAAACTAGACGACCTAGGATTGCTCCTTAGTTACAAGCATTCATTTTCATACCATTTTATAGATTTTAGCATGTAAATGTATGTACAAATATGTTTTAATAAATAAAATATGATATATATGAATTATGAAGGGCATTACAATGTCGTGTTATGTCAAGGCCAATTGCATGATGAAGAGCTTAAGATTTGTTACAACTAGCACTAGCCTTTATTAGATTACACGCAATGATCTTATACCATATATATTGGATATATAAATTGGATACATTCTTTAATTGTATATAACACACCATAAGCATAATCACAAGAGTGCGAAAAAGGGAAGAGCTGCATAGAAAGAACACTCTCCCTGGCCAACCTTTTCACCAAAACACAACAATTACTTCCTCAATCCCAAGATAATTGCACCTATGACTTAGGGATAAAATTGTAGTCCATTACAGCGAGGACCATCAACAGCATTTAATAAGTTACTATGTCAGCCGAAGTAAATTTTTTTATAATGACTTAAAATAGAAAGGACAACATTTATTTTGGATCGCAGAAAGTAGCAAATGTACTCAACAGGTTCCAGTTGCGGGTACTATCCTCGGATCAAGCTAAACACATGGTAGAGAGTTATTACCCTCCCCTCCGAAACATTTAGACTCGCTACTCCAGAGGACTTTCCAGAAGTTCTTAGAAAATCATTTGTCCACCTTTGATCAATACATCCCTCACCTTGAGGAGAAACATTGTCAAGGATGTTATCAAGCCACTAAAACCTGATGCATAGCTTTTCCAACAATTGTTGAACTCCTAAATCAGGAAATCATTCAGCAAAAGTGCACACTCGTTCATTGAGACAAATTTACTTGCTAATTTGGTCTTTTGTATCACTTCTTCCTGAAAGACAGTTGTATTAGTGTGATTCTATTTAGTTGTCTCTTTTGAGAAGACAACCTTCCACTATGCTTGACATAGTTTGGCACCCAGATAACGTGGAGTCCTATTTTGGAAATAGATGGTAGTTGTCCAAATGAGATAAGGGAACGTTTTTTTGGTGGCAAATCCCTCAGGTACATCACTGGTTTATAAATAGAGAAGAATAAAAAGAGATGATGCTATTATCAAGGCAAAAATTGTAGAAGTGGAGCATCAAAGGAAAAAGTTTCACCCTCGGGCTTTGTTCGGTTCAAAAGAAAAAAAAAAAGAAAAAAGAGAAAAATTTCTCATTATGAGGACATCTTATCCTTAACCCTTTTGTACATTTTTTCTCTCTTAATAATATTTCTTTTCTCGATTAAAAAAACAAAAAAAAGTTTCTCATCATATTATGTCCCTAGAAGTTTCCGAATAGAGTCAATTGGTTACATGTAGCTCAAGATAAATTTAACCTACATCGGAAATAGTTCTTCAAGCCAGGTAACAACTCCATATAATGGCCTAACCACAACTTGCAGGAGTTATGCTTCATTCGGCCATTACTTGTTTAACGTCCTTAAAACATATGCTGTCCAGACGTTTCTTATATCTGAACCTCTTCAGAGTGTATTAGGTTAGTCAAAAATGTGTTATTCTGTCAACAAAAGAAACTACCGTAGAAAGTCTGGAAGTTGGATCCCTCTGCAATTTTGTGGTGAATAAAACTACAGAATGTCATGGAAGAAAACACGACGTTCTTTCTATGGTTTGTGGATAATGCCCTCTTCCAACATTATGTTAATAAAGCTTAAGGCCCCAGTTCTCTTCCTTCAGATCTGGAGACATCCCTCTACCACTTAACAGCGAAGTCCAAATTCGGATCATATAACCTGATTGGACATATATCAAGCACAAGTAAAAGAGGAAGACCCAAAGCTCTCTATCAGGCTTTGCCATAGGACTCATATTACAAGGTGTAGCTGTACATAATATTACACTATATTACAACCTATCATCATGATGGGCCAAATATATAGATACAAATTCCTGATACCAAACGGGAATAGAAATGCGTGGCCTGAGTTGGCTGTGAATTGTCTAAAAGATACAGAGCAGCAGAACCTCCACTGGAAAAAGGTCAGGCACAACTACCAAGTTAACATTCGTGAATAGACGAATCAAGACTCTTGCTTACATCTCTAAACAGGTTGCCATTATTTCTGCTGTTCTTGAGCACTTTTAAGTCTGTAGGACACCCTCTCAGCATTACTTCTGTTATGTACTAATAAAACAACTTTTTCCTAATAAAAAGGAAAACACACTTAACACTGACAATGCAAGCTTTAGCCTCAAGTTCACATGTTGCCTAATTTTAATTGTCATATTTTGCTGTCATGTATTGCCCTCTTATCTTTTGCCCACATTCTGCAAGAAATACTTTTCAAGTACACACTTCATGTCTTGCATGGTCCGCACAAAGGTATGCTTAGACAAGTTTATACACATTCTTAGCTCCTGTGGCTTTCTTCTATAACCATTATCCTGAATCCCACCTTGCAAGAACTCCGACTAGAAGAAAGCGAGCATCTGGACTCCACTCATCACCAACATACCAACTGTCAGACAACGATATATCAACATGTCTAAGATAGGAGGGCATTTAACAATCCAGTCATTCACCATAGAATCTATTAGTCCTCAGTAGGTACTCCATCTTTATTGCCAAGCTAGACCACTTAGTCAACATTTCAATAGCACGAGTATCTTTATCCACCAAAGAACATTTAAGTTCAATCACATGACAACACCATCTTATTGCTAATTTTCACGACAAATTACTCATTACAACACGCTAATTCTCTCAAGTGAATAATATCTATTATTTCAGTCATCCGTGTCAATAGCTGCCAGCTATTAGAAGTAGGAATCAATGAAGCGAAAGCCAGATAGAGAGGTGCAAGGTTAGCCGATAGAGATTTACGTTGCGACCACTATATAATAAAACCAAGCTAGAAAAGAACTCCGCTACAAACGAAACATTTGATTCAGTTCATCACACTAGAAATCAAAACTATACTAAAAGGCCTAGACTGCAATCTCCAGCTCAAGCTATCCAACCCCAAAAACCCATCACCATTAGAATAAAAATTATATTCTTCTCCCTATAGTAATGGAAACCCAATAACCCGAACATGAAAATCTAGTCAATGAATCAATTTCAACTCGAAAAATCAAAGCAGCAAAAGACCAATCCAATCAAAACTCCCATGACCCTTCACACTCCAACAATATGCAATCAACCAACAATTGACAAAACACCTAATTCCAGAGCAATAAACAATCGTTAGTGTTGAAGACTTCACATATGGGTCTTGTAAGAATGCTACATAGGAGTTGTGAGAGATCAACATACACGCCTAGAAGATTACTCCACCTAATCCCAATTATTTTCCGCTTGGACTGACAAGTAATCTCATGTATGCCAACTCCTTGGAGGGGACCCATGGAATTTTAAAAGTTGATCAATCAATCAATCAAATTCAACCAAACTAAACCCAGAATCTTACATATGAGTTGTAAGAAAGCAAAGATCAACATGTAAGCCTAGTGGGTTACTCGACCTAAAACCAATTTGTTTTAGTGTGTAACCCCACTCGGACTTATATCTAATCTCATGTATGCCAACTCCGTAGATCAGGCCTAAACACCCACTATAATTTTAACCATCAGATCAATCAATCAATCAAAATTAAACCAAATCAAACCCAGAAATCACTCACTTTTTATGCTTCCTCCCCTTCTTCGGCCCCCATCCCACCAACTTCGCCACAGGACACCCACATTTAGCCCTAAAAAGTAACACCGCTCTCCCATTCAAAGGCGCCATCTTCCTAAGCTCAACCCTAAGACACTCATAATCCGGATTCGTCTCACTCCCTCCCTTCCACGGCAACCTATCGATCTCATTTCCCCCTTGTTTAAGAAACTCCTCCGTCTGTAACTGCAAATCAAACTCCATCGCCTTCTTCATCCCCTTACACTTAGGGTTTCCGCACCGCCGCCGCAATCGCGTGCAGTAGCACACCTCGATAGCTACGGCAGCGGCAGCGGCTACAGCGGCGATGAGAAGGAGAGAGAAGGAGGACGAGGAGTTGGAGAGGAGGAGAGAGAGAGAGCGGAAGAGGTAAGAGAAGTAGGAGGAAAGAAGGAAGGCGCCGGAGAAGAGAACAAGGATGAGGATAAGGAGATCGAGGGTGGCGGTTGCGGCGGCGGAGTGGTGGTTCCCCGCGGTGGTTGCGGCGGCTCCGGCGGAGGGTTTGCGGGGGGTAGGAGAGAGAGAGGAGGAGGAGGAGGGCATGGTGGAGGAGAGGAGAGAGAGAAGGGGAGGGTGGCGCATGTTAGTGAAGGGAGGGGTAGGGATGTAAATATTGATTGGTTTTGATTGAAGGTAGTTTTGTATTGGAGAGAGAGAGATGGGGTGGGAAAGGGGAGAATGAGGCGCATGTTAGCAAAGTGGGGTGAAAAAATTTGAGTTCTTTTTTTTATTAAAAATATATCTATACTTTTAGATGCGATGACAAAAAATTATTTAAATTTTTTAATATTATATCTTAATGTTAATACTGTTAATATGTGTTAGTTTTTACTGATATGACATTTAAAATTTTTTTAAATATTATAAAATTATTTTTTAAATATTTATAAATTTTGTTAAATATTTAAAATATTTCTCTAAATATATAATATATTTTAAAATTATTTTAAATATAAATTTGAATTTTTAAATTTTTTTTTTTCTTTTTTTTTAAAAGTCACTCTAATAAAAACTAAGGGATGTTAATGTTGTTAATATAAAGATGTAACATTGAAAATTTTTGAAAAGTTTAAGCTATTTTTTGAAAATTAGATTAGAAAATCCAAATGACTTTTTAAAACCGCACATAAAATTTAGATAATTTTCAGTAAAAATCCAAATAACAAATTGGGTAATGTTATTGTGAAGACAAAATTGATACTGTGGGAGCAACTTTGTAAAATTTTGAGGCTCTAATTTACTACAAGTTATATATAATTGTTGTCTTGGTAATAATAATAGTTAGTACACCCACTGAGGCCTTACCTTAGTGGTAGGAGGCATGTGAGGGGATAGAGTGTTGCTTTACAGCAAAAGGTTTAGAGTTCGATTTCTTCCTGAACCTTTCCCGGAGGAATCATTGACTTAATTGCCTTATGTGGTGTGTTAGTCACCGCATGGACCGAGGTTTATTGGGTAATCGGGTTCCTCGTTAGGGAAAAAAAGGTACTAGTCTCAAGTAAACACTGCAATTTCAATATCATCGCTTTGTAATGGACATAACTTTGCATTAGAGTATCTTCTAATCCCAGGCAAAACATTGTAAGATCAAATCCTCCATCCATAACAATCAACTTTGCAACACGTCGTCACACACTAGCCCTCCATAAGACTATTATGCGATGTCAACCTCCCATATGAAGGGTGGATGGCACAATCCTTTCTAAAATCAGCAATCCACCATGCAAGATGATGGCCCTGATTTCAATGATACACATTAGACGAGATTTATCCCAACAGCATTTAATAATGGGTGGAATAGCTTCCCTGGTATACATTTTGGTATTTTTCTCTCATTCCTCCCGACATGGACTGGGATTGTATTTGTATCATAAGAATTGGGCATTTATCACCTACGCATCCAAACATTGCGATATATAAAATAAGGTACCATGAAGTTCAAAATTTTTATCCCCGAATCATAAAGTTTAAAAATTTTACCAATCAATTACTTTATGCTGAAGTCCGGTGGATTTTCACTCAAAATTAGTGGCGTGGAACATAATTTCAATGCATGGTACATGCCCTTCTGTCATGATCTCATGATTTTTTGTTGGAAAATATTGACGTAACACATTATTTCATCATTTATATGTATCTCTGTTAAAATTTAGTGAATTTTTCTTGTAATCTGTTGGATTTTTGTAAAAAGACATAACTTGTATATTATTTTTGACATAAGTTTTTTTTTTTCGGGTGAAAATTGACTTTATTTTAGTTGAAGTTTATCAAGCTCCAGCACAAGAATCTCTAAGTGATAAAATTTTTAAAATTCTATGTACCTTATTATATGTATTCAAATGTCTGCGTTAAGTGACAAATATTCAATCTATAAGATTTACATTCATAAATTCTTTCTTTTTTTTAAAAAAAAACTTTCAAATAAGTTTTCTAAACAAATGCATCATGTTTAGATTTTGTTTTGAAGAAACATGAATTAAACATAGCCAAACTAATGATAGTATAATGCCCAAAAATTTTTATTCTTTCTTCACTTAATTTGTCCTTTTTAACATATTTTTATTTTAAAATTTATTATTATTATTAGAGTAAAAATTATTATTCAGGTAAAATTATCTGAAAAATAATAATTTTACCTTAAAAATAGCATTACTTTTTGTCTTTTTGGGGTGAGCACGTTCATGAATTTTCTTGAAAATAACACAAATTGAGATCAGCTATCTCTAAAGGCCTGTTTCATACAATTTTACATTTACAGTTTTTAATTTTTAAAAATTAAAAATTAAGTTTTAAAAATTACTTTTACATTTATTGCTTTTGATTTTTACTGAAGTAAGAAGAAACTAAAAGCAAAAGATCAAAACACGACAAGAAATGATTATTTTTAAAATATAGTTTTTATTCTTAAAAATGGTATCAAACAGACCCTTAATTATTCTCGTGGTTTGAAAAAGTCTTTGCTTAATTTTTGTTGATGATGCTTTTACTTAATTCTTGTCGATGATGTATTAAATAGAGCTATAACTTTTAGTCAATAGTGCATTTTTATAGTAAGAAGACAGGAATTAATAGTGCATTATAATTTCATTGCAAAAATATTGTTGAAATTGATTAAGTTGGAGTGGGACATTAAATTTTTAAAATTCGCATTTTTAAATGTTAGTTGTATAATACACATATTATAATATAATTCGTATGTTTTCAAATAAACACAAATGATCAGTTAGAAATAAACTGATGCAGCGCGTGAATGAGAATCTTGGGATTAAGGAGCCTCTATTCCGTTGATCCTACCAAACAATGTCGGATTAGGGATCGGCTAAAACTAGTTAATTCTATGAATACTTGAGCAATACCCCAAAAGAGGAGTTATGTAATTTTTATTGAATTATTTCAAAATAAAAACTACAAAGATCAACTCCAACAAAACAATTCATAAAGTTATTCAATTAATCAAAAGCTTCCAAAAACTATAAACTAATGACCTATTTATAGACATACAAAACTCTACTCATAATAATAATCTAATTCTAAAAATTAATCATACATTAAATCAAACTCTATTTATTGGCAGCTACTGATGACACGGGCTTGGCAGCAGGGGTGATGCCAGGTCCGTATCATAGACAATGGCATAATAATTGAAAAGATAACATATCTCATAACAGGTATATAATCCGTTATTAGTGACCCATAACAGGTTTGTCCCGATTCAAAACTCCAATTGAATCGGGTCATAGGACAGATCAAGCAGGCCCGGGTCTGAATGAAAAGAATTTGGCATGCAATCCGACCCGCTGAAATAGAAGGGTCAAGTTAAACAGGATACTTGGAGGTCATGGCATTGCAAAATGCAATGCATTAAATGCTGAAGAATACAAGTTTTTGTCAGGAGGTTACAGCTGACAAAGAAAACGAAACTTCTGCCAAATTTTTCCATCTGAAACGAATCCAAGCTCTTTGCCCGTCGGTGCCAAAATTTGGCGTGTATATATTTATATATATAAGGTGATGTTATTATAAAAAGGTGAGATCGTGCCAAAATTTTATTTTTTTTTATTTTTTTATTTTTGTAGATTTGTTGGATAACCTAAAAAAATAACAATTTACGGTCATAATTTGTTAAGTATTGAAAATAAAAATAATTTTTCTCCCTTATCCCTTCTTTCTTTTTGTCCCATGAAAGGATATGGGTCATAAATTAATTTTTTTTAATGTTCAGTAAATCTTGACCGTCTATTACAATGAAAGATCAGAATTTACCCCGCTTATAAGAGTATATATATATAATAATTTTCATTTTCAAATTTTCATTTTCTTTTGCATTTGCAATTTTTCTTTTCCATTGTTCATTTAGAAAATAATAAAACATGTTTAGAAACAAAAAATCATTAATAATTTTCTAATATAATAAACAACTGAAAAATGTGATCAAATAATTATTTATTTCTAATTTCATGAATATTGAAAATCCTAGGCATAAAAAATACCCAAAAATTCAAGGATTTGACAATTCAATTTAAACCAAAACAATTCAAGGTAACCAATGCGGAAATGACAGGTACGAGTATACCAACCAGCAACAATTCGGATATCAGTTTGAATATAAATACTACTTTAGAACATAATTTTAAAGTGCAAACCTTCTACTCATGATACTAAATCTCATGCAAAAAAAGAGAGAGTAATTTATTGTTGAAATAAAATACAAATATAACTACACAGAATGCTAGCTTGTAGCGTCATAAACCTTGAAAGTGATACCGTTCACCCTAACATGGTGCCAAGAAAAAAATTATTTAAATAAGCAATATTGTCAACATAGGAATAATTAGGAATCAATTCATGATGTTGTTAGATTATGTCTCAAATTATTTGTTTTATTTTTATATGGGGCTTCCGTGGGGTCACCGATCGATCGGGAGGGAATGCCAATCGATCGGGTGATTTAAGGAAAGGATTCGGATTTTTGGCCGTGGAGGGGCCGATCGATCGGGAGACTTGTTGCACCGGCCCTAATTATTTTTTATAAATAAGGGCTTAGGGTTTTCGGTTTAGGTGAGAGGTTTCTCCCATTCAGATCCAATCAAAGTGAGGTGAGCCGCCATTAAAAACAAGAGGTGATTTCGTAATTCCTCAAAATATTTGAGTGCTACGAGAGTTCAGATGGAGTGATTGTAATTCTTCCATATATCTCGTTCTGGGAAGTGTCATTGTAATTCTTCCGTTCAGTTAATAAAGAATCTCCATCTCCGCCCGTGGTTTTCTCCCCTCTCGATTGTAGAGGGGTTTCCACGTAAATATTGTTTGTTCTTGTTGTGTTCTTTCTTTCTCCATATTTGTTTACTTCTCGTTTTGCGTAAGTTATATTATTTGAATCGAATCAAGTTATCAGGGTACACGCTTCCGCATTAAGTTTTTCCTAACAAATTGGTATCATAGTATATCAGATTTGTTCAAGTTTCTTAACAAGTTGGTATCAGAGCCCTGTTTATTTCGATTTGATAATATGACGTCCGCAATTAGATCCGAAATTGAGAAGTTTGGTGGTCAAGGGAGTTTCAGCTTATGGCAGGTTCGCGTTAAGGGCCTCTTGACTCAGAATGGCTTGAAGAAAGCTTTAGATGGGAAAGAGAAGAAATCAGAGAATCTTACAGAAGCACAATGAGAGGAGTTGGATGAGAAGGCGCTCACAGCAATTCAGATGTGTCTTACCGATGACGTTTTGACAGAAGTTCTGGAAGTGAAGACCGCTAAGGAGTTGTGGGAGAAATTGCAGGATATGTTCTGTTTCAAGTCTGTCTCCAACAAACTCGCAGTTAAGAGCCGGTTATTCATGTTTCGTATGTCAGAAGATACGTTACTTAAGAATCACGTCAGTGAATTTAATTCAATTATTCAAGATTTGAAAGAATTGGATGATGTTCCTAAGGATAAAGATCAGGCAATATTGTTGTTATGTTCTCTCTCTACTTCATATAAGAGTTTTGTCGAAAGCATGATTTATGGGGGTAGACAAACCATATCTGTTGACGAAGTTAAGAGAATCCTACTGAGTAAAGAACGAGTAGATAGGGAATTATCTGACTATGTTTATAACTCAAGTAATGGTTTATTTGTAAGGGGGAGAACCGAGTATGATGATAGTGAAAACAAGTCTAAGTCTAGGTATAAAGACCTAACATGTAACTACTGTTGTAAGAAAGGGCACATTAAGAAAGACTGTTATAAGCTTAAGAGAAAATTAGAAGCAGATAACAGGTCTGACAAGAGATCCATAGCAGCTAGTGTTGTGAATGGTGAGAATAAAGATTTTCTATTGTCTGTGTCTGAGCCTCAGTTCAACTTGAAAGATAGTTGGTTTTTGGATTCGGGTTGCTCCTATCATGTCTGTCCCAACCGGGATTGGTTTTCCACATACGAATCTACTCAAGATGGAGTTGCTTTGATGGATAATGATAATCCATGCAAAGTTTTGGGTATAGGAACAATTCGTTTTAGGATGTTCGATGACACTATCAGGGTTTTGGGCGATGTTCGTCATGTTCCTGATTTGAAGAAAAATCTCATCTCTTTGGGTGCTCTTGAGTCTAAAGGGTATAGGTACACAGCTGAAGATGGAGTTTTGAAGGTCGTTAAGGGTGCATTGACAGTTATGAAGGGCAGAAGGTCAAGTACGTTGTATGAGCTTGTCGGTTCCACATTTGTTAGATCTGTTGTAGTATCTTCATCATCCTTGTTGTTGACAGAACCAGAGATCACAAATTTAGGACGTTTGAGATTGGATCGTTCAGGTGATAGGTGTCTGTCTGAGCACAGTGTAAGGGGCTCTTTGTGTGGTCAGTCCAGAGGATTGCTGGTATGTGATCAAGGGTTTTATGTGAAGCAGAAAGATTTTCTCTTCAAACAATTCCTGACAAGACGTGTCACGTTTGGTGAGTCTTCATTATTGTTATCTCCACAGAAGATGTCATCAGTTGTTTGTGATTCAGGTCAGGTGAGTAAGCCAAAGGGAGTTCAGTTCAGTAACACAGTTCAGCAGCGGGTGGCTGTTTCAGTTGATGTGTCAAGAGCCAATTCAGAGAAAAAGATTGGCATTGCTGATAACCTCTCATATATGTTCACTCAATTTCTACCTAACAGGAAGTTCAAGCTTCGCACGGTTAGGTTTCGTACTTCGTTGTGTTAACCCCGTGTGTGGGGGTTTTGTGGAGAAGGTGGAGAAAATTCTTTTATGTATGTAATTTGAGCCAATGTGGAGATTTGTTAGGTTATGTCTCAAATTACTTGTTTTATTTTTATATGGGGCTTCCATGAGGTCACCGATCGATCGGGTGATTTAAGGAAAAGATTCGAATTTTTGGCCGTGGAGGGGCCGATCGGTCGGGACCCCGATCGATCGGGAGCCTTGTTGCACCTGCCCTAATTATTTTCTATAAATAAGGGCTTAGGGTTTTCGGTTTAGGTGAGAAGTTTCTCCCATTCAGATCCAATCAAAGTGAGGTGAGCTGCCATTAAGAACAAGAGATGATTTCGTAATTTCTCCAAGATATTTGAGTGTTACGAGAGTTCAGAAGGAGTGATTGTAATTATTCCATATATCTCGTTCTGGGAAGTGTCGTTGTTATTCTTCCGTTCAGTTAATAAAGAATCTCCATCTCCACCCGTAGTTTTCTCCCCTCTCGATTGTAGAAGGGTTTCCAAATATTATGTGTTCTTGTTTTGTTCTTTCTTTCTCCATATTTGTTTACTTTTCATTTTGCGTAAGTTATATTATTTGAATCGAATCAAGTTATCAGGGTCCACGCTTCCGCATTAAGTTTTTCCTAACAAATTGGTATCATAGTATATCAGATTTGTTCAAGTTTCTTAACAGATATGATTATGAACTTGATAGCAAAAGTATTAGAGTTCCGAAGAAACTGAAAACAAAATGATGGAATGAAGAAAGTAAATAAGAAGGGAAGAGTGAAGAAAAAGAAGGAAAATGAAATTAAACTTGCGGAAAATGTGAAGGTGGAAAATTCTGAACAGATGGGCATAGAAAAAAAATTATATATTTTTTTTCAACTTCTTCAATTAAAAAAACTTACCTCTCAGGTTGGAGGTCCTCGAAAACAGCCTATCTTCAGGTTGACACCCCGAAGGGAGAAGGCTACGTACATCTACCCCCCAACCCTACTTTTGTGGGAGCCCTTGAGACATTATGATTGTTGTTGTTGTTGTTCAATTAAAAAACTGTTCTTTTGAACAACCTTTTCAATTTTCTTAAAAAGTATTTCCAGAAAAATGAGAAGTTTTTTTATTTTCAAACAGCCCTTCGAACCCTTTAAAATGCCACGGGTACCAACTAGAAAATGTTAGACCACCTCTCCTTGTGGTGCAAAATTGCCATGGAAAATGCAACGAAAATAAATAAATAAATAAAGCAATCAGAAATAGAAAATCTGTGAATCTTGAAACCTTTTCTTTTTAAAAACAATAAACAAGAAAAAAATGAAACAAGATCTATTCAATCCGGAATAAAAAAAAGTTCCCAAATAATCATGTCAGAGACAAGATTTTTAATACGTAACTGTATGCAACATTTCAGTAAATAATAATTTTGCAAAAAAAAAAAAAAAATAAATTGAACCATACAGCAAAATCAAAAGATTTCTTCATAGGAACCTAAAATGCCATGGAAAAAACAGGACTATATAAAAAAATATAATAAATTTTAAACTAGGCACTTTATCCGTATTAATATGAGCATATTTTGTATCATAATTTACATGAACTTATTTAAGTACGATTTATCTACAATACAACAATGCTGTTTATACCTAAGTAATGCATCTAGACCGAAACAAAGACATCCACAAAATGCATTCAAAGACCAACTGTTTATACCTAAGTAATGCGTCTAGACCTATACAAAGACATCCACAAAATGCATTCAGAGATCAGCTACTCAAAGACCTTACGCATCATCAGTTACACCGCGACTTATAAAATACCTTAGAAGGGCATTATATCACGAAAAAAGTTTGAAAGAAAGAGTCGCTTGTATCATAACTACATAAAAAGGGCAATATATTCCCAAAAATGGATCAGAAAGGACGGTAGTCCATTAGAATGCCAATAAAATGCAAGTTTTCTTTTTTACACTAGGTTAATTTGAGAAATTGGCACATCAATATAATCCACATTCTTTTCCCTAAATATATCACCCATTTTATGTACTTATGTAAGACATGATATCCTTTCTTATTCATTTTCCATGAGTTATTTACTCCGTTGCTTCCTGATGTTTGTATGTTTATTCAAATTAATCCTTCATCTTTTCTTTTGTCAGAATAATCACTAATGTTTGTAAGTTTATTCAAATTGGTCCTTCAGCTTTTCTTTTATTCAAAAATCCCTAATGCTTTATTTTGTGAGAAAATTGATTTCCCATCTAGTAACTGAAATTAGCCAAAGATTAAAAGGATGAGGACCATAATTATCGTAAATTATAACATCAGGACTATTTTGAGAAAAAAATATGAGGAACCAATTTAAATGAGTTTAAAAGCATCATGGACCATTTTAAATAAAAGAAAAAAGACAATAGACCAATTTGAATAAACTTATAAATATTAGAACCTAACAGAGTAAATAACTCCATTCTCCACATTCACCCTTCTAAGGTATTTTAGCCATTAACAAAGACATTAAAAGGCCTAAAAGAACTGACGGTCAGGCAAGAGGATAGGAGCAAGAAGAGACCAGGCATAGAGACCAGCAGTGACCCATTCAGTGCAGATCTTGACCCAGACTGACGTCCACCCAACATTGATAAGGTCCGAGCTGTCGGAAGAGCTGGTCCACCCGGAGAGAAGCATGGCTGAGTACATGCTAGCCAGCGCAAATATCAGGTGAAAGAAGGAGTATGAGTAACTGACCGGTCGTGGGCCTGCTTCCTTCTTGTCCTTGCCGGACTCTGGGTCCTCTGACTCCAATAGAGGCTTGCTTGCAGCTGAAACGGTTATGTTACAGTTAGCAGTGTCAATGAGGTGAGTCAAGTTAAACATTCCTTTGTTCGAACTCCAGTACAATAAGTTTATTGAGTTTGAATTGAGCCTTTATCAAGTTTTAGAATTTGAACACAGTTCAAAAAGATCTTAATATGTTCGATACTTAGCTCATCAGCCTACTCGAACTGAGTTGAGCTCATTAACAAGTGAGTTGAGTTGACTATCGATTCGAATTGAGCTCATAATCTAGCCGAGCTTGCCACCAAGCCGAGTTCGCTATTAAGTCAAGCTATTTGAGTTACTATCAAGCCATTATCAAATCACTTTTGAGCTAATACGAAGCTATAAGCGAGTCCTTATCATATTATTTGCAAACATCAATGAGCCAAGTGCCCCTCCATTTGAAATTAACCTTATTGAAGCCGCTTGAACTAAATTCAATAAGCTATCGATCCCCATAACGAACACGAATGAAACCGATTTCAAACATGAATTGTTTATCAAATGTTTGGTTCGTTTACACCCCTAGTTCCAGTGTCTATAAATATAATGCTTCACACTTCGGTAGTTTGAAACATGTAATCATATTAAGGTCATTATATGTGAAAACTTTGAATCAGGCTTTACAAAATTGCCCAGCGTATTATTTAATTAAAATGGATCTATAATTTTAAAAAAATAAGAACTATTAAGATGCATTAAAATTAATAAATGTAAGCATAAGTCTGTGCAGTAGTTCACATTTTTAAGAAAAGCTCCATGATTGTCGCAACCCATTATATAACATCCACAAAATCTGTTCCCTTACACGCGACCTTGTGTGATGTTAATATGATCAACAGTTTATTTCTGTGATCTGCAAGGTATTGAAAGCCCTGAAAGAGTTATGCGACAAATCCACATCCCCTTCGACGGATCCATAAGCACAATACATTTGGAAAAAATTTATTGGTTTATGGAAGATAATGGTTCAATAACAGAAGTTACTTTTTCGTATTTGAGCAATGTGTACATGAAAATATGCATAACTTGAGTATCCTATAACATACCAAAAAGAAATTGGATTAGGAAGGCAATATATTCAACGATGTCTTCCAATAATCAAACGATTTGCAACATATATTGGTATTTAAACGAATACTTAAATTGTGTATATCAAGTATTTTTCTTTTCTTTTTTAGCAATAGATACTTGAATAGGTACTTAAACTGTCAAAGCATTTTCCTATTCGAAACACAGGCCTCTGGCTGATGAGTTGGACAAGCAACTACAATATGCAAGAATGATTACCAGTCTTACTACTACGGGCATGTCTATCATCGTTTTCTATTTGTAGTTTTTGGTTTTTCTAGAATTAAAAATCATACTTTGGAATTGATTCTTTCTTGCTTTTGGTTTTTGTTTTCAATTTCTTCCTAATTCAGGTGAAAACTAAAAACATGAAATGAAAAACGAGAAAAAAAATCATTTTTAAGACCCAATTTTAAGTTTCTAAATAGCCAAAAATTGGATACAGAAAACGACACTAAATAACCCTAAGATTCTGCATTCAAATTGTCAAACTATAAAAATGTCATTTGGTTAGATAATCATAGCATTCAAGAGCATTTTTTTTTTTTTCTAGAATCACAAAAGGACTAAGCTACCCATCATCGACTTGTACATGAATATTTAGAAACATGGCCTAGCCTCATCATTGGAGTACGTAAATCGAAATTGTCAATGAAGCATGTCAAAAGCAGAAGCTATTAGGTAAAAGCATGTAAATGTTTTTTAAACTAGATGTGAATGTTTATTAAACTAGAAACTAAGTCTTGGAAATGATTTTGTGGTTTTCAGTTTTTTTTTTTTTTTCTAATATGTGCAAAAATTGAAAATAGGAAAATTAAAAAAAGAAAAATCGTTTTGAAACCTAATTTTTATTTTTTTTCGAACACTATAAATTGCAAACCAAAAACGATATCAAACAGGCCATTAAGTTATTAGAAGAAGACCCAATAGTAATTTTATACGCTAATATTTCCCCTCAGATAAATGTTCATTGAGCTCCAAGTATGCATAGTGCACACCCACCTCATGCTTTCGGCAAGAATATTATTGATGCTAAAAGCTAGGCCTATTGAGATTTGAACTTAAGGCCTCTAGGTCAAGAAACTCTAATACTATAAGCAGGAACCAATTATCCGAACAGCTTGAAGTATTAGATGAACTTTTAGGAGTGCTTTTCATATCTGTACCTGCTCGCGGTGATGATGGGGGTGACAGAAAGGTTTTCGAAGATCCAGCACGAACAGCAGAGTATAACACAGACAAAATGGTGGTGAGCATCCCAAGGACAAGGGTACTCGTGGAGACTGCTTTGGCTCTCTTGTGGAGACCGTTGCAAGCATAATCACGAGGCTCGCTAGACAAGCCAGTATAGCACACATACGCACAGTATATCGATATTACTGAGGCTGGTAAGAGGCTGCCATTCACCTGTTCAGAATGCAGTATTACACCGTTCTAAAGTTACTATTAAGTTGAATGATACGACAAAATCTTCACAAGCAAAATGGAAATTCAGCACGGTTCTGAGATTTTAGGGGGTCCAAAGTAAGTTCAATTAGTAGGCCCCTTTTTGGTAACTAAGGTAGCCAGCACGAACAATCCAATTTATATCATAACACCGCTAATATGTTGGTCCTCCATAAAATTAATTTTCAAAAGGGAACCTTAACAAATTGGGTTTAGTTTAATGAGGGAGAATAATTAAGTTGAGTACAGTCAAAGAGATTCAGATAGTTTAATTTGCTAGAGATATTGTAACCTTGTTTACGCTTATGATGTTGGATTCTTCCATCAAGTAGCAAGTAAACGGGACACAATCAGATCAAAGAAAGGGCGCCACACAATGACTAAAAGGCGACCAAGCCAGTGAAAATTGTAAAACGCGAGTAAATAGAGTACACAAACGAACAATCAGCACTATGCTACCAGGGCCAGTCCAAAGATTTTAGGGGCGTAAAGTAAGTTTCGATTAGTGGGCTCTTTTTGGTAAAGAAGGTGTCCAAGTTAGCTTAAGCACACTTGGAACAATCCATCATATGTCATAATACCAGGTAATATGTAAGTTATTTACATTATATATTTACACATACGTTTATAATGTACTATACATAGATAGTCATTTTTCCAACTATAAATGGTGATATGTGGTATAATCAAACTTATATAATATACGTAATTTTCAAAAGGGGCCTTAACAAACTAGGGGCCCCAAGCAACTGCTTAAGCTTGGACTCTTGACCAGCCCTGCAACTACGTGCTACTAAATGGAAATAACAGCGCTTCTGCCTTACCTTTGGATGCAAGGCGATGACTGCAAACACGAGAGCAAGGATCATGGTCATCACAAGGAAGAAGACATTCAAGTCACAGTCTTGACCTGATGGATTGAACCAAATGAACAAAATCCCGGAGAAAGTGAACGCCGCAAGGTAGCATACAATAGAAACCACCAGCAAGGCAATATACCTAAAATAATACATCCAATTTGCATTAGGAAAACCTAAAGATAACATTGAAAATGGCTCCATTTAACAACTGAAAACGCACCATTTCTGCTCGTCTTTTTCAACCCAAGCATCATTCCAACTATAAGTGAAATCCAACAATATAATGACCTGAACCAGTAAAAACAGCCCCGCACCAAATTTTGATAGAAACCCTGCAAAACAGGTTTACAATGAGCAACTGAGTAATAATAATAGATATAATAGCAAGTGATGAGAACTACTAGTACTGAGAGCTATACCATATATTTCAATGACGATGTTTGGCATGAAAAACATAAGAACAATGAGTAACAACCAGATAATCATCTTTGCAGTCCACCCCCCGTGGTGCCATGAGTCACGTTTGTCATTCTGGTCTTTCACACCAATCATTATCAATGCCAGAATTGCAAAAAACAAGAAATTTCCCAAGCTGACCCGGAGGACTGCTTGTATCTGGTACCATTCCTTTGGTTCAGAAGATTTATGTATCCCTGCAACGCCATAAAGACCAGATAGTGCGAGTCAGATAGAATAGTGTTACTCAAGCGAGAAGCAAATATACAAGCTCAGCAATAACCTTCATAACTTTCTTGATGATCACACCAAATATAAAGATAGCTCGGGTGGGGAAAAAAAAATTAAGGAAAACATCTAAAGCTCAGCAACTCAAACTGAACATGATTACATAACTTTCAATAACCTTGTTTTTACATGGAAAGCTACTGTGTCCAGAAAATACGTTTTTTTATAACAGTTTACCAATATCCTTACAACAACATTCACACTTATTTTTTATTCTCGACCACCTCTCAAATCCAAGTCAACACATACTTTCAAGAATACAATACCCGCTAAAAAATGAAATAATATCACCTTGTTTGCATGCTAGCAAATTAAATCTAGATAATTGTTGCCTTTTCTTTTGGGTTGGGGGATTTAAAATTTTGTCCTATGAGCAGCAACCTTAGTAGTCTTACCACTAAATTAGTGCTTAAACAGCATGTCTTGCATTTAGTGCTTCTTAAGCAATTGTCACAGGCCCTTTCCATAACATAAGTACAGTAGACTAATACAATAAAGGTAGACCGACCTAATAGACCACAAATTGAATTACTTTTTTTTTTTTTTGTTTTTTTTTGGTAGGTCAGCGGGATGGAGGTGGGGGGAATACCCCTTAAAATCCCTATAAAGCGGAGCCACAAGTACTATAGTGGAGATTTGAACCAGAGTAGTGTGTAAGGCCGCTGGTATTCCCTGTCACTAGGTTATGTCCATAGGGAACTCGAATTAGTTCATCCATACGCAATTCACTTCTCCCATCATTACATTCCTCTCTGCTATTTTCCAAGGTCCACCACTGTCCATCTGATACCTGTACTCATTCTATCTAATAGTGATACCACCGTGGTAAATCATTAAACTCCAATCATAGAACCCACAAAAAGGGAAAGAAAAAACAAGAAAAGGGGAAAATACTAGGACCTATTTGGTGTGGTTCTTTGTTTGCCAGAAACAAAACTTCGTTTTCGGAAACAACTTTTTCTGATTTAACAAATGCACAAAAAGTTAACAAATGCCTTGAAAACACACCAAGGAACAAACAAAATGCAACTAATAACACAAAACCCTCCAATTCTTCTGCAAATCAGCTAATGCTGTATCAACTAATCCGCCAAAGCTCTTGTTCCACAAAACTCCTAAAGGGACCACCTTTTCACACAAGAAATTAACCAGTGTAACGTTCGTCCCTTCTCTCCTACAACTCCTACATTTGAATTCACATTTGACTCATACATGAACTTCTTAACAGACAGTAATCAACTAAATTGAAAAAGACGGCGATATATAAACTAAATCGAAAAACGAGAATCAAGATTATTACAAGACATCTTCTTGAGCAAAGGAGCAGCAACTTCACGGAGAATCCAAGACAGGATAAGAGAGCCACCGAAGAGGCCACAGTAGCCGAGTCTTGCTGATTTCTTGGAGATTCCAGAGGCCACCGAGGTGCAGCAGCCGCACGCCATGGATGCGCAGCATGATGCCAAGCACGACATCTCTCACTCTCTCTCTAACTCGAGCTCTTTCTCTCTCTATGAGAATTATCTGGAGAGATTGTGATGTGATGTGAGTCGGGGTTATGGGTTCGAAGCTTGACTGGTAGGAGGATGAAGAACAGTTCCCCAAATCTCCACTGCTCAGTTAAATAGTCAAAGTAATCATAATAAAAAGGTGCCCTTTTTTCTTTTTATCAACATAAAGTACATAATAACTGTTGTTTTTTTTATTAATATTACAGTAAATTATAAAAATATCTTTTAATAGTAATATTTTAAAATAAATTAAGTAAAAATAAATAATTTATATATAATACAATATCTCGAGTTTTATATTTATAGAATAAAAATAGGAGGTATTGAATAATACTTTTATTATTTTACTATGACATTAATAAAAAAAATTGTTATACCAGCTCTATCCGGAAAAAATGACATCATCATGCTGTAGCATTAAATTTTTACCTATTTTGGTCACCATGTGGAGGATCAATTTTGTCATAAACTAAAATATTAGGGACCATTTTGAATAAAAGAAAAAATAAACGAGTTATTTGAACAAGGTTACAAAAATGATAGGCCAATTTTCAAAAATAAAAAATAAAAAATGAGGGACTATTTAAACTAATTTAAAAACACAAAGGACCAACAGTGTAAATAACTCGTAGAAGGTAACATGGCTAAGCTTGGGTTGAGGATTTTGAAGCTACGTAACTTTGTTCAAAAAAATCGGTGGTGGTTAATTCATGTAACATTGGTTAATTTTTCATGTATTTATCCTGTAATTCTGTTTTCTTGATTTGTTGTCTTTCTTTTGATCCTTACTTTTATTCAGGTTGACTTAAATTTCGTTTATAATAGATGCATGTTGTATATTGCGCCTTTATCGCTAATTATACCCAAAAAAAAAAATGTATTATAGCTCCTTTTTTAATCATTTTAGCTCATTTATTTTATGGCATAGTACCATCGACAGTACATAAATGTGGTAGTCTTCAATAAGTAACAAGTCCCACATCATTAAGTCAATTAAAAAAAAAGAGATAAGTTTAGTGCGTTATTTCATTTAATGTCAATTGGTCTTAAAATTTAGCATCACTTAGACTCACGCCTCACATATACCAACTCCATGGGCAAATTTCAGTCATATGATAGAAATTTTTACTTGGAATAAAATCGTGAGTAGGAAAGCTAAAGAGTGCGTTCAAAACATCTTGTACATAAGGAAGAATGTTAAGAGACTTCAAACCAAAAATGGTAAGACCCATAGTGTCAAATTATATTATTTGTTTCTCATTATCGTTTATAACATACACTTTTTTTTGGTGGTGAGGGACTAGGTTGCCCCAGTCAACGTCAGCCAATGAGGAAGCCCACAATCTCCATGAGCAGGTAAATCATGAGTATATCCTCAGCGATAATCGAACTCCTAACCTCTGGGTGATGACCGTATGGGTAGAAGACGCCACCAATTGAGACGCTCTCTGATGGACATTTATTTATAACATACATGCTATTTAGTATTAAGTAAAATCTTATAGTGTGTATCTCAATAAATAATGACACATACTCTAAAACCTTTATTCCCATATCAGACCAATTAATATGACAATAAATCTTTAAAATAAAATTACCTCTTATATTTCTCTCGTCAACTATCGTTATGTTAGTATACATACAAGAAATCAAATCATGTTAACCAATAAATTGAATAGAAGAAAGAAGAATAAATAAAATAATTAGAAACCGTGCACTAAATTATGACTGAAATTAGAAGTAGAAGCTCTTGTGCTCCCTCTTGCACTAGGAAGTGACGTTTATTTGTAAGCTCCGTTTAATTTGACGGAAAAAATCTTCTGTCTCATTCTTATTATATTTTGTTGATCACCCCTTAAACCTCAATGTGGCCAAGTAAGAACCTGACTATATTTAAGAGTGAAATTGTTTTCTTAGCTAGAAAATTGCAAATTTCGAACTAAAGAATATTTCGGATTAAAAAGATTTGGAGATGAAAAATTTTCTGTAAAAAAAGGATTTTCCTTTCAACCAAACCGAAACTCATTTTAAGGGGTGATCAGCAGAATAAGCATCTGAAGCCTCTTCCATGGTCAAATATATTTCAAACTCATCCCTCTCATCCCACCGGAGTAGTCATGGGATGCCCAATTAAATGGTCTTGGGATTGAATTGTGGTCAGCAGACTTTCCTTGGGCTCATTCCTTGCTTATTTTGTCCTCCCTGTTCAAATTGCAAACAGAAAACGATGCAAATGAGCATATGATGCATATGTCAATGACAATGTGGTAATAATACAAAGACAAATACAACTATGCACAAGATGCATTAGCATCAATACCGGTGCCAACTATTCTAAAAGCTTTAAGGTCAGTTCGGTATCGTTTTCTATTTATAACTTTTGATTTTTGAGGAGCCAAAAACTTGATTTTGAAATCAATTTTTTCTTCTTGTTGTTTTTTTCTTTTTTCAATCTTCATTCAAATAGGGAAAGAACCAAAAACAGGTAATAAAAGATGATATCAAACAGGCCTTGAGCTATTAGGTGAGGGGTCTAACATATCCCCTCAATTTAATGCCCATTGGACTCGAAGCTTAGATAATATAGATGCTCACTGCATACCTTACATTGAAATTACTAATATGGAAAAGGAGGGTTATTTAGATTTGAACACGAGGCTTTTTGATCAAAGTTAAGCACGATATCATGTCAAGGAAGCAAATCTCACAAAATTTAAGCAGTCAGGTGAACGCCCATAAATGGTTTTATTCTCTAACACTAGTTTGATTTCATCTAGCACAATCGGAAGCGAAAAACATAGAAAAATCAGCACAAAGATTTTATGTGGAAATCCTCTTTCAACTAGAGGGAAAAACAATGGGACCTAAATGGGTACGTCGTCCACTATGAAATTTAAGGAATTACATTAACTAATCATAGCCCCCAAACCCCATCTTTGTCCATACTGACATTGGTTTATAATGATATATTTTTGTAATAATTCATAGATTATCAATTCGTGCTAGTTATGTACTTTCAAATCAATCACAAGAAACTGCAGCTGAACATCATGTTACGATATCACTTAGTAAGACACTTACAGCTGCCTTGTAGCCAGCTATTCTTCGGATTGATGGGACGCGTGCAATTGAAGAAGCAGCAGCTGCTGCTGCTGCGACACGTATCCTGCAAATGCAAGCATAAGCATAACCAACTAGAAACCAGCACAGCCTCATTTATCTACTTATGGCACATAAATAGGGGTATAAACCAGCCGAGTTGAGCCAAGCACCCTTTGTTCGAACTCAAGCTCGATAAGCCTTATTGATTTCAAGTTCAAACCGAGTTCTTGTCGAGATTTCGAACCTTTGTTCGAGCTCAGTTCGATAAGATTTTAGTGTGTTCGATGCTCGGCTCAAGTCAATTCATTTACTTAATCGAGACAATTCAAGCCCGCGATTGAGTGAAGGTGACCTTGTATCGAGCCAAATCGAGCTCACAACCAAGCCAAGCTTGCTACCGAGCTGAGCTATTCGAGTCACTATCGAGCCATTATAGAACCATTTTTGAGCTAATACCGATTGTTAACGAGCTGTGAACGAGCTTCTAATGAATCCTTATCGAGCCCTTAATAAACCTTTATCAAAGTGCTCATGAACATTAACAAACCGATCACCCCTTGTTTGAACTCAGCTTGTTAAGCTTATCGAGCGTGCTCGAACTTGGTAAGCTATCGAACTTCCATCACAAACACAAACGAGCTGTCATCGATTTTGAACATGAGTAGTACATTGAATGTTCGTTTCGTTTACACCCCTGCACATAAGCGACGAGTAAGATTCTTGAAGTAACATTTTGAGGGTACCTTTTATGCACATCGACATATTCATCAGTCTCATCGACAATTTCCTCCTGAAATTAATGAAGGAAAAGTTTTAGGCAGTCCAAAAGAAAGGAATTCTAATAAGTGAAGGATAATAGCCCATATATGACCTGCAGAAGCTCTTCGAATACGTCTTCCAGAGTGATTATACCAATAACTTCACCATCATCAGCATCTCCAGACAAAGGGGGAATCGCGTGCTTCAACATCTCATTTTGTAGAGATACGGCCTGCCCATTTATAGTGATTGGATTTGAAGCTTTATCAATATCAATGGTGACATTTCCTGAATTTTCATCACTCTTAGACAACAAAGGGGTTGTTAATTGAGAACCCGAAGACAAGGAGTTTTCTTTAGATGTTTCTTCATGAACGCCAGAAGGAAGGTTCTTGGTTTTCCCTTTAGCCCTCACAACTGCTGCCATGTGACTGCTTCCCTTTTGGAACTCGTTTAAGATGTCATATAGTGGCATATCAGCTGGAACCCTGAGAAAATTTGGACACTGTGAATCACAAGCTATTTGAAGAAATGCATATCCGTTCATTTATCTTTGTTAGGCAACAATACCCAAGAACAGAGATCGATTTAGATGCAAAAGGACAAATCTCAAAGAAACTGAGAAGAGAAGAGACAAGGAGGAAATGATAACACATAGATTTACATGGAACACACGAGGTGGAGGAGAAAGCAATGCATTATAATACGAAAGAAGTGGATAACACAATCGGTCCCATCTTGAGTCTCTTTATGGATGCCTAGATATAAAAACCATAATTTCTTAGCCAGTCTGTTGGGTCGAACCTAAAATAAACAGGTCAATACTGTGAGGTGAGCCATGATCAGTGGGCTAAAATCCTGGGCCCATTGGACCCAGCCCTCTGGAACGCACCACAAGCCTTTGATTCTAAATTGAGACAAAAATTTGAATCACAACATAACAATCTCGGTTTATGATATCTGGATATCTGGCCTATTGCCAAGTTTAGATGCAAACATGAAAATCATTGCAGAATTGCATACCTTGGAATTCTGCGGATGGAAACAGCGCTGACTGGGGTCTCTGTCTCAGCACGCACCGTGAGGAGACTCTTCACCTGATTGAAATCAACAGGAGCACGAACGACAGAGAATAAGAAATAGAATCACAAACTGGACTCCACAGAAATGTTTAAGTCTAATCTATATATCAATAAAACGCACCCACCAATAGTAGGCCAATAATATTCTTTGGATTCCCATAGTATACAGGAACACGGCTATGACCCCTGGCGAGAATTTTTCCCATTGCCTCCCTGAATTATGAAGTAAGAGGGTAAGTAAGTTTATGGCGGTATGAATATCAACAACAATACTGGCACGAGAAATAATACGCGAAAAAGAAGGGGGAAAGTACATCCATTGGATGCATTTTAACACTGATAGGCATAAATGGATGTTTCATCAACCGGCCGAAGGCATGGAAAATAAATCTAAGGGACCAAAATGACCCACCCCAAAGAAACAAATGACAGTATGATGATTCATTCTGTTTCATGTTTCTGTGCAATTTGTGGTTGGAGCACTCTCTCTCCCCAAAAAGGCTTTAATAAGATCAATGCAATGTCTTTGCTGCAGATGCCACTAGCAACCATTTAAGCCAAATATCTTCTTTTTCCTCTTGTGTTAACCAAACAAATCACGATTATTCACATCCAGAAAACAAAAAGAAATGGAATCAGAGGCTCTAGGATAGAATACCCCAGTGAAGAAGCAAAACGCTTGAGAATGAACAAAAGAAAATCAAAATATTACATTTCAACACTTTGCTTGTAAGGTAGACTTTAAAGACTTTGAAACACAAAAGAAAGTACAAATTAAATGAAAATATATAGGTAAACAAGGCCATGAATGCCTTTTGCACATTCTTACTTGGTGGATATAGTATCACAAGAGAAAAGGCAAAAAAATAAATAAATGTGGTACAATTGTTTCGAGTCAGTTCCGAAAATAATGTTCAAAAAAATAATAAAAAAAATAGTGCTAAAAAAAAAATAATTACTTTTATACGGTCCATTTGTGCATGGCGGGAAATAAAAGTTTTCCAGACATAAACCACGTTAATATAACGCGGCTTTGTTTATAAATAACCGCATTTACTTAAAACGGTTAGTTCAAGAAATAACCGCATTAAGATAATGCTGTTTATTCAAAATAGAACCGCATTAAGTTAATGCCGTTCATACAAAATAGAACCGCATTAAGTTAATGCGGTTCATACATTTTCAAAAAAACCTTATATTTTTAAGGATGAGCTTGTTTATTGTTTGGTTGAGGATTAGGATGAATAAAGGCCCATTACATTGATGCGGTTTATACTAAATTAAACCGCATTAGGTGTACGTGGGTTATGTCTGGATAACTTTTATTTCCTGCCATGCACACGTGGACCGTGTGAAAGTAATTATTTTTTTTCAACACTACTTTTTTTTATTATTATTTTTTTCCGAACATTATTTCAGGAACCGACTCAATTGTTTCAAGATCTTACCAGTCCAACTTCGAATCAACATCTAATGAGAATGTCGACTCAATAGGTGTCATTGCAGCTTCAGCGGTCTGTTTGACAGATATTGGGAGAAGAGTTTAAGTAAAGCATCAGATGTGTGCAAGTCATGTTGCCCTTAGGATACATGAAAATACGAAATCATCATGGTTTAGTGAAACTGGCCATTAACTTCAAGTCAGTGGGGGATAAAACTAAACTAAATTATATCAAAACTACAAGAAGTATGCAAGTGAAATATTAGGAAAGCCACAGACATAGCTCAGAGAGTAAGGATGGAATGGAGCAATCTTATGTTCTCACTCTCACCCCAACAACAACAACAGCCAGTGCCTCAAAGAGGTTCCCGCCAAGGCAGGGTTGGGGAGGGTGAGATGTTTGCAGCCTTATCCCTATAGGATACTGCCCTGTATAGAGGTTGTTTCTGAAAGAAATGTCGACCCAAATGAATTATTACCAAACAATTGTGCATGCTTCATTATTCTTGAAAAAAAAATTCTTTAGGGTCTATTTGATATCATTTTTTGTTTTCAATTTTTGGTCTTGGAGAAATTAAATATTGGGTTTTGAAAATAACTTGTTTCCTATTTTCAGTTTTCTATTTCTAGCTTTCACTCAACGTAGGAAAAAACTAAAACAAAAAACCAAAAACAAGAAAATCCGGTTTCTGAAATATAGTTTTAAGTTTCTAAAAAATAAATAATATGCCAACAAAAAAAACAGCAAATAGGCCTTTAACCAAATCTATGGATGACATCTATTTAAGAGTTAATTTCTTCAAAACAAATGATTAAGTAGCTTAAATGAGAACTATATTCATAAGCTCCAGAGTGAGTCAAGAGAACTCCTGCAATTTCAACAAAGTATTATTGTTGCATGTTTCATGCCCTATTTACAGCATTCCATACCTTTTCAGTTAAATCTAGCGCTCCACTGATGATAGTCGTTTCATCGTGAGTGAGTTCACCTCCTTTGCCAGCCTAAAAAAAGGGAAGAAATCAATCAATCAAATATATGAAGAATATGCAAACAAGGTGTAATTCCAAAGTTCCTCCATTTTTTAACAACCAATGATCAACAAAACTTAGACTCTTAACTGAACGATAACAACTCAAAAAATTATCCATAAGGTTTTTTGAGCAATGTTTCAATCAAACATGGCTTACCTCCTTGCTGTGGATGCTAACAAGGGCTTTCAACTGCGCCCGCCTGAACAGTGCCTCATTATGTCCCAATAACCAATCTAGAACCTGATAGACATGCAGGAGCAAATCAGAACAGTCTTGGACAGAAGAATTAGCAAAATGTTCAGGGATAGCTCCAGGCAAAAATTCTTCTTTTATACCAAGTGTCTAACTAACTAATCAAGTCCATGGAACTGTTATCTTACAAAGTGAAAATCTCATGAAACAGTATAGGCAACTGTATCAGAACAGCATGAAGTAGTTTTGTTACCAGCATATCTCTTATTCTTTTATAGAACGATCGAAGTCTCTGGAGAACTTTTTCGATAGGCTTTTACCACATGAAAGAGGAGGTATGGTTGCCAACAAACATGTCTACTCAATATTGTAAAGATAAGGCACAAGAATCCATTGCGTCATACAAGATTTTCATACAAATAAAGTTGTACGAAACCCCCAAATGGACCATGCAATAGTCCACTTAAACCTTAATGGGGAAGCTCTTGTTGCTTTGATGAGGGGAAAAATCTCCTCATAAACCGACCACTAATCTCTCTCACAACTAGTGTGGACAAATTACATCTGGGTCCAGCAAACTCTCTGACTCCAATAATGAAATGCAGTCATTCTGCGCCCCAAGGATCTTCCCAAAGCCCCCTCCCCGTGCTAGACCAGGCTTGTATCACGGAGGGTGCACATAACATGACACACACCCAAAGGTTTTGGGGGTTAGCATAGTGGTAACTAGCTCACTTCACGGTAGAGGTGGCCTGAGTTTGAACTTCATCACCCTTCCTCTAATCTAATCCTTAGATTCCTTACATTCTTTAATGAAAAAGAGTGTGACATACATCCAAAGGTCTCACTTTTTGTTTGGTTTTGCCTTAGTGTATGGGGACAAGGTGGTATAAGCATCATTCTGGTACCTTGCCTGATCATCAGACTCGCTTCAGCCACGGTAGTATTACAGCTCTCTGATGTTGCATTAATTATCAATCAAAAACTTGAACTTTCCTTTCTATTAGCTTTGCAACGATCTTAATTTTGACTTTTCCCCCTTCTTTTCCCTCCTCCAAACCCAAACACTCAGCTATTTAGAATCACGATATTCAAACCTATGCCACCCAATCTCATATGCTTGACTTCATGAAGCAGAGCTACAATTTGAAAGATCATGGTAGGCAACTAGCATGCAAATGCAGGAGTTAATGAGACAAATGAAAATGCTAAAACTCCCTGGTTCCATGATGAAATTAAATCCAAACAGAACTACTTTACAGGTTTAGTCCATACCTTGCCAATAGGATAAGCAATTGGATAACAAATAATCATTAAGATGTGCACAAGCCACACAAAATTTGCACCAACAGCAAGACCATATCTACTGCAGATTGCTTGGGGTATAACCTAAAAAGTCAGTGTATTAGAAGAAGCAATAACCCCAAATATGAAAAAGTTAAATAATACGGTTAGAAGTAAACATTCAAATTATAGGGTTAGTAGTTAAAACAATACCTCTCCAAAAGCTAGAACAAAAGTTACTGAGAGAACAATTGCAGCAAACTGGTTGACAAGCTTGTCCAGGTATAGTGGAAGTGCCTGCATGTCACCATGGATAACCCATCATTTCAAAGGACAGCATCTTTGACATCGCATAATCACAAGGACGAGTCCATTTTCTACGTGAATTCTCATATATAAATTTAAAACCACTAATCAATTCTGCAAGAGCTCATATCCACTTTGAATCAACCAGATCTCTCAAAATTATCACGCTCATCAGAGAAGCAGAGAAGCTTGCAAATTGTTAAGAGTGAATTTGGAGCATTACCACTTGAAACCACCCAATTAAAATGAAATTGGTACCACATTGTCTCCTAGTCATGCCATCAATGAAGTGCACTTAAGAGCGTAACTATTTGAACCTAAAGCCGAAGCCAATGCGAAACTCCAGCACTTCTCTACCAACTAATCTCAGGCTCCAAATTCCAGTGCTTGAGGGCTTCTTCCTTGTTTATTAAACTACATCCGACCTCCAACTATGAGCTCCATGATGGATGTCCTTCCCAACACACTCCGGTCACAATGCACCAATTTCAAAGAGAAGTTCATTGCTTGAAGATAGTGAATCAACACTAGGATAATTTCAAATGTATGACAGCAAAATCTATTCAAAAATAAGATTAAATCAGTTACCTCCATAGCACAAGCATTGCAAAGCAGCAAGGTCACCAGCAGCTGATGTTGCTTGTGAACAACGGGGAGAATGGCAGCTGGCAAGCGACAAAACTTGAAAAATAAGCAAAACACCAACTAGTAGTCTTACTCAGAATAAAACAAATCCTGATCACTCTACCCTTTCTCGTTTCTGCCAATCAACCTCACCCTCCCCTTAGATTTCCTATATTAAAGGAAACAATATTACAATCTGCATTGTAAGCTTAGAGCTTGTTCGATATCATTTTCTATTTATAATTTTTGGTTTTCGCAAAACTAAAAACCGCATCTTGGAAACAATGTTTTCTTGATTTTGGTTTTTTCAATTTCCAGTCAAACTTGGATAAAAATGAAAACAAAAAACCAAAAACAAAATAATTATTTTCAAAATTCTAGTAAGCTCTTAACTAACCATTATGCCAGTGTTGCTTCCAATGAGTTGTTGGAAAATTCTGGTCAATATTTCTGATTCTTCATCCCCCAAAGAAAAGCATTGCTTCATTGTTCTAAACAGTCCTAGTTGAATAAACTTACGTCCCTATTCAAAAAGTATTCATTGATCTTCACCGAACAATTTAACCTGTTGGGATAGTTGGTTACTTGACCTCGTAAGAGAGCCTCTTTGACCAAGAAGTATTGGGTTCAAATCACAACCGTCTCCATCACTAATACTACTGGAATATCAGCACAAAGTATGTGATAGGTTGCATATTATTCACACTTTAAATCTAATGGATATTTGCTTGAAGGGTATGTTAAGTACTCACGAACTTTCACTTTAATGCTTAAGCTATTGTGATATTTAATCTCTTGACATTAATCACAAGATTAGCCATTCTACTCCATCACGGAACGAAAAATGTATCTAGGACATTGAGTGTTTCACCGCCATTTGCATCACGGATTCAAATAAAATCAAACCAATAAATTCCATGAACCGTAAACTCCTTCCTGTTAGGGCATAAAACCATTCCTAAACCTTCATCCACTAGCTTACTTTTTGGATAATTAGTTTTTTGACATAGTATTCAAGTTTTGTTGATCAAGAGGTCAGGGTTCAAATCCTAACAACCTCGACTTTCAATATTAACAAACATAATTTAACCAAAAGGCATGAAGTGAGCTTGTGCTTTGTTTACATGCCAAGTCCAATGGCCATCCGTGTTAGAAGACATTAGAGTATAAAACCATTGCTGCACCTTCGCCCACAGGGCCGAACATAATCCCGAGCAACCGCTTGGGACCCCCAAATTTTAGAAGTAGTTTCCAAAACATCAATTGTTAATATTAATAAGTTTAGTAATTTAAAATTTTTATAACTTGTTGTATTATTAATTTATTATTATATTGGTAAGAGGATTGTAATTTTATATGAACGCCCCCCTTTATATGCTTTGTTTGGCAGCAGGGTAAAGGAGGGTAAAGAGGGGTAAATGAGGGTAAGGGTAAAGAGGGGTAAAGGGGGGGAAGGTAAAGTAATATTCTACCCTTGTTTGGATATGTCAAATTAAGAGGGGTAAGGGCAAAAAGGGGTAAATGAGTTACCCTTGTTTGGCAATTGGATAAAGGGATAAGGGTAAAGAGAGTTAAATTCATAAAAAGACAATCCTACCCTTGTCTTGTTAATTTTAAATTAATTTCTCCCATTGTTGTATTCTTTTTAATTAATTCTTTATTTTCACATCTATACATTTTTTTTATGAATAAAACATTTAAGAGTTTTTTTTTTTTTTTTTTTCCTTTTCAAGGCCAAGATTGATTTAAGTGAGAAATATCATTTCAATTTTAATAGTTATAAAAAGTCTATCCAAAATAGTTACCTTTTACTGTTTTAATTTTAGTTTAATTAGAAAAAATGCATTATTAAGAGAAAAGAAATGTCAATCCCAAATGAAAAGGAACAAAAATACTCCCAAAATAGTTATAAATTATAATCATCAAAATTATTACACCATTTCAAAATA
Source organism: Simmondsia chinensis (assembly GCA_018398585.1). Lineage (NCBI taxonomy): Eukaryota > Viridiplantae > Streptophyta > Magnoliopsida > Caryophyllales > Simmondsiaceae > Simmondsia > Simmondsia chinensis. Next base: position 4,350,927 of record JAGTTD010000013.1, read on the forward strand.
CTGTTCAATCAACAACCCAAGCATTAAAAAAAACCCAGAATAGGTGTATATCATAATCATCAAAAAAATTCATTACACTACTATAGAAGATGAAAGAAGAAATGGGGGCAGGGGAGCACCGTGAGGTAATGGGGGTGAAGGAAAAAGATGAATCAAATTTTAAATAAAATAAATAAATAAATAAATAAACAAAGGGTAAAATAGTAAATATAACTTTAAAATTTTACCCTTCCCTCCATTATCCCAAATTGGAGGTTAACAAAAATGGGGGTAATGAGGGGTAAAACCCCTTTATGTAATTTACCAAATAAGGGTACAAAGTTACCCTTACCCTCATTTAACCCCCTTGACCCGTTGCCAAACAGAGGGTTAAAACTTTCCCTTGAGGCCCCTATAATATCAGGACCATCTCTGTTTAGCCATCATTTTAAGCTTTTGAGATAGTTGGTCAGTGGACATTTCAACACCACAACAATCCATCATGAAATAGCCCAAAACCCAAAATCTAGCAAAAGGTAAAACAAGAAGTAAAAATTTCTCAGTGTCGTTCAATTTCACCAGGCCCTAAGCACGACCCATTAAATTGGCATACATGAAATCCATATATTAGCCTAAGTATCATGAAACCATTTCGCATATATTGATCTCTTCACGCTCGTAACTCCGGTGTGAAATTCAACTAGACTCACCCATAAAATCGTTAACAAATGCATCCAACAATTACATCAAAAAAGTTACCAGCTTGCTTTTTCTCGGAGTAATTGCCGCTACGCTGAAGAATTTCAAGATCAACGAGGCTAAGGGACATGAGACCCAATGTCAATCCCGACATGATCCCGGCGAAGAGCACAAGCGCAAAGGACACACCGGCGTAGATGTAGAACCAAAGGGATCCGAATGGGATGTGATCCGATGACCCGGATGAAATCCGGGTCGCCATTCGGACCAGCTCCGCCGCATTCAGCAAATGCATGATCTCGAATTCAATTCGCTTCGATTTGATTTGATTTTCTTTCGAAATCTGAACATTTGGGGGTGATTAGTGCGAATTTTGGGGAACTGGGTTCAGATTCAGAAGATTTTCGTGTGATTTTTCATCGGTGGAGAGGGAAGCACGGTCGATATTCATATTTTTGTATTTTTCAGTATTTGTTTATTGGAAATTTTTTTACTAAATATATATAAAAATATTAGAAACATATTTTGTATATTTACAAAATATTTTAACTACTTAAAAAATATTTTAAGATTAAAAATATATTAAATATTTAAAAGGCAAATAGAAAGAAGGAAAAGATCTAATAGGACCATGTTGGTGGTGACCGAAAATCAGCAGCAATAGCAATATTTTTGAACATAAATAATAGCAATATTGATAGGGATATGTCGTCGGTGTTATAATAGAAATTATCTATTTTTTTAATAATTTTAAAATTATTTTTTAGATAGTTAAAAAATTATCATTTATATAAGGGTGATTTTGTTCAATATTTTAATGAATAGTTATAATTTATTACCATTAAATTTAAAAAAGTTAAAAAATAATATGAAAAATGAATAAGTACATAAAAGATTAAAAAAAGTATATTACACTCAAATCAAATATAATGAAAGATTTATGAGGTAATATTTACTTCTTTAAAAGTACACAATCAAATAAGGTGAAAGCAAAAAAAATTTCATAAAATAATAGTTACCCTATTAATAATTATATCATTAAAAATTATTTTTTTAACCATATACCAAATATGCTGCCAGTATCAACAACATCAACAATAGACCCAGTGCCTCAAGGGCTCTCGCATAAGCGGGGTCTGAAAGGGGTGAAAGTACACAATCTTACCCCTTCAGGGTATAACTCTGCCGAAAGACTGTTTCTGAGGATCCCCGGGCAATATAAGAACTTTCTATGAGATCATATATTTTGATACTATTCTCGCTCAAACACGAGGATATGTTGTCAGCATAAAAGATCCAAAACATAAAACAGACTTTTTTTGAAAAATGGCCTAATTTAAAAAAAATTTAGAAAACTGGCCCTCTTTGAAAAATATTTAGAGAAATGACCCTGTTTACTGTAGTAATATCGTTGGGCGACCGATGGAATGGCGTGCAAGGATGAAAAACGAAAAACCGGTGGTTGCACGCCGTACGGCCAGTCGTGCAACAGTGGTGGTTACACGACTGGTCGGAAGTCGGGCAACCACCACTGGTTCACGCCACCCTGCATGCAACAGCCAACTTCCGTTCACAACCCATGCAGTACTGTTGTTCCTCTGTATCGGTTGTGACCCTACCTTCCGCTACGGATGTGAGAATACGGCTGCAACCTCACCCGTACAATATATTTCTTATCCATTATGCGTCATATTATATAAATTACAGTAATGATAACAAAATATTAAAACTACATGAGTCAAAATACTGAAAATGTAAATAACTCAAACAGTAATAATAACAATCGTATATCGTATTACAATAAAAAAAAAAAAGTATTGCATATCTTAAGGATCAAAATTTGATGTGGACCACCTACTAGGTTCCGCACGACGTCGCGAGGGTGTGGAATCCCTGTAAACGGAGTAACTGCGTCGGCGAAGAAGTTCACGTCTACTTTCTTCCTCACCATGTAAAGTACTGTAATCGACACCTTCGTTATGCAGAATTTGTCGAAACTCATGTCCTCCATCCAGAGCATCCATTGCAGTACTGCAACCACCTAGAACATCTACGGAGATAGACTGCACAGTGTGGCGAGCAGTGTCACGTATTGCTTGAGCTACCCTTCTAGTCTGTTGTCTAAAAGCGACAATCTGTCACATAGTTCTTTATCATGTTATTAAAACATAATGTATAAGAAGTTACAGGACAAAGGTTTCAATGTACTTACAGCTCGTTGAATACGATTGCCAGTTGGTTCATAAACTAGCCGAGGGTGGGGTGGAGGTCGAGCTTCACACCGTCCGATGACACGCCTAGTGATAGATAAGTACCAGTCCATGTACTCTGTAGGCGATGTCGGATGATCAGGCACGTTGGCGATACTTTGCTCCCGTGTGTCCCACATCTCGACTCAGTGCGCATGATATATAACCCAGTTCTCGTCGTGCCTGCCATGACGAGATGTACTGTGCAACGTGTCAAGAGTATCGACGGGATCTGGAATATGCTGCGTTAATTCAAACTGACGCAACACTCTGTCTGGGCAATGTAATTCTACAATGCAGAAGAATATCAGAGGTCCTATATATGTCCAGATGTGATGACTCTCGACACAAATTTCAGGCAATGCATTCAACCTAGATTGCCGGTATGGTGTCCAATTAACCTAAGAACATATAAAAAAAATATATAGTTTTCTAACATTAGATTAAGAATATTTAAAATTTTTGCCAAAATTATAAGTGTATTTAAATATATTATACAACATAATATTTATGATAAAATCCTAGCCCTAACCCTTCTTCTATTTCTCTATGTCATCTCACTCTAACTCCCAAATAAAACCCTAATTCAAGATACGTCCTAACCCTAACTCATAGTTATACTAATTGGTGTAATATTAACTAATATTGTAATAATTAATTACATTAAAAATTATTCTAAAATAAATTATTTAACAATATTATATTTTTATCTAAACAATTGTTAATTTTTACTCTAAATCTCCATATTTGACATATATTCTCATAAAATATGTAACTTACTCCAAATTAATTATAATATGTGTAATAATTACATGTAACGTGTACAAGTCCGTAAAATCACGAGTATATTAAAGTACATTTTACAACAGTATATTATTCATTATATAATAAAAAACCCATTGTATGAAATATCATTTTACACATTAATTAATTATATACTATTTATAAAACAGAAAAACAAAACAAATAAAATCACTAAATTAACATAACGATAAAATATAAAAGAACAACTGAAAATTTATCACAATAACTTACATAGTAATGAAAATGAAAGTTGGAGTGAAAGTATTTGATTAAGTAAGAATAGAATCCCACAGCTGTAAAAATTTAGTATTGTAATAAATTTTTTTGATTAACAATATTGTAAATTGTTATAAAATTTTGATGAATATAGTGAGATATATAGAGAGAATGAAAAGGAAAGCATTGTCTTCACGGAATGTAATTCATCCCTTTTCACAAAAAAAAGTCAGCAAAAAAAGGAATCCCGCAGGGAATCCTGCAGCTGGATTCCCGCTGCGGGATTCCAGCAGCTGAACGCCATACGGCGTGCAACCACTGTGTTGCACGACTTACGGTCGGTCGTGCAACCAGTGGTGGTTGCACGACTTCCGGCCAATCGTGTAACCACCACTGTTGCACGACTGGCCGTGTGGTTGCACGCCGTTCAATTTTTTGTTTTTCATCCTTGCACGTCATTTCACCGGTCGCCCAACGATACTGCTACAGTAAACAGGGCCATTTCTCTAAATATTTTTTAAAGAGGGCCAGTTCCCATGTGGATTGGCTTTGGTACGGGCAGTAGTACGGCTGCAGCACATTTAATGAAAAGCCTCCTAGAAGATCATTGCATAAAGTTGCTATAGCTTTCTTCAAACTTGTGTCCAATCTTATTAATAATCTATTATGTAAAATATATTTCGCACAAAAATAAAAGAAATTGTTATTTTTAAGTAAAAATTATTATTTCAAAATAATAATGTGACTTATAAAAATGAGAGCCACAAATTATTTTTAAAATTTCAATCTTATTTTGGCCATAACAATTTTACCTGACAATAATTTTACCCAGAAAAATTATGATTTCAAAAAATATGTTATTGACAAAACAATAAATGTTATTGTCAGCATAACGATATGATTTATAGTGAAAAACAACTATAAAATTCATTGAATTGTCGTAGTGATAATACTTTGTGTAAATTATATAGGGTAAATTACATATTACAACCCCAAAGTTTAGTATATTAATTTTGTAGTCCATAAACTTTATAATAACTATTTCGCCTAAAAGTTTACATGAATTTAATAAAATAACCCAAAATAACGATGTGTAAGGATGCAAATAGGGATGAAAATGGAGTAGATATAACCTGTTACCAACGGGTACCCGCTCCAGGGTATAAGTGAGGCAAGTAGCGATATGGGTTGGGTGTATCTGGCCCGTATCCGCCAAGGACATGGGGTGGGTACGGATATAATGTTGTGCTCCCCCCGCCCTGCTCCATACCTTTCTCGCCCACCTTATAGCCATTATACCCGCTTTATTTTGTATGTACTTTACTTTCAAATTAGTAAATACTCGCTTAAGTTCAATTACTTAATTATTTATTAAGGTTATAAAAAATAGAATTAAATTTTTAAAAAATAGTATTAAATAATTAATATGAGCTGATATCCACGCATAATGGTACAAGTATGGATATGAGTTTGTAACCGCCCCGGAGTTTCCATTCCATACCTGTGGTGGGTAATAGGACTGGTATGTGTATGAATTTGGGTGGTAGCTACGGGTATGGAAAAAGCACTCCCGTAGCCGCCTCACCTCATTGCCATCCCTAGGTGCAAAACAAGTCCCGCTTTTATTCTTCCATATCGTTGTTTAGATTATTTTATTCAATACACGTAACTTTTTGGACAAAAAAATTATTTCACAAAATATAGACTAAAAAATTAATATACTAAACCTTATAGGAACATACCTAATGCCTCAAGGGCTCCCGCCTACGCAGGGTCTGAGGGGCGGATGTACACAGCCTTCCCCCTTCAAGGTATTAACCTGAAGAGAGGCTATTTCCCAGTGCCTCCAATCTAAGGGTGAGAACTTCCCAAGAGGTCACCCATCCTGTTACAACTTTTGCCCAAGCACGTTTAACTTCGGAGTTCTAATGGGATCCGGTAACGCTAAACCTAATTTACTTATTTAATACTAGCACCATAAGATTCGGTATATTAATTTTATAATATTTATTATAAAAAAAAGTACTAATTTTATAGTTCATGAAACAATACTTTGGCCTAATTACATGTATTTTAATAAAATAATTCAAATGACAATATAAAAGGTATAAAACTTGTCAATATTTGTTAATAAACCCACCATCCCCTTACTATGACTCTTATATTACGCACGAATTGCAATTTTATAGCTAACAAAGAAAGGCAAGGTAAGAGGCATACTTTAGACCTCTAAACACCGATACTTGAACCAATTTATTAAATATAAATAATTCCTAAACTAATAATACTACACTTTATATAACATACATATTTTAGAAAAAGCTATAACTGATTAGTACAAACAAACAGACAAACAACAACCCAGTGCCTCAATGGCTCAGCAAAAGCGGGGCTATAGCTGATTAGTAACGATATATATTATTCTGTACTCTGAACGTGTAAGTTTCTAGACGTATACATCAAAATGGTTGAAATTTTAGTGTACAAATATAACAAAATACCAGTGAATAAAAATGAAAACATAAAAGACATTCAAACTACAAATGATTGATGATACAATAAATTATCGGTGCAGAATTGAAGGCTTTGATAAGAAAGCTCTCACTATCGTTTACCACAACCATCTCGCAATTCTTGCCAATATATCTGGTTGGCCAATGTTACATTGCAATATTGGCACTAATTATCGGGGGCGAAAAAAATTTTGTAAGCCAATGAAAGTACTACCTTTCTTGGACTATAAGTGGCAACGACGATGACAACAGACCCAGTGCCTCAAGAGCTCCCGCCTAAGCGGAGTCTAGGGGGTGGATGTGCGCAGCCTTACCCCTTCAAAGTGTAACCCTGCCCAGAGGCTGTTTCCGAGGACCCCAACCTTATAGGGTTAGTAACACGAGGACTTCCCAAGAGATCACCCATCCTGGTACTACTCTCACCAAGCACGCTTAACTTCGGAGTTCTAATGGAATCCGGTGTATTAGTGCTTGGTAAATGAGCAATTTTCCTAAGACACTTTCAATAAGTAAATGACCAATTCAGGAAGAATGATTTGCACCTAAAGCCTCTAATTAAAAAGGTTTCAATCTTGGCAATACTTTGCCATTAAACTAAAGCCTCCTTAACTTTTTGGGATAATATTATTAGCTTATTAAAACTAATTACTTTAATACCTTTTTTCAATTTATGACTTTTATGTCATATGCACAGCATTTTCCTAATATATATTCATTTTAATGGAAATAATTATAATACAAACCTGAGCATGCCAAGCCAAAAATATCATTGCACATCATCTACCCTCATCTTGGGTATTGCTTATGACAAGAACAAGAATACTAACAAGTCACACCCAAGATTAGTTCCGAAATTCTAAGGATACAAAGTAAGTTTTGATTAGTAAACCCTTCATGACAACGGAGTTGCCCGGGTTACTTAAATACATTTCGAATAATTCAGTTTTATGTTATAGTACCAACTAATAGTACCAACTAATATATAAGCCATGTATAATATATGTACATAAACAATATCATAAGTAAACAATTATTTCTCAAATTACAAATAGAAAAATCCGATAGATGCAAACTCGCAATGATTATTTTAAAAAGAGGGGCCCCTTACATTGGGAGTCTTACCTAGCCCTAATTGCAACTCAAATATCAAATCCTAAAATACACGAGTATCTGCAAGTTTCCCAATAAGGTTTTGTTTGGTTCAACAGAGAATATTTTTCACAAAATAGTTTCAATGAAAATTATTTTTCTTAAAAAGTTATCATTCTAACTAAAAAAAATTGTTTCATTCTATAAATTTGTATGAAGTTAGCATTGGCCATATTGAGATTGAAGTAAAATATATAACATAAGATTACGACAAGGAACATTTTCCCCTCCATGAAGGAACATATATTCCCTTTCGTTGGGGGAAAGTCAATTTCCTATCAATGGAGGAAACCACCAACCATATTAGTGTAAAAAAAAAAAAACCAATAAATTGAGACAAAAAATGTTTTTAGCCATAATAAACGGAGCCTATAATAAAGCATATATATAAATAATTGGAAAAATTGCGCAATATATAGTACAACTCTTAAAATCTAATCACTGTCTTGTAAAGTCACTGCATAGGCATGAATAGAATTATATATAGGACGTTTTTACCTGACATGCTACGTCATCTTCGCTTGGCTCTCTAAACCGAACGAGAAAGTATTTTCCTATTAGACTCCGGTCCTGTATACGAAGTTGGTATTGCTGTAATAATATTTTCTGAAGTTATCTTCTTCATATCTTGCCTTGCCTATTTTGGCCTCCCTGAGAGAACTGCAAGACAAAGTGAGATTCTTGGCTCAAATCGTGAAATGTGATGGGGACAAAAATGCTTTAGGGTTGGGAGCCCTTCAGAAATAGTTTTCCTTCAGGATAGCACCCTGTAGAGGTAAGGCTATGTACAACTTACCCCCTTAGACCCCGCCTTGGCGGGAGCCTCTCTGAGGCACTGGGGGTGGTTGTTGCTCCGATGGAGACAAAATGGCACAAACTTGACTGAAGTGGATATTTCATTCATGGATTCTTCAATTTGAAATTTCAGTAACATTTGTTCTTGGCAAAGCGCCCAGTATCATGACCAAGAATGGTTTTATACTCAACGTTATCCATCATGGAAATGACAAGCTTGAAGTGTGAAAACTGCACAGTTCACCTCATTGGAATTTGAATTTGAATTTGAATTTGAGACCTCTTCTAAGTTAAAAAGACTCGATATCATGTCAATAAATTAACTATTTTAAGATGTCAAGTGGAAGATCAAAACAAGGTGTTATCCATACAGTATTAGGGAAAAATTGAAATATTAAAGCATCTATATAAAACTCAGCATTGCAATTTCTACAATGGCAGTAACGTAAGCTTCTATTCAAAAACCAAAAAGCAAAAGGGAAGAAAACAAACAGAAAGGAGTATCACTCAATGCAAAATATTGTGCTTACCAGCCCCTTCTGGCTAGTTAATCTCCGAACTGACGGGGCTCGGGCGACAGACGAAGCAGCAGCAACAGCAGCAACACGTATCCTGTGAAATAGAGTGCATATCAAGGTTATATGCAATTTCTTATCCACATCTAAATCCACAAACTGATACTTATGTCTTTAATGGCACATACCTTTTATGCACGTCGACAAATTCATCTGTTTCGTCCACGATTTCCTCCTACATATGCAAATGAAACCATATCAAACTGTAAGGCTCTGTTTGTTTGGAGGGAAAACAGTTTCTTTTAGAAAATTTCTTTTCTAAATATTTTTGTGAAAAATATTATTTTGTTGAAAATTTTATTGATATGGGATTCACGCTTGATTTAGTTGAGGTCGAAGAGAGATATAGAACGTGAGATTATGAGGAAAAACGTTTTTCGTTTTGTGAAGGAAAATGTCTTCCTCCTTTCTCTTTTTTTTTTTTGGTGGGAATGAAGACAAACATTTCCTGTTAAGGCAACAAGAAAGCTATGAGAATGTGATGGAAAAGCTTTTCCATCAAAACAAACGAATCCTACATACAGTAGAAAAAGGACGCAGGAGATCTAAGTGTACCTGCAAAAGCTCTTCAAATACATCTTCAAGGGTAATAATACCAACGACTTCTCCCTCTTCAATATCGTCTAACTTGTAAGGAGCAGTGCTCATCATATTGCTTTGTTTTGCAATCTTATCAATATCCACAATGCTATCTGAGTTCCCATTCCTTTTAGATAGTAATGGAGCACTCAGATCAGAGCTGACATCAGCGCCTTTGTTTCCCTCACGTTTTTCCGCGTCGATGACTGGTGAGAGGTTAGTGTTTTTGGCCTTAGCTTTCACTACAGCTGCCATATGACTGTGACCCTTTTGAAATTCATTCAATATGTCATACAGCGGCATGTCTGCTGGAACTCTGTCAATTTCATCTGAACTGTCAATCCTCTGTGCAAGAGTTGACGAACTGAATTCAGTAAATGGACAAAAAGAGGAATGTACCTTGGAATTTTCCGTATGGAAACCGCGCTGACAGGAGTATCTGTTTCAGCTCGTACTGTAAGAAGAGCTTTCACCTAAAGGTCAATATGGAGTGAGAAGCAATGCCATGCAGAACACTTTTCGGCCAAGTTGTGAAAAAAAGTACTTTTTTCAGAGTCATTGTTTACAAAAGTCATTTTATAAATAAAAATGTCGTAAATAGTGGTATTTTTGTCTAAAACATTTTTAATTTTTGGATTTGCTTTTACCTTAAAGGAGAAAAACAGTTTCTGCTTTTATTTAAAAAACACTGCTTTCTCAAGGCAAATACCTTTAAAATCTGAAAAACCATTTTTTCCGGGGGGGGGGGGGGGGAAAAAACCATTTTTTGCAGAAAAGATGCTTGGCTAAACAAGCTCTAATCCAATTGGGACCATCCAGCAGCAAAAATTTTAAATCAACATGTAAGAGTAATGCAAAAACCCTTTGGTTTCAACACCCACCAGAAGGAGACCAATTATATTTTTCGGATTGCCAGAGAATACAGGAACACGGCTATGACCGCGGGCCAAAATTTTTCCCATTGCCTCCCTGTAACACCAATAAAGATAATAAATGCCAACACTCATGCTACTTCCTTTTCCAGGGCGATACAGAAATTTCTTTTGACTCAAAAAGATGTGCAGATTTTCCTCCTATTCAAGGGTGGAGGGGCATTGGCATCAGTCCCACCCATGGGTATCAGGGAAGGCATCGCCACATGTCTAGCAGCTTGCTTGTAGTCACATTAGAGATATTGAAAGACAAGCAATAACACCGGGAAACATGGAGGAATTAAGGTCTATATGAGTTGAGTTGAGCGACGCCTCTACAATTAGCTTGGCTTAGGTCGGGTCAAAGTTCGTTGAGCTTGGAAACTGCAAGCTCAAGCTCAACTCCTCACAGGCTTGGACTCAACTTGGCTCGGTTGAGCTCTAACCCAACTCGGCGAGCTCTGAAGTAAGCTTACCGTACTCAAGCTCATTTAGGCTGCGTTTGATTCAACTTTTTAACAACTTAAAGCTGTGAAAAAGATCTAGTTCACTGCCGGGGCTTGCGTTTGGTTGGCAGAAAAGACCTTTTTACATTTTTTCACAACTTAAATAGAACGATGAAAAAGTTATTTTATAACTAAGTAGAAAAAGATGCAAAATTGGATCTTTTTCACAGTTTATTTCAGAAAAATGCTTTAAAAAGACTATATTAACATTAAATTTTTACCACTATGACCTACTTTTACTTGTTATCACCAACCCCACCTACCACCACCCTTTTTATGCCCATGGGTCGCTACACTCATCACTCTCTACTACCATAACCAACTATTATTATAATTTCTTGTACCTACTATTATTAATTATTTTATATTATTAAGTCACTTTTGTGAGTATAATATTTTTGTTCTTTTTTTAAACTTGTATCCAAATATTTAATTTTGTAAAAAAAGATATTTCTGCATAGCACAACTAAACACTTCACTGTAAAAAGATACATATCTTAAATGAACAGATCTTATTGAAACAGATAAGTTGAAATAAGATGAACCAAACACACACTTTAGCTCGATCTAGGCTTACTGTAGGCCAGAGCTCGGCTGGATTGGGCATTTTAAGCTAATAAATTGTATTAAGATAAGCTCATTTGGACTCGCAAGCCTACAAGCTCGAGTTTCACTAAGCTAAGACTCAGCTCAGTAAGCTAAATAAGCCGGCTTGGCTCAAGTTCGAAACGAGTCTAACGTTTCAAGCCCTTGCCAGCTGGCTCGGGCTCATTTACAACCCCAAGAGGAATCAGTCAGCAGATGGAGGAGTCTAATCGCAGTTCATATGATACATACAATATCTACAAAATGAGTAAGATTTCTAATGTTGGAAAGCAGAAAAGATGAACTGCGACATTGTATGAGGTCAACCATCTGCATCTAGGTCATATATCAAGGTGAACAATATTTCAATCTGATAGAAAATTCATGCGGCAACATAGGATATTTAAGCGAGCAGATAGGAGAACATATTACTATCATCAGTGAAAACAAGGATCTTTAGAGAGCTTCAGATGAAGGTCATTAACAGGGGATACTACAGTATATGCAGTTCACTGGTACTGAAAATACGTTCAGGAGTTATTCAAAAGAAAGAAAATATAAGAGAACAAAGTAAGAATCACAAAAGTTCTTTACCAGTCCAATTTTGAGTTGACATCCAAGCAAAAAGTCGACTCGATAGGAGTCATGGCCTCCTGAGCAGTCTGTTCAACAAGGAAAAATACTTTCTCAAAAGAAATATTACGCATACAACTCCAAGTTGCCTTGCCTTAAAAATAGAGTTTTAGGGAGGAGGCCAAGCAACAACAGAGCTGGAAAAAAGTTATAAATCGATTGTAGTTGCTTAAAAGATAACTATATGAATATCTGCGAAATGGGGCTCTCTCTCTCTTCCCCTCTCCCTAAATATTTTCTCTTTCTTTTCTTAATCTAAAAGGTACTATCACTCTCCAAGCATCTAAGGCTGGGGCCCTAGGACAAGGGTCTCCCCCAACCCCGCTTATCTACCCAAAAAAGGAACAATTCACGTTGTAATGCACTGCAACTTGCAACACTTTCTATGCAGGCCAACAAATCACTGGAAATCGACAAACTGAAAATAGAGTTCAAGAAAAGCTCATGCACACAAATTGCAGAAGGTATCCAGATTCTTCCATTTAATGAACAAAATGTAACTGGCAGGAATATTGCACCTTGTATGATTTTGCACAAACAGGCAAACAAAAATGGTTAGAAGCTAGTTTCAAGGCACCACAAACCTTCTGTGCCAAATCTAGTGCTCCACTGATGATTGTCGCCTCATCATGAGTGAGCTCACCTCCTTTTCCAGCCTGAATATAGACAGAAAGCATATTGGATTGTCAAACAGAGTTCAAGGGTTATCATAGGTTTTCTTTTTTTAGGGAACGAGATTATTGTGATAGTTCACTTTCAATATTTAAGCAAGTCCGAGATCCAGACAAAGGTAATTTACCTCTTGGCTATGAATGTTCACGAGGGCTTTTAATTGAGCTCTTCTAAATAAGGCCTCATTGTGTCCTAAGAAGCAGTCCAAGATCTGAAATTCCATGACAATTAAGTAGGCAAGAGCAATATTCTATACAGCAAACAAGTATTACAAAATAAATCTAACAAGCCTGTTTCATACAGACAACAAGAAGTCATCCCAACAAGAACAGAATGTAATCGCTCAATTGCTGAAAGTATTGAGCAAAATGCCAATCCATTATCCAAAAACCACCCCTCTATATCCATTAATACACACAGCACAATGTCTCAATTGACCATAATCCATTTTCCATAATAAATTGAGACATCATCCCTTTTAAGTTCCCATGAAAATGTTCTCATGTCTGAGCGTGTGTTGGACAGTAGAATGATACTTCAAGATTGAACTGCATGTGCAATAACACCGCTGAACATTTTAAAGACTGGCAGGTTACTCTACTCCAGAAAACTTCTTTGAAATCCTCAAGCAATGATATTACTCTTCCATAAAGAATCCGCTAATACTTATATCACAAAATGTACAATTGTGTGATAGGAGGTTGACTGCTTGAACGTAAAATATAAAGACAATATATTATCATCGTGTTGAACAAACAAAAAACCACGTCATATTTTGTGCAAAAGATATTTTATCAAAAAATATTTTATAGACATTATTGTCAAACTGAACCAAAGAGGGTACCAACACATTGTCACCGGATCCCATTAGAACTCCGAAGTTAAGCGTGCTTGTGTAAGAGCAGTACCAAGATGGGTGACCTCCTGGGAAGTCCTCACCCTCAGGTTGGGGACACTCGGAAACAGCCTCTCTTCAGGGGTAATACCCTGAAGGGGGAAGGCTGCATACATCCGCCCCTCCCAAACCCTGCTTAGGCGGGAGCCCTTGGGGCACTGGGTATGTTGCTTTTTATTGTCAAACAGAAAACGTTGGGAGCAGAAGTATTGTTGTAAATACTACCATGAAAAATCATTCCATAAGCAGGCTATTATACGTAATTTAATTTCAGTTATCCTTCACAAACTTACCTTTCCAATAGGATAAGCAATGGGATAGCAAATAATCATCAATATTCGTACAAGCCATACAAAGTTTGCACCCACTGAAAGACCATATCTTGTACAAATGGCTTGTGGAATAACCTGATAACACAGCCCCCAGAAAAAAATGATATTAGCAAGAGAGAAGGAATTTCATATCTTCGGAAATGTGAAGGCAAGCAGTAAGCCACCTACCTCTCCAAAAGACAGCACAAAAGTTACAGATAGAATGATAGCTACATACTGGTTGAAGAGCTTGTCTAGATATATAGGAAGAGCCTGCAGGTAGCAAGTGCCAAAGTAGTGTCATACAAAGGGAATCAATAGCTTGTTCATGTTTCAAATAAAACATAGATGCCACAAATGTTAATGCTGTGCAGATAACATACTTTTCCGACTATGAACTCAAAACACAAAATAAAGGCTAACAACAGTATCCGAATTTATAGTAGCTATTTTCAAATCTCCATCACGTATTTGGGATAATACTCCCTGTTCCCCAGAAAATTGTCTCAGTAGTCACTATAGTGAGTCTCACTTGAAGCTAAATGTATTATAATTTTGTTATTTTCCTTTTCCATGGAAGCTCTTTAAACTCATACACCCATGCATATTACCGACTTCCAAAGCCTTTAAGGTGTGAAATTAGGAGCACCAAAATTCTAGTGAAGGCATTATGAACGCCTCCCAACGTAGAGTTTCTACAGCGTGGAAGTGGGCCCTTATTTTGGGGTCTTCAAATCAAAATTGTGACAACAGTTCAGGAATGCCATGTGCAGCACATTCCTGGGTGATATAACACACGTCTCACATCTGCATGCCCACACAAACATGGCCATTAGCATAAGCATTAAGCATGAATGTATCGTAAATTAAGATGTAGATCATAACCAATGAACATAGAGTTCAATATGTACTCCTGGGTATAGTGTGACTAAATAAATTTGAGCATTAACAATCAAATTTTAAAACAATATGTTGCAAATTTTAGGAAAAGGACCAAGAAACATGGAGAAAGATTACGGATCAGGACTTAGTTGAAAAAGACATGGATTTGCAAGATTCAAAGAATCACAGGGTTTATACCTCCATTGCAGCTGCATTACATAGGAGCAAAGTCACGAGGAGCTGGTGTTGCTTTTGGACAACAGGAAGGATAGCCGCTGTGTACAAGAGGACACACATTGTGAAGCATTTTGAAACAAATGACAACCTAAACTAAAATCTTTTGACAACAAAAGTCGGCCAGCTTGATTGAATGAGAACTCAGTTCCAGGTTGATCCAGAATCATTTCTCACATAACAATGGGATGGTTCACATTCCAGACCTGAATTATTATTCCAGTAATGCATAAAATGGAAAGAAGCAAGGGTCAACACACCCATTGCTGCGCTCTCTTGGCTTGGATTCTCAATCATACTTGTCCTCTACAGTGTTGGAATCTCGCAACATTAACTCCAGACAGATAATGCATTATCAGCACTTCGTTCAATGCTGATAATGCATATTGGAATGAGAGTCCATGCATTAGTGCTAACTTCCAAAGTCTGCAAGAATTGCAAAAAACTTGGACCCCTCACAGCACTGTGCATGAGAAATGTCATCTACTATCCTTCCTCCTGTTGTTAAATTCCTAGGATGATTCCACAATCAATTATTATAACACTTTCAGTAGGTGAAATTCTATGCATCCAGCATCATCTAACACCTAAATGGAACCGTACACTGCTCAAAATCAACAAGTTCTAATCATTACTGGCTGAAAACAAGGACCAGTGCCAAAAATTATGCAGGAAGATGTGAAGTCCTGATGGTCAATCTTTTCGTTCAACTAAACTCCAAGTCTCGCCAGAGTAATAAATGTGTTAAACTAGGAGGGTAAATAAGCTTAGCTAAACTAGGTCTCATCAGACCCAAGGCTCGGCTTGCCAACATTTAGCTTGGCTCAAGCTCAGCTCAAAACTCAACAAGCCTAGATACTTAAAGTTTGAACTCGGCTTGTCATGAGCTCAAGCTTGGTTCATCTTGATTGAGCTTGAACACCACTCGGCGAGCTTAGGGCTAAGCTCACCTCATTTAGGCTTATTTCAGATCGACCTACCCTGTTTAGGCTTGATTAGGCTTAAGCTCGGATCATTTAGGCTCATTTAAGATTGAGTCCTCCCAAACTTGCTCGACTGATTTAGATCACTCTGCAAACAATTTAAGAAGCTTCTAAAAAATGTCAAATCATGATTTAGATTCTTTAGAACATATGAAGCAAATGGAAATACAATGCGTACTGTACTAGATTTCCAAATTGTGCCCTCCGTAACAAACATGAGATCTAGGCGTAGAACCAAATAGTCTTGACATACTTTTTCCAAGGATCTTTAAATTATCATTGTTGCAGCATAGGGCTTTTCTTCTGACAAGTTCACCAATTCCACCACATTGCTATCCTGAGCACCAATAGAAATACTACCTGAACTAAAACCGATTAAGACTCCAAATATTATCATTTATGTTACTCTCCAATCAAATTCAACCTTTGCAACAAAACACAACACTTGCGAAACAAACATGAACCACAATTCAAACATTCTAGGCTAACACCAAATCTTGGCGGTGACGTTGCTTTCAGTTTCTGGAACCTGGAAGACATGTTCGCACAGTCAAATTTTCACATGGAGTAACCAGTAAACTAATATGCTATCTTCAAGGTGAGAACTCTGACAGGACTTGGTGCAATACTTAGCACCTCTAGCACATGGTTGTCAATGAATCGACTATTCTATAAGCTTAAGTTGATAGGAAAGCTCTATAAATGATTGTATACTCTAACATGTTCCTTACGGTAATCCTCATTTTGCTTGAAGTGTAAATAGCACACATATCCATTTTACCAACTGTTGAGATTCAAACTCATAGCCTCGTGATCAACTAAGTTATCCTACTATGTCAAGAAACTGATTGTTTCAAAAGCTTAAACTGATCAACAAAGGCACAAAATTATTTTTGTCAAGGAACCAACGTTCCTAGAAGCTACCGATGGGTGAAAGGCCCAACAATGATTTTTTACTTCAACACGTCCTCTCATCTGAATGCTCATTGGATATTCCACAAGTCCACCTCATACCTTATTCGTACAACAACAACCATCTCAGTGCCTCAAGGGCTCCCGCAGAAGCGGGATCTGGGGGGATGATGTATGCAGTCTTCCCCCTTCAGGGTGTTAACCTGAAGAGAGGTTGTTTCCGAGGACCCCAACCTGATCATACCTTATTTGTAAATTATGTTAATATTGAAGGCGGGGATTATTGGGATTTGAATCCATGACTTCTTAGTTAACAAAGTTTCGATATCATACCAACGAACCAACTTTGCTAAATATTGATGGGTTCAATAACAACTTCATCCCCCAACGACGCTCACCGCTCACCGCTACCCGCTACTTAATACTAAAATAAAACCTTGAAAAGCGAACTTTAACAAATCAAGAAAGTAAAATCTACGTTGAATCCCACTTTCTCCCTCACTTTCCCTTAAATCAACCAATCAAAATCAGAACTTTCATTTCACCTGCTTGCTTCTTCTCAGAAGCCGTGCCACTGCGCTTGAGAATCTCCAGATCAACAAGATTGATGGACATCAAACCGAGCGTCAAGCCGGACATAATACCAGCAAACAGGACCAGTACGCAGCAGATCCCCGCGTATATGAACCACCGCGGCGTTCCGAAGTCGATTTCAGATCCCAACGCCGCCGCGTTCCTCGTCGCTAGCCGCGCTATCGCCGCCGCGGTTACCGCCTGCATCGCTCTCAGCCACCGTCCCCCGAGCGCCGCTCCGGAAGAGTGAATGATCGACGATGGCGATTCTGATGCGCTCTCTCTCTCTCGTGTGGGAGTGGCTTTGGGATTGGAGTGACTAGCGGCGGACGACAGTTGTCCAGTTGACTTGTGTTCAGTGTGTTTATCTCTTTTTTTTTTTTTTTTTTTTTTTTTTTTTTTTTGCCGGAATACAGCAGTCCAATTTCTCGCTTCATTTGATTTTTTCATTATCTTCTATTTTCAAGTAATAGTGTTATCTGTGTTATTTACGAAAGATATTTTTATAATTTTATTTATTATTATTTTAAATTTTAATATAGATATAATATAAAATATTATAGTAAAAATTTTAAATTTTTTTATTTTTTTATGATCTCAAATATTAATAATACTCTCTTAGAATTGATTAAACTAAAGTATAGAGGCTTTTAATAACACAACTTTAAAATTGTTTAAATAAGGGTTTTGAGGCTTTTTTTTTAGCATTAGTTTGGAGGCTTTTGAGGGTGGGGGTATTTGGTAATAATAAATCGATAGATAAATTATATACTAGTGATTTCCCAGGTTGGATATTTATATTTTAGATAATTTCTTATCGTTATTTTTTATTGTGTTAATTTAGTCCCTATATTTTCAATTGTGTCAATTTAGTCACTGTACAATTCATATTGTGTCAACTTAGTCACTGTGCAATTTATATTGTGTCAATTTAATATATTGTAATCGGACAATCGCGTTAAATCCAAGTAGACCACAACAAATACGTCCATTGACTCAATTTAACCCAGTTTATTGCTGAACCAAAGAAAATTTTGTAAAAAACTTAACGTAAATTTTACTCTATAGATCAAATTGACACAATACGAATTGTATAAGAACTAAATTAACATAACTAAAAAATATAATGACTAAATTGATATAATTAAAGAAATATAAGGATCTTTGGTGATAATAACCCTCAAATATAATATTGTAATATTTGGTGTATTGACTTTTAGTAGACAATCTTTGTTATATAATTTCTCAATTCAAAAATTAGATGTATTTTAATAAATTATAGTTTAAATAACGTTACTAAATGGTGTAAGATTTATCGTTATTTGTTAAGAAATGCACAATCTCCTCGTTATTTCTCTTATCTCATGAATGAATCGCAATGTTATAACACTATTAATGAAGAAGAGTATGATAATATGTCCATTTTACATTCTTATATACCGCTGTTTGAAAATTTTGATTATTTTTATACCAAATTTTAGAATACTAGTACGGTTTTTTAACAAATACTAATACGTAATTTTCACATGTACAATATATCAATTTAATTGTATAACTCTATATTATAGATGATATGATAAAATGTTGTTCAGTTAAAAAGACAATATTATATATTTTATTTTTTGAAAGACAAGCACAAAATAATGTTAATATCTAGATATATAAAACAGCTAAAAAACAAACAACACAAAACAAAATATATTTTATTGGAGTGGTGGTGGAGCTTCGGACACGATGAGCCTTTTAGAACCATCAATCAACCCTACTTAAGATCCAACGGTGTAGATTAAATTATATGAATAATAATGGTGTTGATGACAATATCAAATTTGGCTAAGGTTGCATCATATATATAGCCGGGTAGGATTACGGTGAGTAGGTGAGGATGGCCAATCAAGTTCCTCCTAGCAAGCTCGGGTTCTCTTAAACCAGAGGGGATCGAGTAGGTTGCTGGAGAATAGGTGAGTCATATGCCTAATCCATGGAACCGATAGAGTAACTAACACCAGCTGAGTAAGACCAACAACGATACTACATGTCTCCACGTAAAGGCATCTTATAAATGCTCCCACGACAAAAAGAAAATTCGAGAAAAGTGAAAAACAAAGTGTGAGTTTGACTTATCTTACGAAAAAAACGCATGCAAAAACAGCTGGATGGTCCTGAAGGAATAGCTCTATTGTCTTTAAACATGGGCTGAGCTTGGTTTCATTGGTTTCTTTTGGAACATAATCATTTGCCTGACCTTTTTTCTCATTACCTATAGGTCGAGTTAGGACACCATACTAATGTAGTTATTGTGTGTTGATGACATCATGGACACACATGACGCCCTCGTTACCACCCATATGCAGTGATCCCTACAAACTTTGTGACGGACTTTGGTCCGCTCTTTAAGCACGCAATTGCGTTTTAGCCTTTTTCTCATCCATTATAAATACGTTAGTAGGCACCAGTTGTACTTTTTCACCCTTAAATGGAAATTTGCTTGATGACTTGACACCCTGTGTGACATTGTATGTGCTTTGCAGTTTCATACTTTTACATGACCCATATGCTATTAATCTTGTGAGATAGTTTATGTATTGTCAAATGAATTCCCCTTTGCAGATTTGGACGGATTTGTGTACATTACAAACGTTATTCTTAATAACGGCTTCTATTGATGGCATTTGTGATCTAAGGATCATTATTTATGTTGTTACATAACAGGGCCATTGTCATAACAATTGTTGATTCACTATGATGAATTAATCTCGTTTCATAACATGCTAAGAAGCAGCCTGCAGTTTGCAAATGCTTCGAGTCCAAGTATATTAGTGCCACGTATCTCATAGTTGATCCGATCTCTCATTTACCCAGACAAAATCCCAAGTAATAGAAGCAATTATTTTTGTTTTCAATTTATTAAGGGTCCCGTTTGAAATGACTTATATTACCAATTTGTTCCTTCCCTATATATAATTCGAGAACTAATAACACGTGTATGATACATTATATTTACATGATTAAGTGCACAATATAAAAGACCTGTATATTTTTGGTATTATAGTATAGGATGAATTATTTGAAGCATATTTAAGGCCTCGTTTGATTGTCATATGAATTAAATTCATGCGGAAAGTTGTCTTTCATGGGAATTCATTTACTATGTCAACTTCCTAGAAAGTAGACAAAAGATGTTTGGTTGCTTTGATGAGAAATATAGCTTTCTTGGGAAGGTTAGTTAACAGTGAAAGAATTATAATTTACATAGGGGGATTAGGTAAGTTACTTTATGCATTTTTTAAGGAGTTGAAAACTGCTTAGTAATTTCCACTTCCCTATTATACCTACTTTTTGTCAACCAAATAAAAGCGAAAATCTGTACTTCTCATGAATTTTTACTTTTCACATTTATTTTCTGCATATCAAATGAGGCCTAAGTTTGTAAGGAGGATTAGGGTTGTAAATAATGAAATTCGGTTTCAAGTGGCTTTTCAGACTCTCTATGATATTCATCCTAGGCCAGGTTACACTTGACACAGTGAAATGCTACGCTCTAGAAAAATGATGTTATTTATCAATATGTTTTATGTTATTGTGAAGAAATTTGTTGTAAAATTGGTCCCTATATGACTTAACTATGTCAATAAAATTTAAGTCAAGAAATGTTCAAATATTATAGATTAAAGGGTGTAAATGTCAAGTGGCATAAGTTGTAAATTTTTGGTAAATGTTATTTTTTGTACCCAGCTGTTAAAATACATTTAAATAAATCAAAGAGGTAAAATGTCATTGCTGCCCCTGCCCGTGTGCGATATTTACTTGCCCGTGCCACTACCCGCTGCCCAAAGCTTCTCCAGGAAGCTTCCCTGATTCAGTTATTAGTGGCTGCCACGCGTCAGCCATCCGGGTCAACTGTTTGTGTTTCTTGTGGGCTTTTATGGACCGTTGATCTGGTTCGTACGAACGGCCGAGATTGAACCTTCGAGCTTTGCCACGGATCGGAGTTCGGTTGCCTATATATACTGACCCTTTTTTAGGGTTTGCCGTACGCTCTTCATTTTCTCTCTGTTTTCTCTTCAGCCACCGCCTCTTTTTCATTTGCTCTGGCGATCGAAGGCGATTGAGTATATCCGTGGGTGTTAAGGCTTGATCGTTCAAATCTTGGTAGTTTGGAGCATGTATGAAGCCTTGTAGGCTTCGGTTGTGAGCTTTCTCTTCCCTTACTCTTTATTTTCGTTCTTCTTTAGATTTCTGACTTAGAAGCCTTAAGGATCGGTTTTGTATAAAGTTGTATATCGTTGAAGTCTGGTCTGTAATATTTGAACTCGACTTATAGTGGATAGACTTCCCTAGAAATAGGGAGCCGTGGAGTAGGTCCTTCTTTAAAGGCTGAACCACGTAAAATCTCATTGTTATCGCTGTGTTCTTTGTGCATGTGTTCGGTGTTGGATGAATCTTGCTAAACTACAGTTACAGGTTTCTTGAACTAGATCTGAAGTGGTGAATGTTTGTTGTTATTGACGTTTTCTCAAGAACTAAAGTTAATAAGATTAAACCCTAGGAATACGACCTGAAACTCAACAATTGGTATCAGAGCATCAGGTTCTTTACCTTAAAGAAACAGTATGGCGTCTGCTAGGGTTGATATTGAAAGGTTTGACGGTAGGAATGATTTCAACCTAAGGAAACTAAAAATGAAAGCAATCCTTATAGCACAAGGTGCTGGAACTGCACTTTTGCCCGAAAAGGATCAACCAACTTATCTAACTGAAAAGGAGAAAGTAGAAGTCGAACATAAAGCTTATGCTTCTTTATTACTTAGTCTTGATAACTCGGTACTTAATCAGATTCACTCTGAAAAGACCGTAGCAGATATATGGGCTAAGTTAGAGGAAATCTACAAGTCTGAGTCATTGTCCAATAGGATATTGTGCATGGAATCCCTTTTCACCTTTTAAGGTGAGTGAGACTAAACCCCTAGAGGACTCTATAGATGAGTTCCATAAAATCTGTCAAGATCTAGAAAACGTTAAAGTTACTGTTGCTGATGAATTGTTGGCTATATTGTTACTATGTGCCTTACCTAAATATCTTAGGTCCTTTAAAGACACACTAAGATACGGACGTGACACTGTAGCATTGAAAGACGTAACAAAGGCCCTAAGATCCAAGATCCTAGAACTTAGGAAGGAAGGGAAGTACCCACCAACCAGTAACAGTGGGGAAGGGCTGTCAGTCAGGGGTAGGACAAAGACTCGAGACAACCATAACAACCATAATAACTACAACAATAAAGAAAGGAGAAGAAGTAAGAGTCGAAACAGATCTAGTTCAAGACCTAGAATAGATTGTAGTAAAGTAAAGTGTTATGAGTGTGGTAAACTAGGCCACATTAAAAGATACTGTCCAGATTACCAAAGAAAATTTAACGGCACAACTGACAACACTGAATTTAATGACGGATATGACTCCGCTGAAGTATTAGTAGTATCCACAGACCAAACTACACATGAGTGGGTTCTAGACTCAGGGTGTAGCTTCCATATGACTTCAGATAGATCCTTCTTGACTAAATACCGGACTGTAGCTGGGGGAAAGGTGCTGTTGGGAAATAACCACGGATGTCAAGTAGTTGGGATAGGGTCAGTTAGGGTTAAAGGGTCAAATGGGATTGACTTTACCCTAAAGGGAGTTAGGCATGTGCCTGAACTTAGAAGGAACCTAATTTCTCTAGGACAATTAGACCAGGCTGGTATGACCTTAAAGGCACAACAGGGGGTAATGAAGGTCCTTAAGGGTTCCCTTGTAATGCTAAGAGGAGAGGTCAAGAACGGTCTATATGTGCTTAGAGGTGACGTAGTTCCTGCTGGCTGCTCTATTGTAGAGAAAACTGACCTAACCAACCTTTGGCACAAAAGATTAGGACATGTATCAGAGAGGGGCCTGAATGAGCTGAACAAGAGAGGGCTGTTAGGGGGTGGTTATGTGTCTAAACCTGATTTCTGTGAGTCATGCATATTTGGAAAACATCATAAACTATCTTTTAAATCTGGAATCCATATAACTAAGTCACCGGTAGACTATATCCACTCTGACCTGTGGGGACCAGCAAGGGTACCCACTTTAGGTGGAGCATACTACTTCCTATCTATGGTAGATGATTTCTCTAGGAAGGTTTGGGTTTACCTACTTAAAACAAAGGATGAATGTTTTAGTGCCTTTGTTAGGTGGAAGAACCTTATAGAAAATCAAACAGGTAGGAAGATTAAGGTACTTAGAACTGATAATGGACTTGAATATATAAACACTGAATTTGATAGTTTATGTGCTCAAAATGGTATTAAAAGACACAACACTGTTAGGAAAACTCCTCAACAAAACGGACTAGTTGAAAGAATGAACCGTACGCTCCTAGACATGGTAAGATGCATGTTATTTGCATCAGGACTTGGTAAAAACTTTTGGGGGGAGGCTGTAGCTACTGCATGTTATCTAATTAATCGTACTCCCTCCTCTGCAATTGACTTTAAAACCCCTGAGGAAAAATGGACTGGAAAAACAAGCGACTATTCTATTTTAAAGGTTTTTGGATGTGCTGCGTATGCACATCAATCTGAAGGAAAACTTGAACCCGGGGCTGTAAAAGGTGTTTTTCTAGGCTATCCGGATGGTGTAAAGGGGTATAGGGTGGGTGTTAGGGATGGAAACAGAACCAAAATCATAATTAGTAGGGATGTAACCTTTAATGAAGAGGAATTCCCTTACTTGGAGAAAATAAAGCAGCCACTTCCTCCAACCCTAGGAAGTATGATCCTGAACTCTACGAGTTCGAGATCAGCCCACCAGAGCCTATATACCAGGAAAACGAGACCTTAAATCCTGAGGAAGAGGTGACCGACAGTGCTGAAGGGAGCACTGAACCTCAAGAAACAATTGAACAAACAGACTTATCAAACTACCAACTAGCTAGAGATAGGGAGAGGAGAGAAATTAGGGCACCAGTTAAGTTTGGCAGTGCGGATTGTATTGCATTTGCCCTAAATACTGCCCTAGAGTATGTAGAATCAGAACCTCTCACTTATACTCAGGCTATTAGTGGGGCTGTCTCTGAACAGTGGCTCAAAGCCATGACAGAGGAAATGGAGAGCCTCAAAAGGAACAAAACTTGGGTTTTGGTTCCTAAACCAATGGATAGGAAGTTGGTAGGTTCTAAGTGGATTTATAAGGTAAAAGAACCCGATACATCATCTGGACAGCCAAGGTTCAAGGCTCGACTAGTTGCAAAAGGTTTTTCACAAAAAGAAGGGGTAGACTATAATGAGATTTTTTCTCCCGTTGTAAAGCACACAACTATAAGAATACTTATGGCACTAACGGCTAAGTTTAGCCTATTTCTGGAACAAATGGATGTTACAACAGCTTTCCTTCATGGTGAGCTGGATGAGGAAATCTTTATGGCCCAACCTGAGGGCTTTATTGAACCAAACCATGAAAACCATGTTTGTCTACTTAAGAGGTCTTTATATGGCCTAAAACAATCCCCTAGACAATGGTACAAACGCTTTGACCAATTTATAAGAAGTAGGGGCTTTAGTAGATCAATACATGACACTTGTTTTTATTTTAAACATGCTGATACTGTTGATGCACTGTATTTGCTGATCTATGTGGATGATATGTTGCTGGCCAGTAAATCCATGAATCATATTAATGATTTGAAACTAACGCTTTGTGCTGAGTTCGATATGAAAGATCTAGGAAAGGCCAAGAAGATACTTGGTATGGAAATTACCAGGGATCCAGCAGCTGAAACAGTGCACTTATCTCAACAAAGGTATTTGGAAAAGGTATTGGTTAGATTCAACATGTCTGAATGTAAACCTGTAAAATTGCCCTTAGCAAGTCAGTATAAGTATACAGTTCAACAGTGTCCCACGAATGAGATAGAAAAGAAACAAATGGAAAGAGTCCCATATGCGAATGTTATAGGTTCCTTAATGTATGCTATGACTTGTACACGTCCAGACTTAGCTTTCCCTTTAAGTGTTTTGTCTAGGTTTATGAGTAACCCCGGAAAGGAACATTGGGATGCAGTTAAGTGGTTGTTAAGGTACATTAAACAAACCTATAAACTGGGACTTACTTTTGGACGGACAAAAACCTACCTTAGATTGATAGGTTACACCGATTCTGACTTTGGGGGAGACGTAGATAAAAGGAGGTCCACTAGTGCTTACATTTACACTTTAAATGGTGGAGCCATTTGTTGGAAGTCTAAGTTGCAGCCTGTGACTGCGCTGTCAACCACTGAGGCTGAATTTGAGGCCCTCACAGAAGCCATAAAAGAGGCTATCTGGCTGAGAGGCTTACTGTCAGAAATAAACCTCGATAACGGGCCTCCCATACTGTTTTCCGACAGTCAATCAGCCCTTGCATTGTGTAAAAACCCCGTGTTTCATGATAGGACTAAGCACTTAGCTATCAAGAGGAATTTTGTAAACGACATGCTTGAAAGGAACACTGTTGAACTGCGAAAAATCTGTACTGCTGAAAATCCAGTGGATATGGGCACAAAAATTTTGACTTTGGACAAGTTACTTAAGTGTATTAACTTGGTTCAAAGTAATTGGGACCATGGATGACGAACCCAATATGTTTTGCTCCTATTACTAGGGAATGTCCAGTAGTTAACCCATATAGGTACCAAGGTGGAGAATTGTTGTAAAATTGGTCCCTATATGACTTAACTATGTCAAGAAAATTTAAGTCAAGAAATGTTCAAATATTATAGATTAAAGGGTGTAAATGTCAAGTGGCATAAGTTGTAAATTTTTGGTAAATGTTATTTTTTGTACCCAGCTGTTAAAATACATTTAAATAAATCAAAGCGGTAAAATGTCATTGCTGCTCCTGCCCGTGTGCGATATTTACTTGCCCGTGCCACTACCCGCTGCCCAAAGCTTCTCCAGGAAGCTTCCCTGATTCAGTTATTAGTGGCTGCCACGCATCAGCCATCCGGGTCAACTGTTTGTGTTTCTTGTGGGCTTTTATGGACCGTTGATCTGGTTCGTACGAACGGCCGAGATTGAACCTTGGAGCTTTGCCACGGATCGGAGTTCGGTTGCCTATATATACTGACCCTTTTTTAGGGTTTGCCGTACGCTCTTCATTTTCTCTCTGTTTTCTCTTCAGCCACCGCCTCTTTTTCATTTGCTCTGGCGATCTCGAGGCGATCGAAGGCGATTAAGTATATCCGTGGGTGTTAAGGCTTGATCGTTCAAATCTTGGTAGTTTGGAGCATGTATGAAGCCTTGTAGGCTTCGGTTGTGAGCTTTCTCTTCCCTTACTCTTTATTTTCGTTCTTCTTTAGGTTTCTGACTTAGAATCCTTAAGGATCGGTTTTGTATAAAGTTTTATATCGTTGAAGTCTGGTCTGTAATATTTGAACTCGACTTATAGTGGATAGACTTCCCTAGAAATAGGGAGCCGTGGAGTAGGTCCTTCTTTAAAGGCTGAACCACGTAAAATCTCGTTGTTATCGCTATGTTCTTTGTGCATGTGTTCGGTGTTGGATGAATCTTGCTAAACTACAGTTACAGGTTTCTTGAACTAGATCTGAAGTGGTGAATGTTTGTTGTTATTGACGTTTTCTCAAGAACTAAAGTTAATAAGATTAAACCCTAGGAATACGACCTGAAACTCAACAAAATTAATAATGATTTGATGTAGGACGGGTAGTAGAAGAGTTTTTAGAATAGCTGGATCTTTAGAAACCCAAACGGGTGGGCCGTAGGCACTAATTTGCGCGGGTTACTTCAAACGGTCATAACTTTTAATCCATAAGGAGTTACAGGGCCTGTAACCTATCAAAACAAAGCTATGGGACTAAACTATGCAAACCCAGTCCCCTTTCCTTGGACTCCTCCTATTTTCCCCAAATTCGACCTATAAACATTTTTTCGGGTCATTTTATGTTTTTTGCATAGTTTAGGGGCATTTTTGTAATTTCGTATTTTAGGGTATTTTTATAATTTTGGCTTTTGGGTTTTCTTTTGTTTTGCCTGTAAATAGTTGTTAAAGATGGTTGTAATTATTATTCTCCAATTTTACTAAAATACAACTCTAGTTTTCTCTTCTCTTTGGTGGATTCCGAGTTTAACTTTTGATTTCGACGAATTCGATTGATTTTCTTTCCATTATTACTATATTTTTTGTTGTTTTATCACTTAATTGTTACTGAAAATTGAATCCGCAATTAATGTATAGTATTTTAATTGGGATAATTTATAAAATTATTATAATTTTTTTTCATATTATTAAAAAAGACGATACAACAACAATAAACCTAGTGCCTTAAGGGCTCTCGCCTAAGCGGGGTCTGGATGTTAGATGTACGTAGCCTTACCCTTCAGGGTGTAACCATGCCAAGAGGCTGTTTTCGAGAACCTCCAACCTTGTAGGATTGGTAACACAAGGACTTCCCAGAAGGTCACTTATTTTGGTAATACTTTCGTCCAAGCACGCTTAACTTTTAAGGTGACCCATCTTTTTTTTCTTTTTTTAATTAGTACATACTTAACATTTGGACATATGTTAGACAAACCCTACCTTAAATTGCCCTAACTTTACAAAAATTGCTCGAGAGGTGTATCTTAATGACAACAATAACGCTAGGGCTGCAAATGAGCCGAGCCGAGCCACAGCTTGATCGGCTTGGCTCGTTAACTAAATGAGACCGGCTCAGTACCTGTATTATTTATTTAATCAAGTCGCATAACTGTGCTCGACTAGGCTCGTTTATTAAATGAGACCGGCTTGATAACTAAATCAGACCGGCTCGGTATCGGTATCATTTAGGCTTGATTATTTGGCAAGTTGGATTGTTGGGCTTTGTTGGCTTATTGGGCTCATTTGCCGGGCTTCTTAAGCTCATTTATTAGGCTTGTTAGACTCATTTATGATTATTGTTACTTGAATTGCTAGAAAAAGGTAATAAAATAAACAATGCATTGAAATTGAATGGGGAAAAAAAAACCATACATGTTATTCAGTTTCGCAATCTAAACATGCGAGCCAATGATTGAGCTGGTTCATGAGCCCATAAACGAGCCGGCTCATGAGCAAATAAACGAGCCGGCTCGTGAGCCTTCCGAGCCGAGTCGCTCTCGGTTTGATTAAACGAGCCGCTTTACACGAGCTGAGCCGACTCTCAAGTCGGCTTAGACGAACCCGAGCCGAGCCCTTAACTAGCCGAGTCAAACCGGCTCGCCAGCCGGCTTGGCTCACTTGCAGCCCTAAATAACGTAGTTGAAGGGTAATGGAGGGGCAATTTTTCATTCCGCGATTTATCCGCCAAAACGCGGCAGTTACAAATATCTTTGTTTGTTCGCTTCAGTTCATCGCCTCCCTGTCTCCTCTATGAAGCATCGGAAATCCCTAACATTTTTCTCTTATCGATCAATTTGCATTGCATCGATAACAATTCGAAGCCTAAATTGCTAGAATCGTAGAACGTTTGCATGCTAAAAGGTATTCACTCAGTTTTACTCCCATTTTGCAGCTTGAACTGCGTGATATGACGCCTACTCGTACTATCCCGCGCAATGCACGAAGATATTTATTTAGATATATTATTTCATTAGTTGAAATCGTTTTGAATTACATTGTTTCTATAAACTTGGGATAAGAAAAAGCATGCATAGCTCTAAAAATGCTTTTAATTGTATTTTATTCATTGTCCATATTTTATTTTTCTCTCAGTATTTTAAAATGTTGGGTTTTTCACTCCAATTTAAAGAATGAAGCTCAATATTATATTTGAGCTTTGTTATTTATTTTGGCCTAATTTATTTTATAAATAAATAAATAAAAAAAAGGGGCTTTTAGGGTGAAAAAATTCTACAGTAAAGCGAACTAAAAAAAAAATAAAAAAACCAAAAAAACGGAGAGAGAGAGAAAAATCGCAGGAGAGAGAAAGAGCTGTGCAGGAGTTTTCCCGGCCCCGATTGATGCTCAAACGTTCTTCAATCGGAATAAAATTTTAGTATGTTGTTCTTGGCATCTTGATCTTCATATCCAACGATTGAATTGTTATTTTGCCTTTCCAAAGTCGGTATTTCGCTCAGCCCTAACTTCTATACGATTTTTGATGTTTTCCACCTTAAGGTGAGATTGTTGGGAGATTTGTTGTTCCAAGATTATTCTTGTTGTATTGTATGCCTCTAAATTGGCTTAGAGAAGATAAATTGGTATACCCACTTGTGATTTGGTGATAGTGGAAGAAGGCACCGTTTATTAACGGTCCCGTGGTTTTTACCCTTCACATTGGAGGGGTTTTCTACGTAAAAATCGTGTCTCTTTCTTTTGTTTTTTGTGAGTTGATTTGTTTGATTATTGTTCCATTATTGATTGTGATTTGTGACGGTTTATGTGATTGCCCATTTGATTAACACAAAGAGGAAAATAAGTCGTTTTCTCCAACATAAAATTTATTGTATTGATTCCTATATTTTGTACCAGTTACATTTCGAATCTAAAAGCACATTAGGAGTTCAAACATCAAACATATTAAACTGTATTTGGGACGTGGAACGTCTTTCTAAAAATTGCATGGTTTAGGAGCTGGTACAATTTTGCATCGCGTGCTGTTAGGTGAAAATATCATCGTGTTTCGCGCGTAGAAGTTTGAGTTATTAGCGTTTATTTTATTGATGTTTAAATGTTTAGCATTAATTCAATTTGCGGAGGAGATTCGATTCCATGTCGTCGTTGTCGATGTTGATTATGTTAAACGACTTGTTGATTCATAATCGTGCTGGCATAATGTTTTGAATATGTATGTCTGCCAGTATTACATAAAGTAACCGTAGATTCCTGTACTACTTCGCATGGATCGTGATTTTCTTTCATATCTTCATGTGGAGCTCAAAGAGGTTGAATATAAGGGCAATCGGGTCGGTTCGGGCCGGCTTCGAGCCGGGTTAATGTTAAGTCATGTCTATCTTAGGTTGGGTCAAAATCGGATTGGGTCAGATTTGTTAGAAAAATGATACAAGCTAAATCCAGATTATTAGGAAAGTAGTATCCCAATTGGTAAAAACCACATTGTGAATGCAAAATAAAAAGCTCTCAATCCCACATTGACAATTTAAAGGGGGGTTGTTGGGTTTATAAGGGTGAGTGTTTTTAATTCACTTGAATTAAGCCTTGGGTGAAGCAATGGTGGGAACCACGCGCACGCGCCCGCCGCCTGTTGCGCCGTGCTCGGGCGTGGGTGTGGTTGAGTTTTTTACACCAAGTATATTTATTTTATGATAAATAGCTGTTGGGCTTCGTTTTAAATGCCCATATGGCCGTTTGGGCTTAACATCAATGCTCTTAAATGCTGGGCCTGCTATTCATTGCTACAGTGAGCGTTTCTAGCTGTTGGGCTATTAATTTATTTGCTGCATTTATACCGGTTGCATTTTTTATTAGTATAAATAGGGTATCCCACCTTAGGTACCATAACCCTAACTGCGATCTCTTCCTCCTAAATCTCTCTCATCGTTCGTTGTTATTTTCTTCACGATTCGGCCAAAGTTCGAGGCGTTCCTAACCGGCAATTAACGAGTGCACATTAAGGGTCGGACCGTGTAAGTCCTGGAGGACGGCCGCTGTATATCTGTTTGCACCGAAGCAGAGGCGAAATCGTCTTTTAGGACAGTGGTATTTCCCACGGCACGGTATCTTCGGTATTTTCTAATCTACTCTCCCTCTTTAAGGTATTATTTGATTGTCGTTCGGCTGCGGTTTTTATTCGATACAAATTTACTGGAATTTTTTATTGCGTTGTATCGAGTTTTAACGCTAATTTTCGTATAATTTCACTGTTTAATTTACAAGTATTTTTTCGGTCATTTTACTACACTTATTTGGCTATTTTACTTCATCTTTCGGCAGTATTTTTTCTGATATTTATACTGCAATTCTCGGTTATTTTTTGGTAACTTACAACAGTATTTTACGCGATATTCTACACGCTGTTATATGTGGTATTGTAGTTGTACATGTCTATATTTCTTACAATCTAAAGACGATTTATCAATCAATCTTGAGTAATATAGGGACTTGGGATAAGCCATTCGTTCTTGTTTGGGCCCACCACCTAAGACTTAATGTAGGAAAGAATGTACTTTCATGACGTTTCTATTTTTTAGCAAATCTATATGTTGATTTAAAAGTTCAAAACTTCTGATTGTATTTTGATGGTCTCTTATTATTGCGTTTGTTATATTTGCTGGCAATAATTTGGACAATATCATCTAATTTCATGTGGCATGGTATAATATTGTATCTGTTTAAGCCTATGTGGCGTACATATTAAATCACTTCTGTTATTGAGATGAACTCACGTTCATATGACTTATACCACGAGCTGGCGAAATATGAGGGAACTGTCATGTTCGACATTGATGATTAGAACTCATGTGATGCACTATTTTAGATTTCCAAAAAGACAATGCGAATTATGCTTATTTTAATCTAGTTAGCATGAAATGATAATACTCCATTCTAGTTGTGGCATATGAAAGACAACAACTTGATGTGTTAATTAATTTGCCAATTGAATGCATAATAGGAGGAATAAGGTCATTAGGCCTTACGGGGAAAAAAAAAATGAAAGCCCATATGGATCTAAGGATTTAAATACGATTGGGCTAACAATTGGGCTTTTAAGTGTAGAGGAAAAGGAAAAAATGGAAATGAGACATATTTAATAATAAACTAAAAATTATACATGAAGTTTAAGTATGTGTATGTTTGATGATTTGGATTCCATACACTTTTCCTACTATTCATGTTGTAATTCAAAGGGCCTAATTTTCAAGGTTGATATGAAAGAGGTTAGATGGAAGCAACATAATGTTAGCATGCATGTATTACGTACATTTTATCAATGGAAGTTAGATCCACATTCATATAAACCCTAACCGCGATCTCTTCCTCCTAAATCTCTCTCATCGTTCGTTATTATTTTCTTCACGATTCGGGCAAAGTTCGAGGCGTTCCTAACCGGCAATTAATGAGTGCACGTTAAGGGTCGGACCGTGTAAATCCTGGAGGACGGCCGCCGCATATCTGTTTGCACCGGAGCAGAGGCGAAATCGTCTTTTAGGACAGTGGTATATCCCACGGCACGGTATCTTCGGTATTTTCTAATCTACTCTCCCTCTTTCAGGTATTACTTGATTGTCGTTCGGCTGCGGTTTTTATTCGATACAAATTCACTAAAATTTTTTATTGCGTTGTATCAAGTTTTAACGCTAATTTTCGTATAATTTCACTGTTTAATTTACAAGTATTTTTTCGGTCATTTTACTACACTTATTCGGCTATTTTACTGCATCTTTCAGCAGTATTTTTTCTGATATTTATGCTGTAATTCTCGGTTATTTTTTGGTAACTTACAACAGTACTTTACGCAGTATTCTACACGCTGTTATATGTGGTATTGTAGTTGTACATGTCTATATTTCTTACAAGATTTGGGTCTGGTTATCCTTCGGTTCAAGTCCACCTTGGGTCGGGTCAGTCTCAGGTCGGGTCGATGTTAGGTCGGGTCAAATTTGGGTCGGGTCTAATCCAGGTCGGGTCATTTCGAGTTTCGGGTCAGCTCTTGCCGGGTCAAGTTCAGGTCGGGTCAAATTCGTGTTGGTTCATTTTCGGGTTCGGGTCCCAATAAATTTTAAACTTTTCGGGTTGGGGTTGGGTCGGGTAGCCTGTCAAATGGGTGGGGTCACATTTTGCGAGCTTGGTGTAATAGTAAAGTACTTGCGAGGTCCTATTATTGTTCAAATTTTGGACCAGATACTCACCAATAAAGAACATAAAATCAACTGTTATGAAATATATTAGGGTTTAACACTAGGTAAATTTCATATTAATATCTTGAGGTGTATAAACTTTGTGAAATAATATTTTAGTATAGAAGTTACATATATTTAATAAAATAATATAAATGATGCCGTGTAGAGGTGTGAAACAAGTCTTTCATTGGAACATTTCATTGGGAATAGGGTGAGGCAAATAGCGAGGGGATGATGGGTTTATTAACAAATAACGGATACCGTCATTTGGGTTGTTTTATTAAATACATATAACTTTTAGATTAAAAATTTATTTCCCAAAATCCGTAGACTAAAAAAAAAAAAATACATCAAACCTCATGGTACTAATACATAATTTACACCATATATTATGATAATAGTGACATAGGTATGATGAGAGGGCATATATTTTGCTGTTTAAATTCTTGCTTTAACTTCTAGATGTGTGTGCTCAAAAAAACTTCTAGATGTCCATCACAATGAATTATGTTCAGTTAATCTGCAAAAACAGCCTTTTGAGAGTCCTTAATAGATATATCTAGATCAATTATTATTGAAACAGCTAAAGAAACTGGTTTACCTGGGTGATCGAAAATTGCATCTGTTATTGTTATCTTTGATGAAGATATCAATCTAATTAAATAAATAAGGTAATATCAAATGCTACCTTTTGGAAGCTTATGGGGCCTAGAATATCTTGGTTTTTCCCAATTTATTGCTTGTTCTTCTTCTTATTCTTCTTAATGTAATAATTTTGCCGCAAAATAGTTCATCAAGTAAAGATGAACATAGGTGGGACTTGGGAGTGTAGCATGAGAAGTCGAGCTTGTTGTGTTCCTGAAATTGTGCTTTATTGAGTATAATGAGAACCATTTTACAGAATATTGTACGCGTGCAGGTAGCAAATGAGTTGCCAGAAAAGTCTGTGGTAAATGGACATGACTTAGTGCCCTAAGATATCTTGCGTGTTAGGGAATGCAACAACTAAAACTTAATGAAATATTCAACGAGAAAATAAAATCAAACACATATGATTTATGTGGTTTGGACTAAAATGGCTACGTCCACGGAGTTGCAGGGATAATTTATTGTTTTGGAAATTCTACAAAGAGTTCTTTTGATTTTGCACTTCTCTCTCAAACCCTAAACATGGGTTTGTATAGGCGCACATAAAGAATCTCTAACTGAGATCACTAAAATGAGCATTGGACCTTGATCTGGGCCCAAATCTAGGCCCAAGTGGACTTGACCCATAGCAGTATAAAACCAGGCTCCACATAGGAAGCCCGGCATTGCACTGCCGAAAAAAAAAGTTAAAAGCCCAAGATTCCTTGGGGAGCATACAAATCTGCCAGTTCACCTGCATGCTTATCTTGGATACTAGTAGATTTGAGATAGCGACTTATCATTCCCTGTTTGATCATTATATTGTCTTTTCTTGGAAATCAAAATTGTCTGATATGTTTCAACGATACAAGCTGTTTTGAGTGGAGGAGTGTCAATCATATCCCAATCTGCATTAACTTTTTTAGTGAGTAAAAAACAGACAAGCAGATGGAGGAATCATGCATGGCTAGCCTTATTTCTCCCTCTGAGCATGCTATTATCTTGATTGTTGTGGTTGTTTTGTTTTGACTGATTGGGAATCACTGATGGAAGATTGGAGTCAAATTTCAATATTAGATGACCGGGGACCATGATCCATGAGATGTGCCCATTCTTGTCTGGTACTAAAGAGCAACAATTTATAGTTTTCTAGGAGTAGACAAATATAGTTAGCTTAGGATCTATTTAGAAACGTTTTCTGTTTGCAGTTGTTGGCTTTTAAGAAACTAAAAATTGTATTTCTAAAATGGATTCTTTTTTGTTTATGGTTGTTTGTTTTCAGTTTTTCCTCAGTTTGCATGAAACCGGAAAAGAGGGAACTGAAAACAAAAGGACCTTTTCAAAATTTAACAGAACTACAACTATAAAATGATACCAAACAATACCTAGTAGTGTATTAGATTTCCTAGAAAATAATGATATCTGTTGGTTGTTGAACTTCCATCAGGTGGTTATTTCCTCATAATTACAGTTATTATTCCCATTGGAAGGCTACTAGCCTTCCATTTAAGAACCTAAAACAAATAACAAGAGGTCGTATGTTCAAATTCTGTGTAAGTTGATTAGTGATCTTCCTTCATGAGGCTACTTCCTCATTTTGCATGAATTGGTTAAAGCAATGCTGGGCTTTTCCCCAAATTTGACCTTTGTTATGAAATTTGAAATGGAACTGAGCCGTGTGACTAACATGTAGTTTTAACTTATGTAGTCAGAACTAGTAGTGTCCCTCTTCAGATATAAGAACAGATATTGCACTGAGTTATGATAACTATTTCACTGGGAAAGGTACAACCTTTCAATCTTCTTGTACATTTCACTTTGTCTGTGCCGCATGTGCTTTACTATTTACTTGACGTAGGGCTGATCCTGAGTTTTTTGGGGATTAAAGTAAGGTCTAATGAGAGTGACCCTTTTTGTTGTACGGAGGTGTCCATGTCAACTTGAGCAGATTTCAAATGTTTTACTTTATATTGCAGTACTAGCTAATGC
Source organism: Simmondsia chinensis (assembly GCA_018398585.1). Classification (NCBI taxonomy): domain Eukaryota; kingdom Viridiplantae; phylum Streptophyta; class Magnoliopsida; order Caryophyllales; family Simmondsiaceae; genus Simmondsia; species Simmondsia chinensis. The sequence continues at coordinate 4,387,034 of JAGTTD010000013.1, forward strand.
GTTAGTAATTACCAACTATGAATGACGATATGCGGTAAACACAAACTATGAATAATGATACGTGCTAGACACAAACTGATGATTTCTCCAACTATGAATGACGATATGTGGTCGTCACAATTACAAAACTCATAATATAATAAATATCAAAAGGGGCTCTTAAAAAGTTGGGGCCAAAGCAATGTTTGGGTTGCTTGGGGTCTCGATAGGCTCTGACTAGAGGAGACTTGAGTCGATATCACACGACCCTTTGCATTTGGGCTGATCACTTAATGAAATAATCAAAAAACAAAAATGGAAGTTATGTGTGGAGTTCTACTTCCTCTTAGTGCTTTTCTAAGGTGATAGTGTTGCTGACCAGAATATCATTTCTTTTTGCTCGAGGGGGCAGGCAGGAGTGGAGGGAGCCATTAACAATCCTTTTTGTGGCCTACATAGGAGGAAGGAAGGAACATACCCAGTGTCTCAAGGGCTCCCGCCTACGCAGGGTCTGGGGGAGGATGTACGCAGCCTTCCCCCTTCAGGGTGTTAACCTGAAGAGAGGCTGTTTCCTAGTGCCCCAAAATTTAAGATTCAAATTTGTGGCCTACATACTGCCACGAAATTTAAGATTCAAATTTGTGGCCGGAGAAAGTTAGATACTGTGCCTTTCTATTTAGGATGTCAAGTGTAAAGCTGATACTATTTTCTCTCTGCTATTTTTTCTACTTTTCTTTTTTTTTTTCCCCCCTAAAGATGATGTTGACCACTTTGGCTCCATTTGTTTTGACGGAAAGCCTGTTCCATCCCGCCTCTATGTTTCTTTGCATAGATTCTTAGCAACATGTACAAATATAGAAAATGCTTTTCAGCATTAAGGGGAAAATGACTTTCCCTTAGCGAAAGGAGAAACAATTTCCTAAGGGTCCTGTTCGGCGCATAGAATTGGAGCCTAAAATTGGGGCCCAGAATTCCAATTCTGTCGGAATTGGAATTATAATTCCACTGCTCAATTCTATGGATTTGGGTTTTAACTGAAAATCATACATACCAATTCCTCAGTCTGGGTAAGGAATTACAATTCCATATTAATTCTATTGACTTGAAATCCAAAATGATCCAATTTGATTAACCCAAACTTAAGATGACTCTAAATCAAAAGACTTATAAACTATCTTTTTTCTTTATTTTTTGGTAAAGATGATTTTGACCACTCTAGCTCCATTTATTTTGATGGACGACCTTTTCCTTCCTAACTCCCTTGTTTCTTTACATAAATTCATAATAATCATACATATGAAAATGTTTTCTTGTATTGAGGGGAATTTTGATCACTCTAGCTCCATTTGTTTTGATGGAAAGCCTCTTCCATCCTAACTCTATCTTATCTTTGCATAAATTTATAGCAACAATCATAAATACGAAAAATATTTTCCTCCATTGAGGAAAAAATGACTTTCCTTCAACGAAAGGAAAACATTTTACTTTATAGAAAGGAAAACAATTTTCTTTATAATCTCACGTTGTACACTTCACTTAAATCTTAACTTGGTTAAGCATGAATCTCATACAAATTTATAGAACGTCATTATTTTCTTTAGTTAAAAAGACAAAAGTTTTAAAGAACAAGACATTTTCAATTGAAAATATCTTGTGAAGAAAAATTTTCTTTAAGCAAAATATTTTTCGTTGAACAAAACGGAACCTATTTGAAGTTTGAAAACAAAAAGTGTTGTTTTTGTTGTGGATCCATGTTTTCATAATGGGATGGGAAATATATGCATGGACAGAGTATTTCCTGGCTTGAGATAACTGAAGCTCTGCTAGTGGGGCCGCCTAAGCCACGGAACCTTCTTTCCAGGACTAAAATGAGACAGATGCAAGTATTCTGCCCTTTGCCCCGTTCTCTCCCTTTTGCAATAACGTGCACTTTCATCACTCTCTGTACGTTCCACGTACATTGTGCTTGATTTGGAAAGCTACATGAGATAGACCGGATTGAGAAAAAAGAAAAACTACAAAATTTGGGAGTTTTTTGGTGATGGTGCTAATCAAACTTATTAGTTCTCTTTGAAGCAGTCCCTGGAATGTAGCTTCATTATTTCAGGCTTTTGAATTTTCTCAGTACAAATTATGAGTGTTATTTGAATTTTTTTACACTAGGCATTTGAAAACCGACTTGTAATCTGCATTTAAAATCTTGTTTCCCATAACTTGTTGTATAACAGGGTGAAGTATAATATACTTTGTGTATGCATGTCTTGCTCAATTAGCTTCTTAGGTTAGCTTGTTGGTTAAAATCCATGCCCCTTTTCAGCTAGGTTGATTAAATCCCATCAGCTGCCTTCCAAGTTGTCCCTATTTAGCGAAAATAGTGACCTCCTTACGTGTGTACAAAAAAGATTTTCTTGCTAAATGTTTGCATCTTGTTATGTTATAAAAAGCATCATGCCTCTTTATTCAAATACATACAGAGAAAATATAGGGAGTTAAGCCAATCTCACTCCTTTCTTCTATTCCGTGACATCAACAAGCAATTGAACATTGCTCTGAGTTTATTGAAGAAGGCTCAATCAAAAGATTCTCTTCACTTAATGTATTTGGAAATAAAGGTGATGTCAATTATTGTCCCAAATGCAATGTTTCACCCTGAAGGAGAATTATATGTATTATTCATGCATGTATTATAAGGAGTGGTTTGTCTTTATTTTTTTGTTCTTATAAAAGATTCTATCATGGGAATCAAATTCATACATAAATCTCGTTGTTTCTAGAGTTCTATTTCTCTCACGTCCTTCAAGGAAGTGAAGTTTGCGAAAGGGAAAGAGTGATCATATAGGACAAAAAACATTCTAGATATTCCGATCATATTTGTAGCAAATTACAGTGTAAGAGTATTAACGAAAATACATCACACATATTAAAAAGATAGTACACATGCTATGCAATAGAACAGGAAGGAAGACAATAGAACACCACAGCTCTGGTCAACATAGTAATGGGTGCATATAATATTGTCTTTGTATTATTCTAATGTGTAAAGTGGAGCCCAATGAAGCTGCTTCTGCACTCTTCTGTACGGAAAATGCTCATGTGCAGCTCACCAGCCGCCAGCCAGTAGTGATTTCTAAAATGATCCCAATAGTTAACTGGATTTCAGTTGTACCATGTATGGCCTACCCTTTACAGCCTGATAGTGACATCATTGTTTTTCGGTCTTGCTTTTCCTCTATTTTCCTTTTTATATGAGAAAAAAAAAATGAACACACAGGTAGAAGATTGTATCCTATTGCCTTGGCGGCAATATGCCACCTAGCGTTACAAAATTCATAGTTAGTTATTTGGGGTGATAGATTTTGGTGCTGTGCACATTCTCTAGTGAGTTGCAGTTGCCATAGCTGCCAAAGATATGGTCCTTGCGAGGACATTATCAGCCGTTGGGGGTGAGATAGTTCCCAACTGACGCTCACCATATAAGAATTGGTCCACAATTGTTGTGCTTGGTCCTACCACAATATTCTCCCATGCTTCATTAGCCTCTTCTCCATGCTTCAGAAAGGCCTCTGTTGCATCAACACGGTGCAAATTCCAACCCCAAAAATTTTGTAGTCGTTGGATCTTTTGCAGTTGCCGGCATGCCAGTTTGTAAGTATTTTCCTTGATTTCATCAATGGCTTCATTTAGAAGTTCAGCTAAGGTCTCTTCATCTGCATTTCCTTCGGCTTGCAAGAGTTTGTTCATTTCAGGAACCCCGATCGCACGCCTTATTCCTCGTGTGTAATTAGCCTTTGGTTGAAATATCCCTCTTACTTCCTCCACCAATCCTGCTTTTACCATCTTATCAACTCGTTCTGATACAAATGATTTAAGGACTGGTAAAGATACATCAACCCAGAGGAAGCAGCACTCGTATCTTGCTGCAAAGTAGGCATCTTCGTTTACTAGTGCTTCAATGAATGAGTTTGACCCACCTGCGATGATCGGGACCCTCTCCCGTTCAATAATCGATTCAATAGTGAGTGAGGCATGGTGGCAGAAATCTCTTGCAGTGAAATCTGCATCAGGTTCTATTATCCCCAACAGATGATGGGGTACTCCCCGGCACTCATCTTTTGTGACTTTGTTAGTGACCACATCGAGCCCTTTGTACAACTGTATCTTATCAGAGTTTACTATTTCAGCGGGAAAATGAGTGGCTAAGTCAATAGAGAGTTTTGATTTCCCTGTCCCAGTTGCACCCATTACAACCATCACTTTGTCCTTGCGGTGTTGAAAGTTTAAGGAGCTCATGTTCAGTCTTCCTGGGAAACTTACAAGAGGTTGCTTTTGCTTGCAGATGGAGAAGGAAATATTCATGGTGCAAGTACCTGTAAATATGTACAATACTAAGAGTTATGAGCAGCTGAATAAAAAGATAAGTTCAACTTCTACAAGAAGGCAGCGGGTTATCTGAAGGTGGGGAAAATTGTTTACAAAGCAAGCCAACTATCCTGGTATTTATATCCTTTTTCGCAAATGACTGAAGTTGAATGCTTGAAAGCTATGGTCTAAGAGAGTGCTGGAATGGCTTTTTAAGGAGGATCTCTTGTAGGTATATGCAGAACTACTGTGTTTCACTCCCTATTTGGCACCACATCAAAGTAAAGAATTTCTTATCATGTGGTATTTACAGTTGTAAAGAGAAACTGAATAAGACAGAATAAATCTGTTTACCTCGAAGGAAGGGAGCGTTTGTGGGTTCTACAACAAAGCTAATGACTCAAGTAGAAGATTCATCTTCTTCAAAATCTAATGACTTATACAAAATAACGAGGCATGGGCAGGTATTTATGGTGATGGGGAGAGAAACTATAGAAATATTTATGGTGGTGGGGAGAGAAACTATAGAAAGGGCATCTTATTGAAATTTTTTAATTTTTCTTTTCTTTTTATCTTCAAAATAGAATATTGGTTGATAAGACGAGGAATAAGCACTTCATCTTTAGACTTAGTAATTTTTGTTTTTATTTGCTAGTGTATTAGACGTTCGGCTGGGCATTGTTGCTGAGCAATGCAGTCGCTCATTTTACATCCACTGATCTCTTGGTCCAGGGAGTTTGAAAATCAGACCTTACCAATTGGAGTCTTTTCTGGGTTTCTGTTTTGTTTCTCTTTCTTGTCAAAATAGCTTGTTACCACTATCTGCATGAAGTTCAACCCATATATAGCCCAACGGTCTCCCTTAAGGTTATGTCTTCTTTGGCAGTTGACTTGGCTGAGTACTCAAGCAAGAGTTGAGTGGTTGGACGGATATAAATCAATCATAATTTCCTAATAGAGTATATCTGTGCCAAGAAAAAAAAAAGATATCACACCCCATGAAGATTCGTTTTAAGCTTGGTTTGTTCTCCGGTAAGGTCCTACATGTAGGTCTAACTTTATGATTAATTTTTGTTTCTTTCTGTTGGTGATAAAAGAATCGGCTTTTTGAAGAATCTTGGTGGACTAGATGTCTGCTTTATGCAAAAAGAATTTTTATTTATGATTTTAATACCCTGATAATATAAAAAAAAATAAAATTGAGAAGAAGTGTTCTGCGCTCTGGAATTTGTTCTCGTGTGGGTGCTGGCTGGGCCCAAGTGGGTCAAGATGAGTTAGGATAGTTAAATGCGCATATCAGGACCTCCAGGTTACTTCCCCTCATGTGGTATTTGTAGGATCTTTATATTAGCCTTGTGCATAGAGTCTGTATTTAGTTGCGGGACCTAGTTTGATGAGCTGACTGCCGCAGATTGTTCCCCTTATGCTCTTATGTTTGAAAAGCTAAAGTACCCTTTAAAATTAAGGCCTGACTTTACTTTTTAACGAGCTTAATACTCAAGGCTGCCAGTGGAAACGGAGATCTTTTAAGACTTTGTTTTCAAGGATCTATGTAATATGCTTCTAAAGTGGGGAGATGCATGTACATTTATTTTTGCATTGTGTTGTTGGGTATATGGTGCAAGCTATTCTCCATTTTTTGCCAAATATGGGTTTGCCTAATGTTTAGTTCATAGTTTTTTAGTGTTTGGTGTCTGTAATTTTGAAGACACTCTATCCTTAATTCTTTGTTCATTACTTCTCTCTTAATATTATTTCTTTTTCGATAAAAAAATCGGCTAAGATTTTAGTGGATCCAAAAAGGGATTTCCAAAGGGTATTGTCCATAAAGCAGAAGCGAGGGTGATATAAATTTGCACATTATTGGCAATGGCGGATCTAGAAAAAAATCCATAGGGGCACCCGTGATGGACCATAGACTAGCTGTATACACCAATATCAAACGCATACCATTAAAATGCTAATTACCCATAATAATAACTTAATTTTTATATCAGAACTCAACATTCCAAACCCCAAAACAAACATTCAGAAGTAGAGTTCCCCAGTTTGTGCCTGCTGCCTACTAGAGTTGGATGACAACGGGAGTGGCGGACGGGTCGGATGACCACCAATGGGGCACACCAGTGAGTTGGGGGCCTCACAAAATTAGAAGGGAATTTTTATAATTTAAGCGTAAATATTTACAACTATTAGGTATTCAATGCATGGGCCACCGGGCGCCATACCCGTAGTGAAATAAGGGTGAATTTATCCCTGATTATCGGGTACATATTATAGGTTATTACTAGAGTTTTTTGCAAGGGATGTATATTTTTACTCGGGCTTGTGTGACTATTGTAGATTCAACACCCTCTTTGTGAAATTTTCTAGCTTCTTAGACATTGGCGCAACATACGGTTCATGTATATCCTTGTGCTTTTACTTTTTCATTGATTCTTTCACCTTTACTTTATCGTTTCCCTTCACATCATGCTCATTTTAATCTCTCTTTTTTGGCAGAATTCCTTTTGTACACCTTTTTATCTGTACGCTGTGCTTAAGTGCCTTCTATTGGTATGTTCCGGAGCTTACCCAAAGAAACATATCAACCTCATCAGTCTGGTTTTGAGGTCAGTATTCTTTCATCCAATTTCATCACACCGGTAAAATAACAATATTGTCAGGGCCCCAAAAAAGCTCAGAATGAACCACGTCCAAATTCACTTGAGCCATGAAGCTTGATTGACATGAAACCTTCTTGAATTTGGTATAAATTCAAGTATCATTTTGTGGAGCGCTGTAAAGATTCAATAAGGCCAATTGTGCCCGGTCATTTTCAATCAAACTTGAGCTTTATGTATATATGTCACCAATTCAATTTTATCGAGACATTTATGGAAAAGAAAAATTAAGCTATAGATCATTAAATTTTATCAAGAATTATGACATTTCTCTGCGGCTTAGGCCCTGGCCTATGGAGTTGGTAATATATGAGATCCACATATAAACTCAAAAGATGTCCCATCCCAAAATCAATTGACATTACGTAGGATAGCTCACTAGGCTTATATATTGATCTCCTTTCTCTCACACTTCAATGTAGGACATTTTAATCATACTCACATGTGAATTTCCTAACAAGAATTATGCTCATCTGTGTTGCTCGGGTCCCTTTATTTTGATGGATTTCAGTAGATTTTTGGTTTGATTTAGAGTGTTCAAAGCTTATATTGTATCCATGAGTGCAAGGGTCCGGCATATATGCTCCCACAGTTGAATAAATAGCACGCTTGAGAATAATATTGGCACAAGAGCTTAAAAGGGTTATAACAACAAGAGGAGTATAATCAATATTATAGTGGTTTGAATATAGCATCAGAGAACCTCAGGCCTTAGACAAACAATTGGTGCAGATGTACTAAAGGAATGATCTAGGTTTATAGGCAAATATTTTCTCACTTTCCAGAAATAGGTATTGGTTTCACAAGGAATTAGAAAAGCTTGAGTACAAAATTTTAGCGGTTCAAGAAAAAAGGGGGGGAAAAAAAAATGAACTTAATGATGATTATATAAATCACTAAGATAATCTAAATATTTATAGCAGTGGCTCCTCCATATTGCCTATCATTGTTAATATCATCTACTAGAATTCCACGTAGTATAGGAGTGCTAATATCGTCCAACTTATATGGTGATGATATTTCTTTCTTAGTAAACCAGTTTTCTGGGTTGAGTTATTCCATTATTCCTTGCTATAGTATGAGAGCTAATACCGATGTATGATATTTGGGTCCTGATATTGGAGTGTAGTAGTCATTTGCATGATCCACTTTGCGCGAGAGGGGGTGCATTAGAATTTCACAAAGTCTGAAAAAATTGGCATTGTTGAACTTACATGGGGGAGGATATCCCTTTCCTAATAAGCTGATTTTTCAAACTAGTTTCAAGAATACTTGATACCATTTCTTAAGTTTCATTTTGCATAGTTATCAGTTTTATGAATAAAAGGAAGGCATCAAGTGTTGAAACTGTCATCGTTTTGCACTCTCGGCCCAATTAACAGAAAGCAGCTAGCATTTCAATAAACATGTAGTGTACTTTCTAGTGAAGCATAATCTTGCATAGACAAATAGACACTTTAACTAATTGCAGGACCAGTCTTGGGAGTTTTAGGGATCAAAGCGGATATTTAAAATGATGTCATTCATATATATCAACATTTTCTTTAACAATATAAATAATAATTAAATAAGTTGTAAAATAGGAAATTAAGTCCGTGTCAAATTAAGTACCGTATAATTTAAGACCTTTAAAATTTCAGAGATTGCTTGGAGATGTGACCGGCTGGACTGATTGTAAGCTTTGTTTTTAACAAAGATAGCTTTGGCTTTTCTTGAAATATCATTGGACGTCAGAAGAAAAGATGCATGTAACAGCACCACGAAACAAAATGAGTGCTATTAAGCTTGAGTAGGCAAGGTCCGTTTGATATGGGTTGTTGTTCGTAGTTTTTGATTTTTAATTAAAAATTAAGTTTTTAGACTGATTTTTACCAGTTTTTGCTATTTTGTTTTTAGTTTTTTTCTAAGTTTGAGTAAAATTAAAAAAAAGAAAATAAGATAAAATTGTTCCCATAATCTAATTTTTAATCTCTCAACCCAAAAATTGCAAACAAAAATCCGTATCAAACAGGCCATAGGTTTTTCCCTTGGAAATAAAGAGGCATTAATGCGAGAAATAGGGCCTAAGACAATTATTACTTATTACATATTCTGTAAGCGGCCTCTCTTCCACCAGGAAGGGGAAAGGTTGCGTACATTCACCCCCCAGACCCTGCTTCGTGCGGGAGCCCCTGTGGCATTGGGACTATTATTATTGTTGTACATATTCTGTAAGCGTCACTGTTCCCGGTCAGATATGGCGTGCTTTTGTTTTTGCAATTGCATTAATTGGGTTAAGTTACCATGTTCAAATTATGCAGTCTCTCTGAAGTATGTGGAGTGAATTTTAATGGGTAATGGGGATAAGTTACCCTTACCATCATAATTTGTTTAAATAAATCAAACAAACAACAACAACATACCCAGTGGCCCAAGGGCTTCCGCTCGCGCAGGGTCTGGGAGGGGTAAGATGTACGCAGTCTTACCCCATCAGGGTAAGACCCTGACGGGTGACTGTTTTCAAGGACCCCCAACCTGAAAATTTGACCCAATTTGGGTGAGTGTGTAGTATACTCGCAGGTGTACAATCACTTATCCCTGATGAGAAAAAACAAGAGCAAAGAGAAAGGGAGAACAACAAATAGCAAGCAGGCATATAAGCACATAATCAATAAGTATGTATGCATGTATGCATGTAAGTAAGCAAGCATGTATGCATGTATGTATGTGCATGTGAACAAAGCGTACGAGGCATGGGAGGAAAAGAGGGGGAGAGGTAGGGGGATATAGAGAGAGAGAGAGATAAAGAGAATATAGAGAGAGAGAGAGGAAGAATTAGAAAGAGTGTGTGAGAGGGTGTAGCGAGTATCGTGGAGAGTGGAGTGAAATAGGGTAAAGAGTACATCCTAGGAGTCCTAAGCGCCGTACACGCCCCCGCATTGCGTGTCTACAGACTAGCCTGAGATAGCCTACTGATGCATAAATGCTCCTACACAGCTATAATAGGTATCCCTAAGCTCAAAATAGGGTTCACTTAGGTTGAGGTAGGCGAGGCCTTGTCCACTTGTCTTCATGGAATTCTTCTTTAATTTCTTTTCTAATATCTTTGTCTTCAGTGGAGGAATAGGTGTCCCTATAGGTAGATGTTCGCATTCCTGGGTGCGTTTCTAATCAACTCTTGATTTGCCTGCTTCTTCCTCCATGTGCATTCGTGGAGTTGACTCCATTCAGCCGTGGGAGCACCAAGCAATTCAAGCCGAAACCGTGGCTAAGCATCCTCGTGCTATCAAAACGAGCCCGCTATAGTGGGATGCTCCTACACTGCTACGTCTGGTACACCTATACTAATCCTCCACTGAGTTCTATGTAGAGCCATCTCCTCAGTCAGGTTGAGATATGCGAGGTCTCGTTGAATCGACTCCATCCAGCTCTTCTTTGGCCGTCCTCTCCCCCTTTTGCCATCTGTAATATGGAGTTGCTCCCATCTCTTGACCGGGGCATTTGTGGGTCTCCCCTTAACATGTCCAAACCACTGTAGTCGTTGCTCCCTCAACTTGTCTTCTATCGGGGCGACGGCTAATTTACTTCTTATGACGTCATTTCTAATTCTGTCCAATCATGTGTGTCCACACATCCATCTTAACATCCTCATCTCTGCCACTTTCATCTTCTGCTTATGTTGACATTTTACTAGCCAGCACTCTGCTCCTTAGGTCATAGCTAGTCTCACTACTGTCTTGTAGTACTTACCCTTTAACTTTAACAGGAACTTCCTATCGCACAGTACTGCCGAGCCCATCCTCCATTTATGTCATCCCGTCTTAATCCTATTGTTGACATCTGCGTCCACTTCTCCATCTTGGTGAACCATAGAACCCAAGTATTTAAAGCATGCCTTCTGTTGTATGCACTCTGATCCAATCTTAACAGCTTCTGTGCTTGGCAAGATGGAGGAGCTGAACTTGAATTCCATATACTCTGTCTTAGATCTACTGAGTCTTAAACCCTTTGATTCTAAGGTCATCCTCCAGAAGTCTAGTTTCTCATTCACCTCCTCCCTAGATTCTCCCACCAGGACTATATCCTTCGCGAAAAGCATGCACCAAGGCACGCCTTCCTGGATGTGCCTGGTGAACTCGTCCATAACCAGAATGAACAGAAAGGGACTGAGGGCTGATCCTTGGTGGACTCCCACTATAATCAGGAAAGCATCTGTCTCCCCTTCTGTTGTGCGCACAATGGTCTGGGCGTCTTCGTGCATGTCCTTAACGACTCGTATATAAGACTCGTGAATGCCTTTCCCCTCCAGGGCCCTCCATAGGACCTCTCTTGGTACTCTATCATGTGCCTTCTCTAGGTCAATGAAAACCATATGAAGGTCCGTTTGTCTGTCCCTGTAGTACTCTATAGCCCTTCTCAGGAGATGAATGGCTTCTATGGTAGACCTGTCTGGCATAAATCCGAATTGGTTTTCTGATACCCCTGCTTGTTGTTAAAGTCTTCTTTCTATTACTCGCTCCCAAAGCTTTAGAGTGTGGCTCATCAGTTTAATTCCTCTGGAGTTGGCATAACTCTGAATATCGCCCTTATTCTTGTAGATAGGAACTAGTGTCCTCTTCCGCCATTCATCGGGCATTTTTTCCCCTTGGATAATTTGGTTAAATAATTTGGTCAACCATCTGATGCCCACTTCCCCAATGCATTTCCATGCCTCAATGGGTATTCCGTCTGGGCCTACTGCTTTATATCTGCCCATCTTCTTTAATGCTTCCCTCAACTCCTCGGATCTAATTCTGGTGCAGTAGCCGTGGGCCTCTGGCTCCGTCATTACTTGTAGCTCCTCTATAGGTGCAACTGTATCTCCCTCTTCGTTGTACAACACATGGAAGTAGGATTTCCACCTAGCTTTAATTTGTTGCTCGTCCATGAGCACTTGTCCATCCGCCCCCTTTATGCACCTTACTTGGTCCAAGTCTCTAGTCCTCCTTTCCCTTGCCTTTGCAATTCTATAGATGTCCCTAGCCCCCTGTGCTGTGTCCAACCTTTTGTAGAACTCATCAAAGGCTTTAGATTGTGTGTCCTTTACTGCTACCTTTGCTTCCTTCTTCGCCTGTTTATATTGTTGTTTGTTGTCTTCATCTCCACTTTGATTCCGTTCCTTAAAGCAGCGTCGCTTGGCCTTAATCTTTTCCTGGACCTCCCTGCTTAACCACCACGACTCCCTGTTGGTTGCAGCTCCTTCCTTTGATACTCCTAGGACTTCACGTGCCACATCCTTGATTTGTTTAAATAAATCAAGGATATAATTTGCCTCTCTCTCTGTGTACTATTTGGGTGTAATTTTTTTGGAGCGATCGTAGTCGTAAATTTTTGGAGCACATGAAGTATTTTCAACATTTTTCATGTGAAAAAGAAGTATGCATATTATATATACTAAAAAGTAAAATCAATTCCATCAAAATAAAAAGCTCTAGTTACATGACTATCATCTCCAAATTATTTCTGTCAATAGAAGTAACGATGCTTTTATGTACATTAAGAAAAATAATACAGATGTCTACGTTATTAGAAAAACTGCACCTCGTTTATAATTAATATAGAAGCTTATAGCCTTGTAGAAGGATTGCTCCGGCTATAATTGCATCGACTTTGGAATTGGATGCCTTATTTAGAATTGAAGGGTGATTTCAAGGCAAATGCTCTCTATAAATTGGTTGGGTGAGATAGGTGGTATATTATGTAATGGCCAGTCATTATGTGACTGCCGTTACATAGTGGTTTTGATAATTTATATATAGTGTATTTTATTCAAAAGCATATTTATAATTGTATTTGTTATAAAAAATATTAATGGAACAGTCGACAAACTCACGTAAAATTGCTGTAAAAATAGGCAGCAAAATATCTAAAGACAGTACTCAACATAATACCGAAACTGGGGGAAGAGGCTAGAATACCGACGAGCAATTAGAACATTGAAGGAGAGAGTAATTGGAAAGATCTTACAAAAAACAATGATATTGCGCTGTGGTAAAGGCCACTGTCCTAAAAGACGATTTCGCCGCTGCTCCGGTGCACACAGTATAACCGGCGGCCGTCCTCCGGGATTAACGCCATCCGACTCTTAACGTGCACTCGTTAATTGCCGAGTAGGAGTGCCTTGAACTTTGCCCAAATTTTAGGAGAGAAAAACAGAGAGAGAGAGAGACCGAGAGTGTATATATCTGGTTCTTATAGCTAATGGCATATATATAGCGTAGACAACGATAACAAGTATTAAACAAAAATCGGGTGCAATGAATTCCAACGGCTATAAACGGTAACAAGATTAAGTCATCGGCTGTAATGAATTCCAACGGCTATAAACGGACATAATAATTTCAACGGCTATATTGTCATTTAATTCCTAACGGTCATAATTTTAATGAACATAAACGACTAATAACGGTAAACGGCTGGTAAATAGGCATGGTTAGAATATTTTTTCGTAACACTTAAGTTTAGCTTGTATCATTTTTCCAACAATCCTCCACAAAGGATACAAGCGGAAGAGAACAAAGAAGAATAGATTGGGGAAAGGGAGTTTAGTTTTTCAGTACCGATGTCTCGCGACTTGAATCGTCACCTAGTGTAACCCAAGTTTAGGACCAACATCTTGCAAGGTGACTTTCGTTTTGAACCTCACAAGGGGTTGTATAGTCTTTTACTTGGACACATACCAAACTCCAGATCTTGGCAACTCCTGCGGTTTGGCGCGTTTTATCGGCCATGCGCTCATCCTGGATATTCATAGGCGCTCTAGAAGGCAAGTCTTAAGCTTTCATAGGGAGCGGCCACACTCCCACATCTATATAGGTAGATCCCATCAAGTGTGTGTTACCGCACACCGCCAAACATATGGCTATGGGTCCATTAAAAGCTAGAGCTTAACCTTACTCCTTAGTAACATAATGACAACTCATGCGGTTCAACGCGTTTTATCGGCCATGCACTTGTCCTGTATATTCATAGGCGCTCTAGAAGGCAAGTCTTGAAACTTCATAGGGAGCGGCCAGACTCCCACACCTACATCAAGTGTGTGTTACCGCACACCACCAAACATACGGATATGAGTCCATTAAGAGCTAAAGCTCACCCTCACCCCCAGTAACATACAGACAATGTCTATTAAGTGCAAGCCTCGCTTACACCACCAAACATATGGTTATGGACCCATCTTCGCACTGTCACACCATAGGGAGGGACAACATAAAACACAGTGCATTTCTTGAATGAAACTATGACTTTTCACATTGAACCTGTTAAAACCAGGTTGGATACATCACAGTTTATTCGTGTATAGACTTTAGTCCCATCCCCCTCGATGTTTTTCCAATCAATGGATCCACAATGTTCTTTTTAGACCTTACACAATCTAGTGATATTACTTTCTTTCGAGTAAATCATTTACGATCTTATGTCTGAGACGAATAGGTCTCCTCTTGCCAAACCCATCAAGTATGCAGTGTCCACACCACCCGTCATGGACTATAGGTTATGTTAAAGCATCATGTTCAACCATCATACATGGCATTTCACACTGTATTGCAACAAAGCGGTACTTGAGAGTTGACCATTGGCAACGTCAATCACGAGTTGTTCTTACCCCCACATTGAAGTATCTGCAACGAGCTATTAAACAACTAGTTCCATTGCCTGCCAACTTCAACAAAAGTCAGTATAACACAATAGTAGAGCAAATATCATATCAATAAAATCATATCTCTACCCTAAGTACTCAAATAGTACACATCGTACGTATATCGTACATACAGTTGGCACGAAAAACATATACTGCAAACTTGTCAATCCACATATCATCACAATTGTGAAACATTATCATCTCAAATCAATTGGATCACCACCAGTTTAGGTCACAAAAGACCATATATCCATTTTTATCGTACTTAGAGTAGATGCATTATTATCATTAAGGGTAGTCCATGTACTATCAATATTGTATCAAATATTTGGTGATCTCAAGAAAAAGAGGTACAAGAGATCATAATTCACAAGGTACCTTTTACAATTCAACTTAAGGCAACCCAAGCTTCTGCAAGACTCTCGAGCCCAAGTGCTAGCATCGTCAAGCTATTTACACTGACTTTGGACAGTCACCAAAATAATATTTTCATCACAATCAATTTCTATGAGCTAGCTATAACTAGTAAACATTGGCAAAAACACAATAATCAAAAAGATTATGATCAAACAACATATCTCATAGGCTCTCAAGTGCTCTTCCAACCCCCACAATGGAATGTCTCACACTACATTCCTAAGCCGTTCAATTTTTCTACCTGCTAACTCAATCTTTAAGGACAACTAAACAATGCAGGCTTCAGAGAGGTGTCACAACATATAGCTCACTAATGAGCCTAAATACATTGTCATTAGTTGAATATCTCTCATTGATATCAGACATCCAACACAACAAGGAGTCTATTACAATGTTAACCCCATTCATAGTACTTCATTAGTACCTCAACAATTTAACTAGAGCACTTTAATATTCATCATTAGGATCAATGTATGTAGACTAGGTCTACCACTGACATATGAAATAATAGGATGAATGTTGTGTTTTTCATCAAACCATAATGCTATCAATCACTTTAGTGTATTTAGCTTATGACGCGATGCCACGTTTTTCTCCTCATCAAGTGAACATTACGGTCATATAGTATGTCATCCATTGACCAACATGAGCATACAACATATGACAATAACCCAAATAAGGTATCTAGACACAAGCTAAATACCAAGCCTATGATTTATCAGGGTTCTCATATAACCTGCACCTTACCCTTTTCACAAAAACTAGAAAAGAAGACACGAAACAATGATCCTAAAGGCATAATAAGTCTCTAACGACGACACAAGTCCACATAAGACTCATACATATCATCTTTTCCCAATCACAAGCTGAAATTCAGCAAAACAGTCCAAAAACCAGCAAAATACAAGTATGGACAGTAACATTCAGAAACTAAATGTCATAATCTGCGGTATGTACACAACATACAGTAGTTGCGCATCATAAACAACAAGTATTACTCCAGTACTTGCAAAATCCAGCATGTAAAAGTCCATAACAGCATGTACATTAGCATCTTATAGCGCACAATCTATATATGACAATATGGACAGCAACATATAGCCAAAACAATATGTAGCAGCACATTCTGCTTGAAAAGGACATGTTTCAACACTTAAAACAACATGATTTTCATCATTTCAAGTAACATGTAACAACATGTTCACAATACTTCAAACATAGCCATGGAAAATACACGAGACACATTAACATGGAGATTAATACACAAAATCATACATAGATCTCCAAGAACTCACAAGTCCTACTAGCCCTTTACAATGATCAACTATTTCAATAGGTCACTTAAATATATGCAAGAAAACAACTCTCACATACAAGGTTAATCTGATGGTTAAAAACATACCATACTCTACCAACACAAGGGATTCAAGATGTGTAGCTAGACATGCTTAACCTGAGAGTTGCCAATTCTAGGTTCAAGACTCCATTCTTGAATTTAGCATCGATTTATTTTTTCCTTTCTCATTTTCGTAGATAATATCCAAGTTCTCTTGACATCTTACTTCGGAGGGCCGAGATTCGAAATTGGTAGTTTCCAAATTGCAAGGCTGCTTTATGCAGATTGAATTAATTTACAATTTCACTTAACACCCTTCCCCAATTGAAATCTCTTAAATCTCTTTTTGGGAAAAATATTTCAACTTTTTTTTTCCACATGTAAACAATACATATATGCACTTGATTCTGCAAGTTTTTTCAAATGCTTCTATGTTTTCGGGGATGGAAACAAGGCATACCCCGCGGGTACCCGCCACCACCTCCTACCCATTATATCGGACTCATATCCTTTTTCGGATCTAGTACTTAGTCATTCCAAAAATCAATTTTATGTTTTTGGGTCTATCCTTTGATCACTAGTTTTAACTTTAATTTAGCCGTTAACCTTCAATTTATTTTTGAATACCCACTCTACTGCCAAGTGGTTTTACACCCTTTAAGAATGCTTGTGGGTTTCCGTGAATGATTAGTAATCTCTCTAGGGCTAGAATCAACATACCTCATGATCCAACATATTAATAATCATGTTTAACCACAAAGAAACCTCCACCTCAAGCTCTCATGTCACTCTTCTATGTTACACTCAAGTTGGCAATTACTTAAACACATGAGATTATTGTCTTTTATGTATCTTTATCAGGGTGGAGTATTATTACTTCAACCTAACTAGATAAAAACCAATATAATTTACATTGTCCTTTTAGAAGTCCAAACTAATGCAATCCACACAAGTTCTTGCAAAATTATCATTATTATCTTACTAGGCTATACTCCCCCACATTTCGCTAGCTTGGGGCATAAGGCATATGAATGTGAGTTTATCTAAACAACATATATAACTTAATGTATGCACCACATGAGACATTGGAACTCAGTTAATTATATCATTTTCCATGCTACATATGCAAGAATGAAATTACAAATCAGAGTGTAAATTTTCAATTGAAACAACATTGTCATAAATGCTAGCAAACATATCACAGGAAGGTATATCTACTTAATTTAGACAATATTTCCATACTCAAACTTCAAAAACATGTGCCCAAGCCAACTTTAACATCAATTCAAATTTTTATTTATATTATTATTTTTTTTTTCCCCGAGGAACAAACGATGCCCACTACATATGCAAGAATGAAATTACAAATCAGAGTGTAAATTTTCAATTGAAACAACATTGTCATAAATGCTAGCAAACATATCACAGGAAGGTATATCTACTTAATTTAGACAATATTTCCATACTCAAACTTCAAAAACATGTGCCCAAGCCAACTTTAACATCAATTCAAATTTTTATTTATATTATTATTTTTTTTTTCCCCGAGGAACAAACGATGCCCACTAAAAAAAAAAAAAAAAACTCTTCACCATTCATTTTATGCATCAGATTATTTAATCCATTGATCCAAACCATTAGACCCATCATTAACACAAGGTTCATAGATACTAGGATTCATCACAGCAACTTCACTATTCAATTCAAATCAACGAATCGCGTTCATACTAATGAATGAAATCATAAGACAAATCCTAAAAGTACAATCAAAATTGAAAACAATTGCACCGGTATTACCCTAGTTCTTGGTATAGTACAACCATCTTCCAAGGGGATAATCAGTGAGTATTTAAATTTAATATATTTTAATTTTTGGGTCGTTCTATTTTGTTCCATTTATCAGTGTGATTCACACAGAACACCAAGAGGGCACAGAGAACGCGGAAGAATTTTTTTCCATCTCTTTTTATGTGTTTGTTGGTATGTCTCTGTGACCCATTTATCAATTTTTGATGTTAATTTTTTTTGTTCAAATCGTCTTTTAGATTGTTATAAAAAATATCAATGGAACAGTCGACAAACTCACATAAAATTACTATAAAAATAGGCAGCAAAATATCTAAAGACAGTACTTAACATAATACCGAAACTGGGGGAAGAGGCTAGAATACCGACGAGCAATTAGAACATTGAAGGAGAGAGTAATTGGAAAGATCTTACAAAAACAATGATATCGCGCCGTGGTAAAGGCCGCTGTCCTAAAAGACGATTCGCCGCTGCTCCGGTGCATACAGTATAACCGGCGGCCGTCCTCCAGGATTAACGTGATCGACTCTTAACGTGCACTCGTTAATTGCCGAGTAGGAGTACCTTGAACTTTGCCCAAATTTTAGGAGAGAAAAACCGAGAGAGAGAGAGAGAGAGAGAGAGAGACCGAGAGTGTATATATCTGGTTGTTATAGCTAATGGCATACATATAGCGTAGACAACGATAACAAGTATTAAACAAAAATCGGGTGCAATGAATTCCAACGGCTATAAACGGTAACAAGCATTAAGTCATCGGCTGTAATGAATTCCAACGGTTATAAACGGACATAATAATTTCAACGGCTATATTGTCATTTAATTCCCAAGGGTCACAATTTTAATGACCCTAAACGACTAATAACGGTAAATGGCCGGTAAATAGGCGCGGTTAGAATATTTTTCCATAACACTTAAATTTAGCTTGTATCATTTTTTCAACAGTATTTACATATTATGGATGAATATAAAGGAACATACCCAGTGCCTCAAGGGCTCTCGCCTATGCAGGATCTGGGGGGCGGATGTACGCAGCCTTCCCCCTTCAGGGTGTTAACCTGAAGAGTGGCTGTTTCCGAGTGCTCCCAAATGAGGGTGAGGACTTCCCAGGAGGTCACCCATCCTAGTACTACTCTCGCCCAAGCACGCTTAATTTCAGAGTTCTAATGGGATCCGATGAGGCGTGTTGGTGCCCTCTTCGGTAATAATGTGTGATCTTGATTATTTTTTGCAGACGAAGGCTTAAAAACACTCAGCATTGCCTCTACTCGTTATTTAACTTTTATGAAACCAGTTTCTACACCACTGTAATTGTAAATGCTTGACAACGAGCCACATTCCTTGGGCGAATTACTCACTTTAACGGTAATGTGCACATTTTACTTTCTTAAAATATGGTTCCTTTGTCATGAAATTATTGTTTATGGGGTTGAATATTATACCTTATGAATAGCTCTTTTGGATTTCGATTAATGTAGTTTTTTGGCTTATGTGAGCTTGGTTATAACAACAGTAGTCAGTTCCTCAAAGAGGTTCCCATCAGTGTAGGGTTTGGAAGGGTAAAATATATCAGCCTTATCCCTACAAGATACTATCCCGTACAGAGGTTGTTTTCGGACCATGTGAGCTTGGTTGTGATTACTTTAAAAAAAAAAAAACGGAATAATGCATAAGCGATCTGGTCTAGTTCTGATTAGGATTTGGTATTGTTGCATATAAATGCTCAAACTGCATTGTAAAGGTGTTAACAGCGTTTTAGAACGTATTATTGATTGTTTTTTAAGGTTGACGAGTTAGGGAAGTTGAATATAAGATGTCTTATCTGAGAACTTCTTAGAATTACTGCATTTAGTTTATTGCATCTATGTTATGTGACATTTGTCATTATTATCTATATTATGTAACTATCCTGGCGTATTAGTTATGTACACTTTTCATCCATCTATGCTTAGAGGGGATTTCTTCAATTGGTAGGGCTGATTGATGATTTTACTATTCGACTAATACTTGGTTAGCGTATTATTTGATTTTAGAGGCAATATTTGACCTTGATGTTTTAAAAGGAAAGGCTATCGGATTCCTGTTTAAATTGTTCCGATTTACTTGAACATAACCATGGGAGTTGTTTGAGATTCAAAATTTAAGTCGAAGTGTAATTTCATCCCAAAAATAATTAATATTAGGTTGAGCAAATCACTAGATGTATGTGTTAGTATCTTATAATTTTATAATTCTAATATGCAATGTTGTTGCTAATCTCATGCGTGGAGTTCTCAACAATGAAAAAGAAATACATGTGACTTAATAATTAGAAATTGGATCAGAGTTGGTTTCTCTGATCAAATGTGGTTCTTGGGTGGTTTGAACAAGAGTTGCATTTGAATTGCCTACATTTTCCTAGCTTTGACAGTTCATCCTGTTTGGATAGCTTGAGCTTGAACTCAGTTTGTCTTGAGTTCGAGCTAAGTCAGCTTAGTTAAGTTCAAACTTTTCGGGTCCCACTGGATTGAGTTATGCAATGTTGGATCTCTCCCCAACCAAGTTTATTCTATGTTTATCTTTTATGAGATAAGTCAAGCCTGCAAACCATGTAATTTTGTCTGGGAAATTTGTGTGCCTATTGGGTCATTTTCCTCTGCACTATAGGCTGGGTCATCTTCTTCTGGACAATACTAGTTGATACCTTGTGATGCATGGATGGTATTTGTTGTCCATTATGTTAAATCTATCTACACAATTCATCTTTATTTTGTGCAGTAGCGTTTCTATTCCAAAGTATGTTCCATTTGCTATAGTGCTTTGCAGATAAGTTGTCATTGATTGTTGTAATGTAAGTTTGTTGTACTCTTTAATGTTCAGTTACGTACCTTGTTCTTTGTGGCCTTGCATTTCCATTGTGTTCTAATTCCCTTTTTCACAAAGTCCTCAAAATAGTCGAAGATCATAGCCTCTAAATTCCTATTTTTCTTCGTGGGTTATTGTTGGTGGTTGTTTTCTCAATATATTTGTTTAGAATTGAATATGTTGTTATACCTTTGATTTTGTTTCAACCACTTTCATGGGTGTGCTTTGTGTCATAATTTCACTTTACCCTCTAAAAACTCTTACGATCACTTGTGATCATTTCTATCTTGCATCTTAAAGAAACCAATCATTTGAACCATTATTGTGCTGTCTTTGCTCTTTTTTTTTTTTTTTTTCTTTCAATTTTATGCATACATTTACTCAATCACACACATTTGTGTCTTACAATGTTTGCACTAGTAACGCTTGTCCCTTGGTTTGGCCTTTTCCTTATATTTCTTACATGCAGTTCTTTTGATGTCAAATTCTTTTAACAGTTGCATACAAGTGACAATGTTTGACTTGTAGAAAGTGGATGAATTTAGTGTTAATTTTGTTCCTCTTAACTCTGTAGATACATAAATTTGTCATGAAGATGACCTACGTATTCCGCCTACGAATATTGGTCAATTGATTTTTTTTTTTTTTTACTTCAAATAATGTCTATGATTGAATTGCTTTCATGCCTTTTTGTTGAATCCATTTAATCTTCTGTTGCACTTCATAAGTTACTATGTACATGACATTATTTAGATTGATATGGTGTTAGAATGAATTTACTGTTTTGCAAATGTAGAATAAATAGAAATAATCTTTTTATTTGATTTTTGAGGCTTCTAATTTTCCGTTTTCGTATGATTAGATTTGATTATGTTACCTTTATGGTCAAGATTGATCAATAATCTTGTTCTTGTTGTGGTAGATAGTGAGGGCCCTACACATTGACGTATAAGTTTTGGTAAGTATGTCATGTCTTTAATTAATTGATGCATTTATAAAGTTTTTGTATATAATATTGAATTAGTTTTTATAGCCATCTATATGACACTAACAGGTCATTGTCTTTCTCCAAGTGCGCCAACAGGTAGTTTCCTTCATTAGTTACAAACTCGTTCCGCAATGTTAGACGTAGTCTTTTAGTGAATGCCCAGTTTTTGTCGAGGTGCTCAATTTAAATGTCGGTGACATGGAAATTTGGGTCATTTAAATGTCATTGTACTGCTATTTATAGCTATCTGTCAAATTATTCCAGTGCGTTTCCCATTGTTCTTCTAGGCGGGCAACTTTTGCGAACATTAATATGGAGCACAACATGTTTCTTAGTTGTCCGCCTAATGCTTAGGCTGCGACTCCAGATAGAGTGTCATCTTATTCATTGTCGTCATCAAGTAATACCGAGGCAAAACATGTGGCTTTGGACATCAGATATGTTCTGCCTTCTACTATTCTTATACCCTTGTAATATTTTGCCCCTTGCACAATGTTAAGCAACATGAGTAGATAAATCCGCTCTTTCGAGTTGGTATATATATATATATATATATATATATATATATATATATATATATATATGCATAAGCTAATCATCTAATGTTGATACATTGTTTTT
Organism: Simmondsia chinensis; assembly: GCA_018398585.1. Taxonomy (NCBI): domain Eukaryota; kingdom Viridiplantae; phylum Streptophyta; class Magnoliopsida; order Caryophyllales; family Simmondsiaceae; genus Simmondsia; species Simmondsia chinensis. Next base: position 4,409,707 of record JAGTTD010000013.1, read on the forward strand.
TTGGTGTTTATCTTCTTACTGTTTTATTCCATACCCATTATGTTGGGATTTCAACATATGTGTATTAGGTTGCTTCTAAATGTTTTAAGTTTGCCTAGAACAAGTAGTAAGCATTGTGTCTTTAGCTCGAGTCTCACTAGTGACCTGGAATAGAGCATTATCATCGTTGAATGTCACATTTTTGCTTGTGAGGTAAATGGAATTGCAAAATTTCCATTGATGAATGTTGATATTGTGATATAAACTGCAAAAGTTTCTAGCATGACTCTATTGAAAAGACATATCAACCATCCAAGTATTCTTAGATCTCATCCACTTGATTGTCCTGGTGATGCGAAATGTCATGGCTTGGCACGATGTTTTGTTCAATGACAAACATTGCACGATCTTGCTGTTTGTGGTTGTATAAGCACTTATGATACTTGTGTGTGCACACTGCTGTGTGTTGATATGACAATAATTTTCGACGTAGTGATCACGATTCTATAGTACAACATAACTATTTACAATAGTTTCTCCGTGGGACCTCAATTGTTTCTCTGTTGTTCCTCTAAGATAAGTAACAAATTCGATGTCCCAATTGATTGTCTTTAAACAAGTTTTTCGTATAGTATTAGGTACAATTTTTGTTTTGTCACGTGCTGGAGGAGTTGTGATTTTATGCATTTCTCATGAGTCGTGTATCATAAATTTGGATACTATTTCGTATGAGAAAGGATCCTTTTTTTTTTATCAACTATTTTTGCACATAGTGGTTGATGTCGTCTAGACGTGAAGCCTTGTTTTTGTTTGCCTTTGTTATTAGGATTTGTACGTGTAAGACCTATTTTTATGAAACTTGATTACATGTATTTCTGTAATCACTGAATTGATGTCATTACCAAAGAGGGCTCCAACACGCCGTCACCGGATCCCATGAGAACTCCGAAGTTAAGCGTGCTTGGGCGAGAGTAGTACCAGGATAGGTGACCTCCTGGGAAGTCCTCACCCTCAGGTTGGGAGCACTGGGAAACAACCTCTCTTCAGGTTAACACCCTGAAGGGGGAAGGTTGTGTACATCCGCCCCCCCCCCCCCCAGACCCTGCGTAGGCGGGAGCCCTTGAGGTACTGGGTATGCTCACTGAATTGATGTCATTAGTATTTTTTCTAATGTTTAATTTATATGTAGAAAATACTTGAAATATTACATATGGACTGTTACTTTGTTGAATATATGACACTCCTTCATATCTCAAAAAAGCTCTTCAATTTGATTTTGAGCACCTTTGCTATATGTCGGATTGATTTGTTGTGCCTTCTTAAGGTACTTATAAGAGTTCTCCAATGATCTTACGGTCAATTACGATTTCAAGTAAATGTGATAAAGTAATCCGATAGCCGCCATTACCCAGCATATTAACATTGCATCTTGGTAGCATTGCATCATGTGTCATGGTCCTCCTTTAAAAATCAAGATTTGATAAGTTCGAAAGCACAATCATGACATATGATGCAACACCGACAAGATGCAATGGTAATATGTCGAGTAATGGGGCCTTCAGCTCACTTTATCACATTTACATGCAATCATAATTGGCCTAGGATCATCGGAAAACTCTTACAAGCATCTTAACAATGCGCAACTGGTCAATCTAATACAATAGCAAGAGCGCTCAAAATTAAACTAAAGGAGAACATCTTGTCTTTAACCCTTTGTAAATTCTTTCTCTCTTAATGATATTTCTTTTTTTGATAAAAAAATATTGTAATACCAACGTAGAGCTGTGTCCACACAGAAGGGTAATAATTAGTTATACAAGTGCTCCCTAAAGAGCCAGATTATGCAATATTTGACGTTGAACAGAACGCCATGCAAGGGCAAGACAGTTTACTATCTTCTCAATAGAGTCATGGCAGCCAATTTTTCAGTTGAATCTCAACATCTGATGGTAGAAATGTTGCAATTACACTTATCCAATGAGCAAAATGTAACATTCCACGATGATGATACTGTATTCGAGGTTGTCAATGAAAGTCAAACTAAATACAATGCTTATCGTGTGTTCTAATGCTTATCGTGTGTTCTAGACAATCATAGAACGTTTAAAAGTTGTCTAATACACATATGTTGTATTTCAACATATTGCGTATGGAATAACAATAAGATGAACACCAAGAAAACAATGTATCAACATTAGACGACTGACTTATGCACATCCCAACTCGAAATAGAGGTTTCATCTGCCCTTGTTATTTTACCATTATGCGAGAGGCAAAACATTACGAGGATAGAAGAATAGTAGAAGGCCAAATGCACCTGACATCCAAAGTCGTATGCCTTGCCTTAGGATTACTTGATGATGACAACAGATGAGATGTCACTCTATTTGGAGTTACAATATGAGCATTAGAAGGATGACTAGGAAACTCGTTATACTCTATATTAATGTTCGCAGAGGCTGCCTGCGCAAAAGAATTATGGAAAACACACTAGAATAATTTGACAGATAACTATTAAAGAGTAGTACAAAGACATTCGATTGCACACAAGAGTGGTGATGGCGATCTTTTTTGCTTATTAGAATGGATGAATTGAGAAAACATATTTACCTCAGGCATACATTTCAAATTTCAAGTTTAAAATACTCGTATTACATCTAGTTTCCTCATCTAGAATGGTTGAGTTATCGATTCTAATAGAAACTATTGCACACTCCATGTTAAAAAATCACCATAGGCACGGATGACACATTCTGATGTGCAATCTCCAGAAGATAAAATATTTTGAGACTAGTTAAAGAATCTGTATTGATTATATGTGACAATGCACCAATGACATACATAACTGCAGTAGGGGCAGTAGATCGAATGTTAAGGGATATTTGTTTAAAAGACATTTTCGGTGGCAAGTTGACGGTGCTGGATGAGATTTCAGACAAATACAACTAGTCTTACATAGAGGATCACATGCAAATGTTCTCAGGGCCTTGGTGTAGTGTAACATTTTGGGAACAAAGACATAAATGAGGGTCAAAACAACTTAGCTAAATTAGCATAACGAAACGGGGGGAAAAAACATAGCTTTTTATCTTTACAGAAAACTAATGTAAGTTTTTTCAGTTAAACATAATGTCATTTAAGTCACCATTGAAAGACGAGATGGATAAAGGAGAAAGTCTTATTCAATGACTATATAGTAATATTTGGAGCTCATTAGGGTATCGACATGGTGGTTTGTAACGCCAAGACCCATTCGGAAGGTCCTGGGTTCGATTCCCACTTGCCTTGAAAGTGGGCCTCTTAATTGAGGCTTTTAAGCGATTTTCTCCTTTATCCAATGACTATATATATATATATAGTAATATTTGGAACACTTCATAGGAGTTCCATATTATAATGTGCACTTGAAATGCAAACAAAATGGGCACAATACGTCTTGCATGTTAATGCACTTGGAGAGAGAGAGAGTGTCGTGTTAGATTCGTAGACAACTACCTCGGTTTGGCATACAAAAAATTCTTTGAATGCATCAATTAATTAAAGATATGATGTGTCTGCTGAAATGAAAGGATTAGAGGAGCCTAATAAGTTAAATACAAAGATTATTTATGTTTTTATCTACATGTACAAAATAATCAATCTATACAAACAACGAATCATGTCTACTATCAGGTACGTAGAAATTGAAAACGCAAAATAGAAATGTGAATGGATGCAATAAAAAGGCATGTGAGCAATTCAATCATCTCAACTTCGAGTTAAGTAGGTTGGGACTTGTTTCAGTTAGCACGGTTGAATTAAATTTGAGTTTTGTGTTTGCTTTATCTATGGTTTTTGGTCAATCGGATGCAATCATTCAGGTGTGTCATTCATTTGGTTTTCACGTCAAATTTAGGTCGGGTTAGGTCTTACAGTTTTGAGTCATCTTAGTGTCAAGTCAATCAAGTTATATCATTTTAAACTTCGGGCTAGCGGAGTTAAAATAAAATTTCTAATTCCTTTTATTCATCAAACATTTTCGATTTTATGAAACCAATGGGTTGCAAGAACACAAACGTGGTGATCGTTCAAATATATGTGTGATCATTAATAAGAAGATGCAAATAACACATAATAATGCTTGAATTGATTTATTTTAACTAATTAAGAGAAACAAAATAGTTTCTATGTAATATAGCATCTCAAATTTCATATTTATAAATTAAGAATAAGAATATTGAATGGTACTTTTATTTTCTTACTGTAAAAGTAATAGAAAATGACGTAACCACATCGGAGATGAACCTTTTTACTAAAATGATAAAAAAACTTAGGGGTCTGTTTATCCATACTAAAAGGTTATATTCATATTCATTTAATTTATTTTCAAAGAAGTCGTTAAAATGTAAACAAGTTCTTCGGTTTTTTTTTTTTTTTTTTTTTTTTTCCCTTACGGGTCAGCCAAACAATCCCTCGACTGCCCATGTATTTGCTGTCTGAGCTCTCCCTCTTCACTTTACATATTTATTAGGGTTATTTACCCTAAAGGTCCCATACTTTACATATTCTATTAATTTGGTCCTCATACTTTTAATCGTATCAATTTAGTCCCTGAATAATTCAAAATATGTCAATTTAGTCCTTTAGTCAAATTTAACTTATGTTAATAACATAATTTTAAACAGTAAAATTATATCATATGCACATAACTTATTATAAATTCATCTGTTTACTTAATTTAACCTAATTCATAGCTGAACTATTATAAATTTTAATAAAAAATTAACATAATATTTTTCTAAAAACTAAATTGATAAATTTTAAATTATATAAGAACTAAATTAATATAATTAAAAATATAAAAATTAAATTAATATAATAGATAAAATATAGCAATTTTTCGCATAAATAACCTTATTTCTGATCACAATTTCACACTCTCCACCAAACCTATAAAATCGAACCTAACCTAACCACCCCCATCTCAATCTTCACTCTCTCCAATTCCGATCAATTTCAATGACGATTCTCCCCTACAATTTCTCTCAAATGTGAAATCTTGCAGTTGCAATCGGTTCATCACCATGAATCTCTCCTCGTCTTCAGCTTCTCTCTCCTCCTCTTCCACCACCGCTGCTTCCTCTTCCTCCCCCACCTCTTGGTTCTCCGGCATTGTCCGCGGCCGCTCAGACAAGAATCTAGCGACCACAGTCTCTGTGGCCTCCTCCGCCGGAGATTATCCTGTTGTTAAGAAGAATCAGTTCCGTGGTGTGCTTTTTCGTTACGGTCCCAACCCGATTCAGGTTCCGACTCTTGTCTTGTTTCTTTGTTGATCGTTGATGTGAGTTGAGTGTTGCGATAATTGGAGTGCGAGAACTTAATGGTGGAAATGGAGATTTGGAGATTGTGATTATTTGTAGTTCGGATGTAATTGGGTCTTATGTGCTTATAAATCCTAAACTTGGGTTCTAGTTATTCTTAGGATCCAATAACCATTGCCTCAAAGAGGCTTCCCCTAAAGCAGGGTCTTGGAAGGGTAAGAGGTACACAGCCTTACTCCTACAGTGTGCTATCCGAGATAGAGGTGATTCTCAAAGGGCCCAACCCTAAAAAAAATAGAATTTATGAAATCTTAGTTAATCTTGTTTCTTCATGATACATTTAAAACCAGGAAGAGTGGCTAGATGGCCCTCTTTGAAGCTTAATCAGAGTTGATAGTTGAAATTAAGGGGGGACATAGAATAGAATTCAGAGAGGGAAAGAGAGAGATTTCATTTCTATGTTCATTTCCATATTGCCATACAATCCTATTACTAATTTTGCACTAGAGTGAACGAAGGGGACCACTATTTGTTAACTAGACACTATTAAGAAAGGAAAATATATCTTAATTATCAATAAAATAAAGCTACCTGTGAAAATGTTAGTTATCACATATGCTGTACGCGATTAATCTATTTCTTCTGCAGCACTTTGTTCATCGTGATGTGAGTTGAGTGTTCTGATAATTGGAATGCGGGTATTGATGTCGCTGTTGCCAGGACTTAATAGTGGAAATGGAGATTTGGAGCTTCTCATTGTTGGTAGTTTCAATGTAACTGGGTCTTATGTGCCTTTAAATCCTTAACTTGGGTTGTAGTTATTATTAGGATTCGACCATGGCAACTATGAGAATTTGTGAATTCAGATCTTGTAGGATAAAAAGATGGCCTGAAATTTGTCTGGGCTTTTTTGGCAACATTTCTGATAATTCACTGCAATTCCTTTGGAGGCTGCAGTGGATAAATTGAATTCATGAAATTGTTGTATCTTGGCTGAAACACTATGTCGTCACTGCTGTAGGAATCACGGGAATATCTGTTAAGTTACTGCCTCAACAAATCAGCATCAAGTTCTGTATTTATTTATTTATTTTTTTTTTAATGTCAGCTACATGATGTCAAGTGAATACTCCCGAGTCCTGTGTTTCAAATTTGTGGGATAACAAAGCTACTGATATGCTGGTCAAAGAGGCATTATTTGCATTTTCATTCACGGGTTTATCCCTTTGTAGTTCACTATGGATGACGCATGGAGCTGTGAAATATATTTTACACACATGATATTTAGTGACTGCTCCAACAATACCAATGTTCGCAATATATTTCCCCTTTGAACTGTTAGATTTGGAAGTATGAAGATCCTGTGTTAGAGATATACCGTTTCTCAGTTTAACCGCACATATAGTTTCTATTAGGATGTCCAGAAATGTTTCTCTGCCTTGATATCCAGTTACTTATGGCCTTTCTCTATCTACAACAACAACAAACGTAGTGTCACAAGGGCTCCCGCTTGAGCATGGTCGAGGGAGGGGTTGAGATGTACATAACCTTACCCCTTCAGTGTGCTATCCTAAAGGAAGGCTGTGTCCGAGAGCCCCCAAACCTAAAGAGCCTTTCTCTATCTACTTTCGCAATTTTTTCGGTGCTTTGTTTTTAGTTTGATCTTGTGTTGTAACTCCATGATGATGTCTGTTCTTTGTATTTGTGTGCAGGTGGCATTCAAAACAGGTGACTATAAGCAACAAGTCGTTTTTATTGGTGGCTTAACTGATGGTTTTATGGCTACTGAGTATGTTTGACACTGTTAGTTGATTCCTGCTGAAACATTCTCTTGTTGTCTTAAACACCCTTCTCCTACAATAGTTTTTGCATAGTGGATGTCTCTAGTAGTTTGTATTGAATTATACATGGTTAAAACTTTTTCTAGCATCTATTAATGATAAATAGCCACAATCTCTCAGTGTTTCAATTTGAGCCTGTACTTCAACTAAATGTTATAAGTCAGCAGACATAGTGGATCCCTCTACCTACAATGACTTTCTTCAGAATCACGTGTGCAGTTGTTCTAGACAACCTTCATATGTGAAAAATTAATTTGACCCTTTCGGACTTATTCCGGGATGTTGTTGTGTACGGCAAGAGAAACTGTGTGATCTTTTATGATGGAAATTAATAAAATGTCATGTATGTTCTTGTGCCTACGTTGACCTTGTGGATGCATATGCACTACACGGATCACCATTACTATTGTTGTTTGAAATTTTATTTTGTTATTTCTCTTACCTTTGCATTATTATAAGTTCTGTGTGGTAATTCTTGTTGTTGTGTGTTTCAGATACTTGGAGCCTCTTGCAACTGCTTTGGATGCCGAAAGATGGTCACTTGTCCAGATACTTTTCTCCTCTTCTTACAGTGGATATGGAATATCAAGCCTTGACCAAGTAATTTGAATATCTCTTCGTTGATTTTGCTTGTAACTACCTTTCTGAAATCTGGTGCAAATTCTTTTTCTTTTGCTGGATTATGCTCTTGCTTCATCTCTCTAATAGATTGAATTGTTTTTTGAAGGATTCTAAATTTGTGCAGACTGTTCTAAGAAAGGATCTAAGAAAGGAAAAAGTGCAGACGTTATTTTAGCCGTTCCCCCACCCTTTTATGATGGGACTCTTCCTTCCCACATGTATATAGGCTATGCTTAGGCTATTTTAAAGCACTAGAAGCATTTTGATCACGGTATACCTTGATGTGAGACAAAAACTAATTGACATCTAGGTGATGCTTTGAGATGCAAAGTGATATACGAAATAAAATAAGGTGGTTTTATGCCCAAATCTTAAGCTGCAATGATGGGTGCTTCTAACTAGGGGTGTTCAAAAAAACCAATAACTGAAATACCAAACTAAAATTCTAAAATACCAACCCGAAAATGCAGTTAACCGATCAGAATTTCTAGTATGGTTGATGGACCTGGTAAAATTTGCGGTATTTTAGGACAGTAACGGTTAATATTTTTGTTTATTTCGGTTAAGCAATAACTGAAATTCCTAAATTCCTATTCATAATTGTTTAGAACTTGAGTTTCACTAGATTTATCTTTTCCCGAACTATAATAATTTTCATTACTTTAGTTTTTCTAATAAATTAAAACTTTTGAAAGTCAAATATTAAACTAAACCCTATCAAAAACTAGCTAGCCAAATGAAAAGTGAAATTTCGCGTCCTCCTTGTCCATGCTTCAATCTCTTATTGACGGACAATCAGTACTCAAGTCATACGCACCAAAACTATCTTATACATTTGATGTCTACCATTCTTTATTCACTTATGTTATTATTTCAAGAAAAAAAGTTATTTATTTGTTGGAAATTATCATAAGTAATTGTCAATAGTATTTTTTTATTGCTTTGGAAATTCATCAATAATTATTTCGCATATCAATTGGAGTTTGTACAAATTATATGTGTTTTTATTTAGTTATCAGTTAACCGGCTTTACTAAACTTAATTATCTAATTACCAAAAAGCGGTTAACCGGTCGCTTTGGTAACGGAAACGGTTAGAGATTTTTGAGTAATTTGCCTATGGTTAACCGAACCGATATACTTTTAGGTACGGTTAACCGAACCATGAACACCCCTATTTCTAACAATGTTGCAGCAAGGAATTATGCCTGTCTTTTTTGTTGTTAGTGATTAGAAATTTCAATAGCCTTCTCTATACTACACTTTCGCAATTTGGTGGCCGGTATTTTAATCATATACTGTGCTAGTGCCATAAGATTTATGATGTCTAACATGTTTTGTTGTATTCCTTGTCATTCTCTATGAAGGATGCCATTGAGCTTGACCAATTGATCAGTTACTTAATAAACAAGGAAGATTCTGAGGGTGTGGTACTACTTGGGCACAGTACTGGATGCCAGGTAGACTATTCCTTACAACTTATGTTCCCTGGAACCCTCCCAGGGAAACTGGAGAAGGGTCATTTTGCTGTTTGTTCATTGTATCCATACACTTGTATGTTTGTGCTGAGAACTTTGTCTAAATTTGCATATAGGATATTGTGCATTACATGAGGAAAGGTGCTGCATGTTCTAGAGCCGTCCGAGCTGCTATTCTGCAGGTATCTTAACGAATTGCCTAGACTGTCATCAAATTTTGATCCTTGCATTTACTTTTAACTTTCACTATATTTTGAAGTACAAAAATTGGAGAAGCTTTTTCAAATAAAAACTTCTTTTCTCCTACTTTTAAATTTTTGGTGTGTCCCTAATTTGCATATTTACGTCTTGAAGTTCTTTCTCTTCCTAACTTAAGTTGCCTCTGTTTCAAATAAATTACCGTGGTAGAATGAATAATAACAATCATATTTAAGATAGGAGTGTCGGGACTTTCAAAAAAAGATAGGGAGTGTAGGGGAAACAAAAGAATGGATAAGAAAGATGGGTTTAGAGCTGACAGATTGCCGTTAATAAGTAACGCATTATAATCCATCGTTTCGCCTCTCTGCTGCCTCCCAGTGCTGCTTTCTTTTTGGCAAACTCTGAGGAACTGAACAATGCTGCTCTGAGTTTATATATTCGCCTTATTTTAAATTTATGTGTGCATATAGTTTGAAAAAGATACGTACATTAAGATTGATGAGAAAGATGATATGTGGACTGCAATTTTACTTTTAGCATACAGCACTAAGTGATGTGCAGACACGAGTAAAAAGCGGAGGGGATCATAATGTCACGTTGTATTATTTTTTCGTTAAACTATTTTTTTTGAACGAATTCATCTTCTCTACATACACATACACTTTCACTTTGTGATAGGTTTCATTGTATTTGTATCTCGATACTATTTCATAAGGACAAAATAAGTCTTAAGGTCGATGGTTTCCTACACGCCTGGACTCCAAACCAAAGTAAAATACTCGTATAATAGACGTATTGAACACGTATTCATATTAGAAGTATTATCATGAGAGGAAGAACGTACAAAAAGTTAAGGATAAAATGTCTTTGAAAATACTACCATGCAACATAAAAAATTCAAGAACTAATAACATAAAACCTTTCAATTCTTTTGCAAATCGGCTCAGGCTATATCAACAAAACCTTCAAAGTTTTTAGTCCATAGAGCTTTTTAAAAGACCACTTTTTATTATAAGAAATTAACTGGTGTATATTGGTCTTTGAAAATCATGGCATTCATTTCTAACCAAATGCACCAAAGAATTGCAATCTTGACCATGGAGAATAACAATGAGACGTCTTTCCTTTTTCCTATGCCATGGAACTTAAAGGATACTTTCAACTGATCTTGGGCTAACCCATATTTGGCCAAAATAGGGAAAAGTTTGCATCATAAATCTCAAGCCATTGCACATTGGAAAGATAAATGATTTTGTCTCTCTACTATGCTTCTCTGGAAGCACATGAAGCAGATCCTTGGAGTCAAAGCCTTGAAGATCTTCCTTTTTGCAAGCAATCTTAAGTATTACGCTTGTTAAAAAAATAAAGACCACATAAAGATCTTGATTCTAAATAACCTAGCTTTCCAAACATGAGAATATAACGGGAAAACTGGAAACAATTGCACATTAAGAAATATTTTATTGTACATATTGTTCCACATTCGATTATGATCTGTTTTGCATAAAATAATTAATGGAATGACAAGATGGGGAATCTGACTGTACAAAGAGGCTAAATTTCTTGAAGAGCTGAATAAGATAAAAAGAAAAGACTTTTAAGTAATAGTGAGGTTTCTTTATGTCCTCAATTGAACTGTTGTTCAATTTGATATTTATTAATACAAAAAATATGAGCATAATGTCTCAATATACAAATGTTAAATAATGGTCAAGCAAGTATGAGGCATTTTGAGGTTTTCAAGACAATGTACCCAAAGCAGAATGGCAAGCATAGGATTAATTTGAGGAAACAAACAGAAGAAATCAGGGAAATAATAGAATAAAGAAAGAATATGAAAAATTAAGCCAGTAGACGTTAGTAAAATATGAATAGAAAGAATTCATTGGACTACCCTGATGCAGTTGCAAGTGAATGAATATTTTGGCAAGAAATTCTAAAGACTAAAGCTAACTTATATAGAAAAGTCAATTAAGATGAAGGGTATCGTAATGTTATGTAAAGGTCTCTGCAGGAGATTTAGAAGTTTCGGAATTCCCCCGAGTCCTAAGGTTCTGCACTGTACTTCTGCGGTAGGAGTGCATGTAATTGAAGCGTCAATTGATGTGAAGGATCATTGAAAGGTTGGCGGCTTACAACTTAGGATTATCAACTTGTCAATCTACTAAGCTGTTCTGTTCTTTTCCAGCTGGTTTGATTTGGACAAAGGTTGGTATTCAAGGTCGCAAATCTTCAGTGCTAGAGCTGTTCTTGATTTCAGACATTTCGCTAAAGCAAAATGTTGGTTTTGAGCCCGTTAAAATACATCTCTCTATCTGTGTTTAGGGACGAGAAGCTTATGTGCTATGCACTATTGCCGTTTTGTTATCTGGGGTGAGGAAGGCCTATCAAATGGCAAAAGGATTTAGAATTTTATACCTGTATTCACTGCATGTTGGATGTTTCACTGTTGTATAGATGGCTTATCCCTGAGGTCAGGCAGTAGTTCCTACTTGACAAGCATCATAGACCGTGCCGTCCTTCCTTCCTCACCCCCCCCCCCCCCCCCTCCCCCAAAAAAAAAAAAATAAAAATAAAAAAAACCTTGTGTATGCACATATCAGATGTATGGCGCTAATTTGCCCTCCCGTAGTGGACACGGGAGGATGATTACGGCATAAAATTTTCCTTCTTTAGAGTATAGTGAGATATCACCATGTATCTTGTTCAAGTTGTTAGCAATAATGTGTTCTTGAGAGAAGTGTTGATGCTTGAGTTGTCAGTTCACTCTCCTCTGGGTGTGGGGGCATTCAAAATCTCGATTCAGCCTCAAGAATGTAAGGCAGAGCATAGGTGGTATTATTTGATTTATCTTAAAAGATAAGTGCGAGGACTGCCTACCTGATTTCTGGGTGTACTTCCTGTTCATCGGCTGATTTCCCAGTTTTGGAAGTCCGTATGCATTGAACTCCTTGTAGGTGTTCGCTTTGGTTTCTGATTGAAATATATTTCCTTCACTCGAGGTAGTTGTAGCTGTTGCTTTCAAGTTAGTGCATGTACACGTGAGCACACCCCAGTGGATGCATATCAGGAGGAAAAGTGGCACGTACGTGTAGTAAATTCCATGATATTGTGAACTCATTCTAATCCAGGACTCGAGTTACTAGATAGTTCTAGGAGGGATTGGTAGTCAATGGTGATGGTTGTTGTGCAATAAAGACTTTATTAGGGATGAGAACTCCATTAGGTTCAACATTATTTTTGTGTTGTCATTTTTGTAGTGGAATTGGTACAAATGCTTCCCCATACATTCCTTTGTCGCGTACTTGATAGTAAAATTATCTTATTTACTCAGGGAGAACAACTTTAGTGTTGTTCTTACACTGGTATCTGGTGCTTGCACATCTTATTTAGGGACCAGTGCATACGTCGTGTGATAACTTCAGTGAAGTTAGAGCAGTTACTTTGAAGTTCATTCAGTTACTTATTCTGTCCATGATTTTCATTTCATCTGGTGTTCTCATGGAGAGTAGAATTGCTATTTCGATCTTTTTTAATGATTAATTCATAAATTGCATGGGAGTGCAGAGGGGAGGCAAGCGAAGAAAACCGAAAAAGAATTGTTATTTCAATCTGCAGAGCCTTTTCGTTTTCCACATCCTATGGTTGACCTATGTGCTGACAGAAGATTAGATCTAACCCTCCTGTCCACCAAAAGTTCCAGCACTTGCTAATCTTTTGGAAACTTTTGTGTCAGGCTCCAGTAAGTGATCGCGAATACAGAGCAACACTTCCGGAGACAGCTGCCATGATTGACTTGGCTTCAACAATGATCAGCGAAGGCAGAGGTTCAGAACTCATGCCCAGGGAAGCGAATCCCGATAGCCCAATAACTGCCTACAGGTTTGTGACATGAAGCAATCTTACATTGCTATATGTGAAAATGATGGTTTCTATTTGCATTGAACTCTATCTCCATTGCATCTCATTCTGCTCCTTTTCTCGCACTTTTTTTTGTTTTGAAATTTACAATGGTATGCTATTGGTTGATTTGCAAAAGGATTGGAGGGATTTATATTATTAGTTTATGGATTTTACGTAATTTATAGGACATCTTGTCCTTAACTTTTTGTATATTTTATGTATCTTAATATTATTTCTTTTTCCAATCAAATAAATAAATGGTATTCAAATGCATTCCATGGTCATATCCGTTTGTTTCAGCACTCCTAGTCATAGAATCAAATTGTTGTTTGTCGCGATTGCAGTGTTATTGACGTTACGTGCGGTAGCAACTAGTTCTTTTGGTGGAGGAGGAACACACAGCTTTTAAATTTTATGTTTGCCAAAATCCGAATACGATAGTTTATATTTATGGTAAGTAATTGTTCCTGTGACAGTGGCCAGGCGTGTTGAGCGTATCATGAGAGATTTTCTTTGGTTGGGGGCAGAAGAGGACTGTTGGGATAACTTGGTTTGTTAGGACAAAGTATAGACCGCATAGCCAGGGGGTGTGGGTATTGGCAATTTTGGTGTCCAAGAACATATCCCTTCTAGGTAAATAGTTATGACGATTTTCCCTTTTGGCACATGGTGATTAAGAGTAAGTATGGTCTCCAAGAGAATGGGTGGATGTAGGTTGGTGGATGCAGTGGTCTGTTCCGCCCCTTGGAAGTTTATTTCATAGCTTTATCCTTATTTTCTTTCCCATATTTGTCTCATGATTGGGTCTGGTGACCGTATTTGGTTTTGGGAAGACAATTGGGTCGGGGATGCTGTTTTTGCTCATCAATTTCCACTTTTATATAGATTATCCACTACCCATGATACCCCAGTATCTTCTTTTCATCTCCTGTACTTTCGCAAGGATCTTACTATTAAGGAACTACACGAATTCACATAGTTAAGCTATATTCTGGATCAAGTCCGTTTGTCTTCACTGCTTGACAAGAGGGGTTTGATGTTGGATGAGTCTGGTATTTTTACTTCTAAATTTTTTTTCCAACATCTTACTTCACATAATCCTTTTCTGGATTTCCCTTTATGCTCTTATGTGTGAAAAGCTAAAGCACCATTCAACATTAAGGACTTTTTGTGGTCTTTACTTCTTAACAATCTTAACGCTCATGATTACCTGCAGAAACGGAGACCTTTTAGAGCATTGTTTCCGGGTATTTGCGTTATCTGCTTCCAGAGTGAGGAGACACATGACCACTTATTTCTGCATTGTATTGTAGCTTGGGATTTATGGGGTAACCTATTGTTTGCCTTCGGCCAGGTGTGGGCTAGCCCAGGATCGGTAGAGGACATCCTTCTGACGAAGTTCCATGGTGTAGGAAAGAAGAAATGTATTTTAATGTTGTTCTTCATAGCCAAGATTGCAGTTCTCTTGTGTATTTAGCTTGAAAGAAATGCTAGGACTTTTAAAGATCAGCATACATCAGTTAATTTCTTATGAGAAAAAGTGGTTCTTTTAGGAGCTTTTTGGACAAAGAGCTTTGGAGGCTTTGCTGATATCGCCCTAGTTGATTTGCAAAGTACTGGAGGGCTTTATGTTATTAAATTATTTTTTTTAAATTTAATTTTAAGGACTTCTCGTTCTTAATTCTTTGTAAAATCTTTCTCTCTTAATATACTTCTTAATTCGATCAAAAAAAAAAAAAAAAAAAACAGATTATGGTAAGTAATTGGTGCACTGATTATCACAAAGTGCATTTGCAGGTTTCACTCCCTTTGTTCATACATGGGCGACGATGACATGTTTAGCTCTGATCTCAACGATGATCAACTGAGAACGAGACTTGGCCACATGTCCAACATACCTTGCCAGGTGATTATCTTTCTGCCACACCTTTATTATGCAATGAATCTAGAGCCACGTGTTCAGCTTGCAGATAATCCTAGCTTAAATCTAGAACCCAAACCTTCATAGTACTAGGAAACACGAACAATGAAAAATTCAACGAGAAAAATGAAAAACGACACACGTGCCTATGGCCATGGAATTGCAAGGATTTCACTATTTCTTAAATGTTTTGAATAGAGTTCCTTCTTTTTCTCACTCATTCTCTCAAACCCTAAACAAGGTTTTATAGGCACACACAGAGTAACACTAGTTGCCTCAGATTAAACCTCCAAAATGGGCCTTGGCCTAACCCCTATCGGCTTGATCCTCCACTATGGACTTAACCTGTAACAATATAAAAGACCAAGTAATCTTTTCAACTTTTCATGTATGTGCTGCAGGTAATCTTTTCAATGGCTGACGAATATGTTCCCGAATATGTTGACAAGAAAGCATTGGTTGATAGGTAAAGTCCCTCATCCTTGGTTTTATGATAACCTCTGCTCTCATCAAGCATAATTGTATGGTGTTTTGGAAGAAGTTGCTGGCGTTCTTGGATCTAGTCGTCTATGTGGATAATTGGGTGGTTTGATGGGATTCATGTGACGTTAATCCTTGACCATAATAGAGATTATAACACCAAACTATACAGAATGTAAGTAGCTGGAAATTCACTATTCACCTCCTGATTGTTGGTGTACCAAGTATCATCAGGCGACTAAGCCTGATACACATTTGCTCTCACCGTCATTGTTCGTCCAATAGAATACCCAACCATATTTAGGCCTAGTTTATGTCATAATGGACCAGACTTTCGTAATCATCTATTCAGGCTAGCCCAATCATTGAACTCCAAGATTTGAACATTGCTTGAAAACTCTTTGACCAAAGAGCTACAATATCACGTCAAGGAACCAAATATCCTTAAACTTATAAGATAGACATGACATTATTCTAGGACAACTTCCGCCTCAAAAGCTTACCTTTTCTGTGCTTCCTTATCTACCATTACCTTCTTGGTTGTAACCTTTAGCTATACTGATGTTATTTGATTGACTATTACGCAAAGGGTACTTCTGTAAGGACCGCCTATTATGCACACGTATTTTCTCTCTTTAAATACACGTGTTTACATAAAATTTAATGAAGATCTATTAGAAAATCAACGATAGTATAGATATTTGCTTAATTTTCTTGCAAACATAAGACTGAAAAGCAATATGTTCTCAAAAGAACCTAAATGATTACAAAGACCCATTACGTAACCACCAGCTAGCAGATCAGAAAGATTTGTATGGAATGTCCTACTCCTGCCTGAGCTTTCCGATCAACCAATCTCCTATTTCAGGGGGTCTGTGACACACTTGTTTTACAGATTGTGCAGGGCATTAGGGGGAGCGGAGAAGGTAGAGATAGAGTACGGAAATCATTCATTGTCGAACCGAGCGGAGGAGGCTGTCCATGCCATCGTAGACTTTGTTAAGAGAGAAGGACCCAAGGGTTGGGATGATCCTTGGAGCTAAAAATCTAACCTTATATTTAAGGTACTGTTATTGACAGGATAATTTTTGTTAATGCTGAGGTAATTTCAACATAACGTGACTCTAAGATGCTTTGTTATTACCCTGATATTAACAAAAATTGTTCTTGTAATAACAATAGTCTATATTTATTGGTTTTATTTTCTTTTGCCTATAAGTGTTTGATTCAATTCTTGGTTCATTTGTGCATGTATGTTTAGATTTTAAATTTTGATTCTCTTTTATTCTTACGTTTTTCTATGACGGTAAGGAAAAGTATTACACGTGCATTTCTAGAATGACTCTGTTAATGTATCATCAGTTAGAATGGAGCTTGGAAGACACAGTAAAAGAGTGATTTTTTAGGTCGATTGCAGACTTGAAAGGGTAAGGCTGTGTATATTCTTCTCCCAGACCCTGCATATATGGGAGCCCTTGAGGCACTGGATCGGTTGTTGTTGTATTGCAAACTTGAAGTTTGATGGTGTGGGTAATTTAAATACAGATTAAATGAGAGTGATAGCAAAGATGGATCAGATTTTATACAAAGTTAAGGTTATTTATACCAAAGGTCCCAATATGTCAATTAATTTTTGTACTTTTAATTGTGTCAATTTAGTTTATGTGCAATTTATATTGTGTCAATTTAATTCTATGGTCAAATCAAAGTTAAGTTAATAGCGTAATTTTTAATGGCATAATTATGTTAGATACAGGTAACTTAGTGTAAACTCGTCCAATAACCCAAGTTAAATCAACATGAAATCGGATCATTAAAAATTTCATGACTAAATTAATATGAATCTAGGCAAGTAATCGAATTGACACAATATAACATATATATGAACTAAATTGATACAATTAAAAGTATAATGCTAAATTGACATAGTGGTAAAATACATAAACTTTTGGTGTAAATAACTCTAAAATGAGTAATGTAGTAATAGTTATTTGTTTGATCTCCCCTAGTTTATATATGAGTAAATTACAGAAAATTTCTCTGATTTTTGCTTTAATAACAAAAAATTTTTCTCACAAATAAAATCACTTAGTAAACCTCCTAACTTTTGAAAATATTTTACTTTGCCCCAATTAACTTGTTTTTGACTATTTTGCTCCTTGACAAAAAAAAAAGTTATATTTTATCTTATAATATTTTTTTATGAAAATTTTAAAAATATTTTTTATCTTCTGAATTTATATAATATTACTATAATTAATTAAAATAATTATATTTTTATAAATATAGAAAATTTTCTTAATTCTTTTGTTAAAAACATAAAGATTTAATTTTTGTCTAATAATATAAATTATTTTCAAAAAATAAAATTAAACATTAGGGACAAAATTGTGAAAAATAAGTTGCATGGGGTTAAGTGATAAATTTTTAAAAGTGAGAGAGTTTTGTGAGTGCGTTTATTTGTGGGGGTGGTTCTCTGTTTTTGAAGCAAAAGACATGAAATTTTTGTAATTTACACTTTATATGTCCGGTGGTCACTTTGACAACATCCATAGAATATGCTTGTGCCTTTTTTATACTTATTATTATTATTATTATTATTATTATTTATTTTTACATTGACTAGAAGATTATAATTTTATTTAACATGGATAACAACCGTAAAAAGGGAGGACTAGTGAGATTTGAATTTGGAACCTAGCTGAAAGTGGATAAAAATTTTAACCACTAAATTAACTGAAATTCATTTTAGGAAAAGTACTAGTTGAAAGATTTTTATAGCGAAGTTGCTTCATTGCGACAGTATGCATGGCTGGCTTTGATATTAAAAATGCGTCTGCCTTTTGAGTACGAGTGCTTACTAATGCCTCCTCCGAGACCGTACACTTACTATTCAAAAACCTGATAAAATAACCACCGTGAGCTACTCCATTAATACCAAATTATTCTTCAATTTGGGCATATATTTTACATTCAGACCCGTGTGCGTTATACTGATAACTTCCAATGGTTATCCAGTCGTCAACTATACTCTACTCTACCGTTATAACCAACCATAAAATTTTATATCATGTTCCTACACGATATATCATGAAACAAAGTCTGTGAATCTAAAAAATCGAGTCATCCACTGGTAAATGTATGGTAAGAGTGGCATCTTATATGTCCTCAATCACAACATTGATTGAATGAAGTCCAGATTTTTTTTCAAGACTCTATATTCCTGTTTCATATGTTTCGGTTTTCCAAAGTGCCAACATTCCTCTCCTAGCCTGTTTTGTTGCTGCTATTTTACCCTTATGTGATTTTCTAGGACCCTTACCCCAATTTTCATATTTAAGATATATTATCACATGAATCTTGTTAGAACACCTTATTGGTCAAAATTAAATTACAGGTGTTGTCATATTTGTTTTTTTTTACTAGCATAATTACTAATTGCCATTTTTATGACTTTACAATTGCTGGGTAGAGACAATAACAATACCGGCGCTCGAATCTCATCATCAAATTCAATTTCCATCGATGTTAACTAATTTATAATCGCATTAAAAGCATTAAAGTGTTTGACAACAAAATCACCTTGCCCGTCTTCAAATTGAATAACTTTGTGATCAAATGTACCTTATAGTTTGCCAACTGTTTTCATACATGCTGTGATCGGATGAACACAATCCTTATTCGGATAGTTAGAATAAGGGATGAGAAGAGAATTGTAGAAGAGATGAGAAAGAAGTATAATTAGATATTATTCAATTGGATGATGAAAACTAATACAATCTACCAAACTTATACTAAGGAGAGCTCAACTAAATCTTAACAAATTTTCCCGCCAAAAGATGTAACAAACTTTCCCGACTAAATTCTCTAACAAATCTTCCCGCCAAAAGCTTACATTAGGTTGATCATAACAAATACCCTCCCCATCAAAAGATTCTTGTCTCAAGAATCAAAATTTGGGAATTGGCTCCTAATGAATTGGGCATCTTCCCAAGTGGCTTCGTCTGGACTGAGATTGGACCATTGGATGAGGAATTGAGTGACTGCCTTGTTGTTGCGAGGGACAAATCTTCTGGCCAAAATAGCTATAGGTTCAGCTAGAACTGCTCAATTTGCTGTCGTTAAAGGAGGTTGGAGCTGGGGAACAATGTCATTTCCAATTTTACATTTGAGCAAGGAGACATGAAAGATTGGATTTATGGAACTGCCATGAGGAAGGTCCAAACGATAGGCAACTGATCCTATCTTCTGTAATACAGTGTATGGGCCATAAAATTTAGCTAACAGCTTGACATTTTTTCTGATAGCTACTGAAGTCTGGCGGTACAGTTGTAGTTTAAGATAGACCAAATCTCCAACCTGCAGCTCACATTCAGATCTCTTGGTGTCAGCAAAAAATTTCATGCTAGCTTTAGCTATTTCTAGTTGATCTTGCAGCTGCCTATTGATCTGTGCTCTTGTCTGCACCAAGTTCTTGACCTCAGCAATGGGAGAGTGCAGCTCAGCACCAAGGATTGGTAGGTTAGGTTTGTATCCATACAAGGCAAAGAAGGGGGTTGTTGCTACTGATGTGTGGAAGTTGGTGTTGTACCAGAATTCAGCTAAGGTCAGCCATTTGTGCCAATCTTTGGGATGTTGAAATGTCATACAACGAAGATATTGCTCCACACAATGATTAAGCCTTTCGGTTTGCCCATCGGATTGAGGATGATAGGCAGAACCTAAGGCAAGTTTGGAGCCTAGAAGTTTGAAGAGCTGTTGCCAGAACACACTTGTAAAGATCTTGTCACGGTCAGAGACTATGGAGTGAGGGAGGCCATGTAACTTATATATGTGATCTAAGAATAGTTTGGCAACTTGAGGAGCTGTAAATGGGTGTTGAAGGGCTATGAAGTGACCATATTTAGTAAATTTGTCCACGACAACCCAAATGACATCATTGCCTTCTGATTGAGGGAGGCCCTCTATAAAGTCCATGCTAATGTGTTGCCAAGCTTGATCGGGTATAGGAAGAGGCTGGAGAAGACCCGGGTAAGGACATTGTTCTGATTTTGTTCTTTAACATACATCACAAGCCCTTACCCATTCTATCACATCCTTCTTGATGCCCTTCCATGTGAACCAAGGCTTTAGCCTTTGATAAGTTCCCATTATACCAGAGTGGCCTCCTAGAGTTGAAGAATGAAGAGCAGCGAATATTTGTTTCCTTAGTTCCAAGGAGGAACCAATATAGGTTCTTCCTTTAACTCGCAGTACCCCATTGATCAAGGTGGCATGTGGAACAGCAGCAGGAGTGATGGATACTGCTTGTATCAGTTCTTCTGCATAGGGATCATTTTCATAGGACATGCATATTTCTTCCATCCATACGGGTTTCACCACTGAAATAGCAGTGAAAGATCCATGCCTGGACAGAGCATCTGCTGCTAAATTTTCTCTCCCCTTCCTGTACTGTATGGAGTAATCCAGCCCAAGCATTTTCATCAGCCCCTTCTTCTGAATACTGGCTGTAATACATTGCTCCAGCAGGTGTTTGAGACTCTCATGATCGGTTCTTATGATGAAGTGATGACCCTTTAGGTAGTGTCTCCACTTTTGCACTGCCAAAAGGATTGCTAAGTACTCTTTTTCATAAATTGAGAGATCTCTATGTCTAAGACTCAAAGCCTGGCTCAAGTATGCAATGGGCCTATCTTTCTGCATTAAAACAGCACCACCTCCAGCATGAGAGGCATCAGTGTCGAGTATGAAGGGTTCTGTAAAACAAGGCATAGCGAGGACCGGTGCTGAGCACATAGCCAATTTTAGGCGATCAAAAGCTTCTTAAGCTTCAGGAGACCAGTGGAAACAGTCCTTTTGAAGCAGGGCTGTTAGGGGCTTGGCTATGAGGCCATATCCTACAATAAATTTTCTATAATAGCCTGTTAATCCCAAAAATCCCAGCAATGACTTGATGTTTTGAGGAATTAGCCACCTCTGCATTGTTTCAACCTTTTGAGGGTCGGTTGCCACCCCATCACTTGATATTACATGACCTAAGTATTCTACTTTGATTTGGGAAAAGGAGCATTTGGACAATTTGGCATATAATTGATTTTGTCTCATTGTGTGGAATACTATCCTTAGGTGATTTATGTGGGAATTAAGGCAGGGACTGTAAACCAAGATATCATCAAAAAAGACTAACACAAATTTGCGTAGGAAGGACTTAAATACATCATTCATTAAGGCTTGAAAGGTGGACGGGGCATTTGTTAGACCAAAGGGCATGACAACAAACTCAAAGTGGCCATGATGAGTACGAAAAGCAGTTTTGTTTATGTCTTCATTTTTTACTATGCTTTGGTGATACCCTTGGCGTAGGTCAAGTTTAGAGTAATATTTTGAGCCATGTAGTTCATCTAAAAGGTCATCTATAATCGGTATTGGGAATTTGTCTTTGATAGTATGGGAGTTTAACTGTCTATAATTGATACACATGCGAGATGAACCATCTTTTTTCTTGACTAGTATCACAGGAGAGGCAAATAGGCTATGGCTTGGGCGTATGAAATTTTGCTTGAGTAATTCCTCAACTTGTTTCCCAATTTCATTTTTTGGGCATGAGGATACTTATAGGTTCGTAAATTAACAGGTTGGGAACTGGTTTTCAGGGGTATTGCGTGGTCTAACATGCGTTTAGGTGGTAAGGTTGTAGGAGATTCAAAGAGATCCTTGTAGTCATGTAATAATCTAAGTAAAATGGGATTAGAATCAACCTGTCCCGAGGGGGTTCAGCATGAATAGAAGAAAGGTGTCCAATCCAATGACATTTGCCCTTCTAAATCACCTTCTGCAGCTCCTTACAGTGCATCATCCTCAAGGATCCTTGCTCATTAATCCCTTGAAGTTTGAGGGTGCTGCCTGATCTTTCAAAGGACATGGATAGATTAGCGAAATCAAGAATGATTGGGCTGATGGTTTTCATCCAATCCACCCCCAATACCATATCACAACCACCCAAATTAAGCACCCTGAGGTCATAGACAAACTCATTGCCCTGCATCTCCCAATTGAATTGTCGACACTTTGTTTGTGTGAGCATGGTATTGCCATCCGCAACGGTTACAGATAAGGGAAATGCCTTCACCATCTCATGTCCCACCTTCTTAGCTGCTCTTGGATCCAAGAAACTATGTGTGCTTCCACTATCTATGAGAATGAGGAGAGAATGTTGCTTAGCAGAACCCTTAATGCGCAGGGTGTTGTGGGAGCCTCCTCCAGTTAAGGCGTGGAGTGATATCTCCACAGCATCTTCCTCATCCTATGTTGCTTCTTCACTTAGGAGCTCCTGATCTCCTGCTGCTGTTTCAATGACTGAAGGCTCAACTTCTATGCCAGTGACTGCCATAAGCTGCCTGGGATTGCACTTGTGTCCTGCAAAGTATTTTTGATTGCATCGGTAACACAATCTGTTATTCTTCTTTTCCTCCAAACTCATGGGCCTGCTTGCACTGCTGCTGTTTGATGATATGCCAACACCAGAAAATCCAGGTTGCAGACCCCCAGTCCTGTGCCGAGCAGTTCCCTCAACCAAGCCTTCCACTGTGGATTCAAATAATCTGGCCTTAGAGTATGCTTTACTCAAGCTTTCAGGGTCTAGTGCCTTAACCAAGTTTTTGATCTTAGGCTTTAGCCTGCTTATAAAACTTGAGACATAATAGCTTTCCTTTGCTCCGGGGTTCACCTCTATCATCATTGCTTTTAATTTCTCAAACTTAGTCATGTAATCCTTGACGGATTCAGTTTGAGATACTTCATTGAATTGATCAACTACATCTTTTAGGTCTTCTTCATCATACCGATCATAAAATTCCTCAACAAATTCCAGCCAAATCAATTGAGGTTTACTAATATTCAAACTATGGAACCAAGTCTCGTGGTCCCCTAGCAGATAAACAGCAGCAATTTCTACCTTCTCTTCATCTCGGATCCCATAAAATTTGAAAAATCTTTCACACCCTCTTATCCATGATCTAGGATTTGTCCCGTCAAAAGCATGGATTTCAATTTTTGGTTGCCTAAATGAAGAATGCCGAGCTACCTCTGAGGAATTCCCTCCCTGCTCATTCAATTGAGACATTGGAATAAGGGGCTCAGAAGGTCGCACATTCGGTGATACCACATGAGCATTACCAGCTGATTCGGTTGCAGCAAAATGGTTCACCTTCTCCTGAACTTCAACCACCTGCTGTTTCAATGATTCCTGACCTTGATTCAGGTTACCGCTAGCAATGGCTAGCTCTGAAAGTTGCTGTTGAACCTGCTGCATCTGTTCGGCACTGACCGGACTTCCAATGTTGTTTGCGGCATCCATTGGGGCTCGTTTTCTACCTCTAGCCAGATTGCAAGGTTAGGTGCCAAGATCGGTGCTCTGATACCAAGTTGTTGTGATCAGATGAACACAATCCTTAATCGGATAGCTAGAATAAGGGATGAGAAAAGAATTGTAGAAGAGATGAGAAAGAAAGAGTATAATCAGATATTATTCAATTGGATGATGAAAACTAATACAATCTACCAAACTTATACTAAGGAGAGCTCAACTAAAACTTAACAAATCTTCCCGCCAAAACACATAACAAACTTTCCCGCCTAAATTCTCTAACAAATCTTCCCGCCAAAAGCTTACATTAGGTTGATCATAACAATACAATGCCCGACAAAATTGCCATCCAACCCTAAGCCGAATGAAATTCAAAACTTGTCAGTCCAACATGTTCTACTCCTTGTCCTTCATATACACTGCCTTCTTCTTCAATAAGGCTCAATTACGACTTTTTACATACAGATGATCTTCAATTTAAATTCATCAATAGATTAAAGGATAAATTACAAAAAATCCCCATGTCTTTTGCTTCAAAAATAGAAAATCTGCCTCATAAATAAAAGCAGTCACAAACCCCCCCTTACTTTTAAAATTTATCACTTAACCTCCATGAAATTTTTGTTGACCATTTTGCCCCTCAAAAGTGAGGGGGTTAAATGTTTAATTATATTTTTGGAAGAAAATTTTATATTATTAGGCAAAAATTAAAAGAAAATTATATTTTTTGCAATAGAATTAAGGAAATTCTATATATTTATAAAAATATAATTATTTTAATTAATTAGAGTAATGATATTATAAGTTTAGAAGATAAAAAATATTTTTAAATTTTTCATAAAAGATATTATAAGATAAATATGATATTTTTATTGATATTATAGTGTCACTACTATATAATTAATTAAAATAATATTTTCTATAAATATAAAAAACTCTTTTTTTATAAATATAAAAAAATTCTTATTTTTCTTAAAATATAAAATCCTACTTAAAAATAAAATTAAATACTTAATTATTTTATTTTGAGGGGTACAATAGTCCAAAAAAAGTTATTTAGGACTAAAATAATAATTTTTATTTGAATTGATTCAATTTAATGAGTGATTTTATTTGTAGAAAAAATTTTTTATTTTTAAAATAAAAATTAATTATTATTTTTTTTTATAATTTATCCTAAATTAAATCAGCACCATCAAACTTTTCAGTAGCAGAAATCTTTACCTCATCAATTTCCATTGATTGAGACTTCCCCTTTAAACCACCTAAAATCACAACTTATTTTTATTCGAACTTATTCAATTTTCTAATTCGTACACTTTAATCGCAAACCAATAAAACCCTAATTGCGTAACCGTCGCTGCTCTGTTTTCCCCGGCTATATCTCACTGATCTGTCCCCGCGTGCCTTGTCTCTCTCTCTCTCTCTCTCTCTCTCCCCAGCACCGGCCGGTAACTGCCATCTTCCACCTCCGGAGATCGCCGCCTCCACCAGCGCCACCGTATGAACACCGCGCCGCTCAGCGGCCGTCGATCTCGCGCCCTTTCTCCGCCTCCTCTTACCAAGCGTGCCTTCAGTGTCGTCGCCGAACAGCACCGATTGCTTCGATCAGGCGCTCTCGCACGAGCGCGCCGTTCGCAATTTTCGTTGTAATTCTGCTATCAGCATTTTTCGGTGTCCTAGGCGGGGGTGCAGTGGTGCGTTGGTCGGTTTGGTAAATGATGCTTTGTTCTTCTCTGAGGACGTGGTTACAGTCGTGGATTCGTGACTATGATAAGCTTCAATCCTTTGCTGTGATCCTTATCTACGTCCAGGCACGTTTCTCTCTCTCTCTCTCTCTCTCTCTCTTTATCTCTCCTGTATTTGGTGTAAATTTCGTTGTCGTCAAGATCTACTATGTTGATTATGTACTTAATGTTGAAAGAACGTAATTCTGGTGATTGTTTTGCTCGAAACCTAGCTTTTGTTCGTTGATTTTGATCGAGACGGTCTTCTATCCTTGATTTCATATTCAATGGCTGAAAAAGAGCTTGATGTTGATATTTTGCCGTCTTATAGATGTTTCAAACGTTATTTTCCACCTTCAAGATAGCGATTCTCTGGTGTATGCTAGTTAAAGGTTAGCATACACTAGTTAGTTTCTTGTTTTGATCGGATATGCCAGTTAATATCTCACGTGGAAAAGTGGTTTGGAGGAGCTATTTGGGCAAAGAGTTTTTAGTTGATTTATGCTACTAGTTCATGGTTTTTTATTGTTGCATTTTGTAATTTTGTGGACATCTTGTCTTTAATTCTTTGCATATTCTCTCTCTTAATATATTTTCTTTTTCTGATTAAATGTGTTGTGGTGGGGTAGGAAGAGTGATAATTAATAACTAATGCAAAGGGAATGCGACCAGCTCCACTGGAGTATTGATTCTTGGACATCTTGTATGTCAGATTGGATGCGCGTTGGTTGGATCCCTGGGAGCACTATACAATGGAGTGTTGCTGATTAATCTGGCTATTGCATTGTTTGCTCTTGTAGCTATCGAGAGTGGCAGTCAAAGCTTGGGCCGAACTTATGCCTTTTTGCTCTTCTCAGCCATCTTACTGGATATTGTGTGGTTCATTCTTTTCTCGTCTGAGATATGGTGAGTCTCTCCATTTCTTGTGTACAGTTTGGTGTGTTTATTGCCATGGAACTTCGGAAACTTGCTTTGCTAGTGGATTAATTGTTTCTTCTTTTTTTTTCATTGTATGCTCCCCCCGTGAAACACGTAGTTGAAAATGCAATATATTGTGAAGGGTAAGAACCAAATACTGCTTTAGGAAGTATTTTGCATATGCTTTTGTTGATTAATTTGTATGTATCGCTTGGCAAACAATGAACATAGCTCCAGCACGTGCTTTGTTACCTTTGTTAATACGTTGATGCCAACATGGACGTTCCACATGGGGGTCCTTTTCTTTCCCAAGATTAAAAGCTTGCGCACTGGTAGTCAAATTCTTCAGCTCCTTTGATGTTACCTGTTAATCACCGTTTTTAAATTTGCAAATGCAAATCCTAGTGAATGAAGATTATGTAGAAGTAAAAGGATTGAAGGAACTAATATATTGAACTTTTTGCAAAAGTAAAATTGACCCTCTTGCCTAGCAATCCCTAATTGGGAAACTAATTGCCTAGTCTGTGTTCTCATTTCTCCATGTTGTTAGGACTTCTTAGTAAAGTTTAGTGGCCTGTTTCATTCTTTCCTCCTCATTTCATAGATTTATTGAGTCAGCGGTTAAAAAATAAGTGTAATGGTCAAGTGGAGCATGCGTCAAGGGCTTCAAATTCCGTATCCATTCCTTTCCTCGTCACAACTGAATCAAAGATGTTGGCTATGCAAGAAAGGTGATTGTTGAGTCTGCCATACTGCATCCTATCTTTGGCAAGGCTATTTTTCAGGTGGTTTTGAGCTTAATATCCTCTAAAATTGTATCAAAGATAGGCCCTTTTTTCAATGTCTGAACTCTCAATATTAGTGTTTGCACTTGTTTTATACATCTTTTCAATAGGCACATGTACTGTCTAGTTGTGCTGATAGGCTTTCTAGTTGGGATGAGCTTGACGACTTATGACCGTACCGTTAGCATATGAGAAGTGGGATCCCTAGGACACTACTTACCCTAATTGTTGTACATGTACATATTATTTATAATCTTATTTGATTATTTTCATGATCTATTTTTCACTCTTACATATTTTTTCGTGGTTCTTCATGGTCCACATATAATGACTTGTGAGGAAAAATATTTTCATCCGTCACTGCCTATGGAACTTAGTGGACTTGGGTAACTATCATTGAAATATGATACATTTAGGATCTTTAAATTAGAGATTATTATTCCCCCCTCAACATTACCTCTTGAGGTTAGAGATGATTACCGCCCTGCCTTACCTCAAAAACTCCACTTTATTGACAAAGTAGGGGATCATGGACCTTGATTAGATCGTAGTCTTTGAGTAGAAGCATATCTTCATTGCAACAACAGTAGACCTGATATTCCCTCTTGCCTTCATATGCTGCTCTTACATACGCCAGGCTTTTTCTATATACACCCTCCTTGGTCACATTTTTTTAATTGAAAAATAATTGTTGTTAAAATAGAAAGAATCTACATAGTATTAAGGTTCCTTTGAACCCTGCTTTGGCGGGAGCCCTTGTGACATTGGGTTTGTTGTATTAAGGTTCCTCTAAAGTACAAAGAACCCTCCATGTTTCTCAGCAGATCATCTAGGACTATGTTAGCAAAGCCCTTCAAGTTATTTGTTAACAGAGAGCCCAAATAGATCATGCATTCCAATGAGAAATCATTAGTGTGTATCAGTCTATAAAAATCCTAGCATTTTTCGTTAACAAAATATTGCTAGATTATTGCCAACAACAGCATTGTTACATTGTGACATCCTTTCTCTTCTCCAGTCCAAAAAAAGGAAAGGAACATACCCATTCCATGGAATTGAATTCCATCGCTAAAATTAACAAATCAAAACTAGCAAAGGAAGCTAGTCAAACAATGACTACGTGATGGGACGACATCAAACACTCACGGGATGGAAACATGACACACAAAAAGCGACATGTTAAACAAAAGAGAACACCTAAACACCCGCCGAGCATCAACCCACATCAAACACATATTACGATGCTTCTTATTCATACCAACAAATTCCAAAGTACATTTGTCTTAGTGTGGTTATTTTGTATGCAGGCACACGTCCTCAGAGGATTTTGGAGCACTCTTTATCTTTTCCTTAAAGTTGACAATCTCAATGCAAATTGTGGGATTGACAGTGAGGTTATCATCCTCACTATTATGGATTCAGATGTACAGGTTGGGGGTTTCACGCATAGAAAGTACAGTCTCACGAGAAGTAGATTTTGATCAAAGTAATAGTTTCTTAAACCCTGCCACTCCTGCTATAGCTTCACATGCCTCAGATTCAGAAGACCCACTAGGAGGCTCCATTTATGATCCTACCTACTACTCATCACTTTTTGAAGCTGACCAAGATAATAAATACTCGTCTTGTGGTCGCATTCGCAATGTTGCTGACATTACATAATGGGTTGCAACATTTGTGTTGGGATCTCTAAGGGCTTGTTTGGTATCACTTTCTGTTTGCTATTTTTGGTTTTTCTAGAAGCTAAAAACCATAGTATGGAAACAACCTGTTCTAGTTTTGTTTTTCTTGTTTTTAGTTTTTCCAGTTTGAATGACAACTAAAAGCAAAGAACAAAAAAAAACCGTCTCCATGCTAATTTTTAGTTTCTCCAAAATCAAAACCTACAAACATAAGACGATACCACATAGGCCCTAAGCTTTTTTGTTTGCAAAAATCGGATGAATAGTAATACAATCTTTAGTAGTCGAATCCTTTTGGATTGGTTTTTGCATGTAAATACATTCGTGAACGAGATTGGTCCGCACCTTAGATTCTTGACTAGGATTGTAAAAGAGCTGAGCAAAGTTGTCTTCTCCCTGTTTTTGCTTGGAGATTTGAGTTCAGTTTATTGGTTGACTGGTTCTATTGCACATACAGGTTCAATTTTAGCAATTTTTTTGATTGAAGAAATTTGAAGCCTTTATAGTTGGTGGGTGGTTCCTGACAGAATGGAAAATTCAATATAACATGCCAAATTTTCTTCTCACTTGCTTTAACCAAGAATACTTGTTTCAAATGGAGTTATTTACACTAATAGTTCTTAATGCTTGTAAATTTGTTCAAATTGGTCTTTTATCTTTTTTTGCTCTGAATAGTCATTTATGTTTTTTTTTTAATGCCTCAATTGGTCCCTCATTTGATGGCCCACATTGTTTAAAAAAAAAAAATTTTAAAATAAAAGACTAATTTGTCATAAAATAAAATATAGAGGATTAGTTTGAAATTTAAGCAAAAAAATTACCAATCTAAATAAGCTTACAAGCATTAAGTAAATAAACAAAAAAAATTACCAATCTAAATCAACTTACAAGCATTAAATAAATAATTCTTTCATATACCTTGTCTTCTATAAGGGCTATACTGACTTGCTTAGCTTGGAATCCCTTTGATTCCAGGGACGCGCTCCATGATTCCTGTGCAATGTCAACATTATAAAACTCCAATACAACAACATCATTCCAGTACTTCATAGAGGCTCCGGCCATGGCAGGATCGGGGGAGGATGTGCACAGCCTTACCCTTATAGGGTGCTATCTTGAAGGGAGGTTGTTTCCAAGATAAGAGTCCAATAGCATTTGTTATTGTTCTGACAGTAACACTGAATGTCCTGATATTATCTCAATCATTTTTTTTAAACTACATATACTTGGGAACAGTTACCCAATTTTGAAGCATCAGTCAACTTTTCATATGGTTCAAGCATTCAATAAACTACTCGTGAGCTTAAGTGGACATGACGAGCATAAAGAGCCGTTTGAATACGGAATGCTTGGCATGCAGAATTTCGTAAGTAGTTCTGTTGATTGAAGGATCTCTTAGAACTCATTAATAAATTGTTTGGAGTTCAATAATGAGTCATCAGAAGCTTGTTTATTGCTCAATACCTCAATTAGTAGATCAATTATAATCATTAGTAGCTCGAACAACTTGCCTTGGTGGCAAGCTCGCTTCCGTGACAAGGTCAATTGGTACCTAGGCACTAAGAGACGCATCACCATCTCACACAGTTCTATTGATTTGGTAGCAGGTAAGTAACAGGTTTTTGTAATTTGTAGCATAAAATTTCAGCATCAGGCCCTCTGTTTTGTACTTGATTTCAGTTGGAAACCTCATACTTTATTTAGTGATCAGAAAACAATTATTCGCTGCCGCTCTCTGTCGCTGTTACAGGAGTACTGCAAGAGACCTTATTTACTGGTACGCCTCAGATCCCTTTTTTAGGTTCAATTTGAAAGCAGAAGCCATCCCCTATTTCCTTTTCTGTTGGACTGTTTAGCAATTGGGTAAAAGGGATAAAGAGGGGAAATGAAGGGGAGGGTAAAGAGGGGGAGGGCAAAGTATTATCCTACTCTTATTTGGATTTGTTTAATAAATAGAGGTAAGGATAAAGAGGGGTAAATGAGTAATCCTGATTGGGTAAAGGGGTAAGGGTTTACTCCTCATTACCCTTATGCCTCCTTACCTTGTAGTAAAACAAGGCGGGCTTCAAGCAAGTTTGATTTGGTCGGCCTTTTTCTGGCAATTAGAGTGTCCATGCTAGCTTAAGGACAACTCTGATGGTCCACCTTATATTATAATACAAGCTGACATATGTGTCATTTATTTTGTATGTGTAAATATGTGTTCGTAATGTATCGTACATAGGTCGTTATTTATCCAATGATAATGATAATAGCGGTAGGAACAAACTGATATGCAACTAATTTCCGAAAAAGGCCCTTAACAAATTGAGGTCCCAAGCAGTTTGCTTCCTTTGCTTGGGTTCTTGACCGGCTTTGCTTTCTTACATGAATGAGTGGCAAGGATAACCAATGAGAAAATCTTTCTCTTTACGAGGGACAACCTTTTTTGTCTTGATCTTATATCTTGAATCTCACGTCTGGCTTAAATGGATAAAATACAAACCTTGTGCAAATTTTTATAATAAAATTGATTTCTTAGACCATAAAAATTTTGAGGAAAATTGTTGAACAAAATCGATGGAAAAACACACTTTGAATAAGAACATGAGTTTTAAATAATTTGTTAAATTGTGACTGCATGGGTTAATTACATTGTAGATGCTTCAAAACAAACGCAGTTATGTTCAAGTATTTCAAAAGAAAATCGTTTCAGTTGTAAGTGTCCCTCTAAGAAAAAAGCACTTTGAACAGAGTCATCGGTTCTTTACTGCTCTCTTCTTTTATCTGTTTCCTTCTCTTTTCTCCATGTATGGTTGGAATTTTATCTTGTTCTGCTATGCAATTGACAAGGACTCCTTGTGTTCTCTTATGATGCGTTGGTATGATCTCACACATTGGTGTATCTGCAAGATGGTTGAAAATATGGAGGCAATTTCCATGGAAGTGGAGGAGGAAATAGAGGGAGAGAACATTGAGGCCAGTGGTTATTTCTTGGATTCAACCGTGTTCCACTGAGGACTGATGATTCCATATTCGATCTTCAGAGCCCTCCTTTGCAGGCTTTGGCTGTTTCTGAACGCCACTCCTAGGGTAAGTTGTCTCTTTAAAACCCTCCGTCCCCTGCGGGCACTAATGGGTTGCTGTATAAATAATACCAAAATCATGCTCAGCATTTTCTGTTGCGATGACAAAGGTTGTCATTTTCTCAGCTATGCAGATCAAAGACACAGGATCAGGTCCGTCCAAAAGCTTTGTTTGGTCGAGGTACCTTTTGGTAGGGTTTCTATATTGTCGGAAGATTCCTCTACTCTTTCTTCTTGTGTTGGTGCCGAGATTCATTTCTTCTCAATTGATTCCCTTCTCAGCTATGGTTGTTTTACTCTTTCTTAGGTCCTTGTATGTATTTTCTCTCGGACTGGTGCGTAAAAAGTTGGGCAAGAGGAGAAAGAGGAATATGTTTTGGTTATTAAAGAAAGAAAAGGATGGGAGGACAGTACCCTTATATCTGTGTGTGTTGCTTGAATATAAAGATCAAGGTTAATCAAATTGATTCGGTAACAGGTGATTGAGGATTGATTTATTAGGTGGCTGTAATCAAATGAAGTTCACTTTGTCAAGGATTAGGGTCAGGCATTAGTTGAACTAGGGACATGCCCTTTGGTCTTGTTGTTACTAGACGAAGACGACGACGACAACAACAACAAATTCAACTCCCCAAGGGCTCCCGTCAAAGCAGGGTCGAGGAAGGAAGAGGGGGATGTATGCAGCCTTACCCCTTCAAGGTGCTACTCTAAAGGGAGCTTGTGTCTGAGGGCCTCTAACCCTAAAAACAATAAAGCGGTAATAGAGCAACAATGAAGCATGCAAGCAACAAACACTAAGCAACGATAAGGAGGCAACATTAGTGGTTTGAACATTTTACATTGGGGAAGTTAGATGACGGGACGCTGGAGTCCTACCGTTGGCCACCCCACTGCCAAAGGAACCAAGGTGGTTGCCAGCTTATGAATCGGTTCCAATTGTGAGTGTTTTAAGTAAATATATTTTTTGCTTGATGTGATAACATGATTTGTCTTAACACATGGTATTCAAATGCTTTGCATGATGTGGTGGGGGCACAGGATTTGACTTGTGAAACTCAACTATTTTTTCAGCGTACTTCAGACGCTTTTCAATTGTTCTTGTTTGTACAATCGCTATGCAGGATCAGAAATTACTGTTCTCATGTTCAGTTAAATGGGGACGATTAGACTGACCTTGCCCAGTTGCCCTTAATGATGAAATGACTCTAGATAGAGTTAAGTGGCAGTCAAAAATACGTGTGACTAAC
The DNA here is from genome assembly GCA_018398585.1 of Simmondsia chinensis. Lineage (NCBI taxonomy): Eukaryota > Viridiplantae > Streptophyta > Magnoliopsida > Caryophyllales > Simmondsiaceae > Simmondsia > Simmondsia chinensis. Next base: position 4,443,219 of record JAGTTD010000013.1, read on the forward strand.
ATAGCTGTTAGGAGGGGGTGGCATATTGATGCCAATTCCCAGCGCCTGTAGGCCCTCATGTTCGCTAGCTGTTGTTGCTACTCTATTTTTGTTTACATGTTTGGTACCATTTTATTTGACTTGATTTATAAATATGGTTTTATTTTTGTTCTTTACGGTTGAGTACCCTTCAGAAACGGCCTCTTTGCAGGGTAGTACCTTGTGAGGATAAGACGCATATTTCACACCCCCCAGAAGCTGCCCTGGCAGGAGCCTTTCAGGCACGGAGGGGTGGTGGTTATGTTCAATTGAGTCAAGCCCTTCAGAAAAATGGAAACTTCCTATGCTTTTTCAGATACTGGGAAACTATATTTTAGAGATCTACAAGTACCTCTAGGAACTGTGAATTAACTCCCTTTTCCCAGACATTTCTGTTCTCTTTTCACTGTTGCTTCTTGATACATCAGCGTTGTGTATTTAGCACTTGATCCCAAGGCCATGCAGGTATTAGAATTATAGTTGCAGGAAACTACTAAAATAATGACGTTTCTTGCTTTAGATATGTCATTTGGTGTTTCAAAGTCAGATTTTCATTTCCAACGTTGAACTTGACGGAAACACGATTCAAACAACTGTGGGATCATTTTTTATAGGAAGATACTTTATTAGATTATTTGTTGGCTAATCGTATCACTTGATAATAAAAAATGAATTATGTAAACATGTTAGAATTTATTTTCTAGATTTTATTTATTGGAATACTTAATTTTTTTAGTTATTGCTTAATATTGACTTTATAGTAATTTTTATATATAGATATAAAAAGGTAATATATGTTGAAACGTTAAAGTATGTTCGTGATAAATTCTCTTATATATTTTTTTTAATGTCGATATCCATCAAAATTTTTATAACTATTAAACTTTCTTTATAGCATTATAGCTATTAAACTTAACCGTGGGAAAAGTGAATAAGGTGAGAAAATAAAGATTTTGTAATCGAAGATTGTAACTAGCTTGTCTAGTAAAATCTTAGGGAGGTGGTGCTTAAATAGGGAGAGCACTTAAAGGGAACTTAAAGAGGGGGTAACTATTTACACAGTTTATGTAATTTTTTTATTATATTTAAAAAAATAGATTTTTAGGGTTTTAAGTAAACGATCCTATATTTATATATGCTAGTATATGACACTAATGAAATTTTTGGTGTACATATAATGATTCTGAAAGCGATATGTACTCTTAGAATGAACGTAAGCTTTGTTTGGAATTATCAAAAAGTTTAGAAAATAAAAATTTGGGGGAAAAAAGCTTAAGGACAAGAAATTAAAAAAAAAAAAAATGACTTCTTTTCCTTTTTTTTTTTTTTCCTTGTTTAGAAGTCAAGGAAAAACACGGGAAATTTTTTTTTTATTTTTCTTTCATTTTAAGGGGAAAATGGTTCTCTTTAAAGTATATTGAATTTTTTTGAATTTTTTATTAAATTTTTTTCCTTCAATTTTTTTTTATATTTCGAACACAGAATTACTTTCTTTTATAATTTTTTTTCCCTTTTCATAACATGTTTTATGTTTCAGACAGAGCCCCCAATGCTTGTACAATAAGTAAGGTGATAGAACTTAAAGAATATAGATTATAAAAATAGATATTTTAATGCATAGATTTGTTAATACATAAGCACCGAGAATAGATAAATTATTAATTATATATCCTTTTAGGAAAGAGAGAATACTAGGTAAACTATTGATAGATAGCTCATACTAGTAAATTAACATATAAAAAGGAACATATTCAGTGCCTCAAAGGCTCCCGCCTACGCAGGGTCTGGGGGGGCGGATGTACGCAGCCTTTCCCCTTCAGGGTGTTAACCTGAAAAGAGGTTGTTTCCCAGTGCCTCTAACCTTAGAGTGAAGACTTCCCAAGAGGTCACTCATCCTGGTACTACTCTCGCCAAGCAAGCTTAACTTCGGAGTTCTAATGAGATCCGGTGACGGCGTGTTCCTTTAAAGGTTCTGCCATGTTTCCTCTTCTAAACATCCTTGGCCCTGCCTAAAATTACTAAATTTAGAGTTGATTATATTATATAAAAGTATAAGAAACTCGAAAAATATCAAACTTAACAAACATTTTCCAATGAATATCTTCAATAATAGTCACAATTTGTTGTAAAAATTTAAACTCTTTCTAAATCATCTAAATAACAATCAGATTATCTTATTCGATGTAAACTGGACAAATACTAATTAATGATATACAAATATGACTTTGGGCTGTGATAAAAATAAAAAATGAGATAAATGACCAATATTATTTAAAAAAGAAAAAAGAAACACCAAGAAACTAATTTAAATAAAATTACAAATATTAACCATTTAAAAAAAAAAAAAGAAACACAAGAGATGAATATCAACAAGCTCAAAAAGATCATCGGAAACAAGAAGAGTGCTTGGGAGAGAAGAAGAAGCTTGAACGCAACGATTCTCCTTGGACCCTTTGCCTTCCCAAATTCACCTTCCCATTTACATTTACAATCCTGTTTTACCCACCAACAAGACACTGAAGGGAGACGGACAACATAGTTAACGCGGAGAGAGAGAGAGAGAGAGAGAGAGCGAGCTTGCTTGCTTGCATTTGAAGCAAAATAATTGCGGGTGCGGCGGTGCAGCGCGGCGCGGCCATGGAATTCAGATGGGTTACTTTCATCAGGCTCACCCTTCTCCTCTTCCTCCTCGCTGCAATCACCATCGCTTGTTTTACTCTCCCTATTGAAAAGGTCCCATCTTTCCTCCTTTCAATTCTTCTCCCGTTGTATTTAATTTCAGCAGTTCGTTGTTTGATTTATGTTGGGTTGATTTTGATTTTGCTACCCTTTTGCGCTGTTTAGTAGATTCGTCGGTTTCTGGGCGTTTTTTATGTCATTGGGGGTTCGATTCTGTTAAAATTTACCTCGCATTTTAGGATTTCTACCCTTTTGCGGTGGTTAGCATCTAAGTTCTAGTTCTTCCTTGGGTGTAGTTAGAATGAAATTTGCTTCACATTTGCCCAAGGAACTATGATGTGGTGGTGGTTAGATTGTGCTCTTTGAACCTGGTAATGAAAATTGAGGGGGAAATAGAGTAGAATTCAGAGAGGGGAAGAGAAGAAAATAAGAGGGAGGAGAGAGATTTCATTTCATATTCATCTTCATTTCCATATCCTTGCCAATACAATCCTATGCCCTTTCTATAATATTATTGGGGGAAGGGAACCACTATAACTCTTATCATCATCTATTTAAAAAAAGACAATGTCTAAATTGCTATTAATATAGAACAACCCATTAAAATACTATTGTATCATGTGCCCTATATGTGGTTAATTTATTTTCTTCTGTAACAGACTAAAATTATGAAATGTATCAGCTTACTTGAAGAGATTTCGGTTCATTATAGTTGTAAAGATTATCCTTGGTGGCTCAAAGTAGTGATTCGATTTCAGATATTAGACAAGCAAATGCTTGGAACTTTATGAAGTAACTAATAATTTTGTGTATGAAACATGAGTGGATGAAATGATCAAGTATCTAAGTAGGTTTCATGTACATAAAGTGGAAAGTTGTGAAAATTTGTTTGGAATGAATACCTGGCACTGGTTGTGGAGCAAGCCCATTGTTGAAATTGACAAAGCCATCATTGGGCAATTGTCGGCATCATCTGTTTCTCTTCCAAGCTTGTCAGCAGCCATTTTTATCTTCTTGTTCCCAGCGACTTTCTGATCAACTTGGGACGTTTTTATATATGAAGAACTGTGAGTTTCTGCTAACTGATCCAAGCTCTTCATCCCATGATAGGGAATCCCTATGTTCAAGTTTCCTTCTCTATTTCTGGAATTTTCCTGATGCTGAACCTAATTGGAGGTCTAGAAGCACAATCCTGGTAATAGATACAAGCTCGTTCAACACTTCAATGCCAATCATCACCTTTACTTCAGTTGGATATGAGCTTGGTGGATTTGGGTTTTATCTCGATGTATTTCTGTGTAGTCAAGTTGGTTGTTCCAAACTTCTACTCTGAAAATAACCTACTCCTGTGGTATTTACGGTTAGGAATCATGCCACCGTCAATTTTCTTGAGTGTTGTTTGGATGACTTTGCAAAGAAGTGGCCTTTGTGTTTAATACGGAACAAGGGATTCTCTCAACTAGGTTGGTGCTTGAAAAACCTAGTTTCGAATTTCTGAGTAATGTCCTTTCCAATAGTTGTTTGTGTATTAAATGACTTGAGCACGAAGTGAGATTTCTATCTTGATGAAGATAAATATAGGATATGCTTGAACATAGGACCTTTTGTCCTAGAGAAACCTATCTTTGGAATTTTAGGGGAATTATGTTTGAAAGTTGCTGATATGAAAGAGCCAGGGAGAGCATGGAGGTTCATGTGATGGAAGATGCAATGGGGATGAAGTAGGAAAAATTCTGACCTTCAAGAAAAATTAATTATTTTTTGAACTTTGGGCTTACATTGCAAGTATAAGTGCAGCCTGGAATGGGATCTTGACCCTATTTGCTACCTGTTTTAGTTATTTAGATCTTTCTCTATGAATGTAACAACACAATTTACTCAATATGTTCATGCAGATGCTGAAGGACTTTTTGCTGTGGGTGGACCGGAATCTTGGGCCTTGGGGTCCTCTAGTGTTGTAAGTCAATTTGAGCTTATTGTCATGTGCTACTTATTAACATTGCAATATTAGAAGTCTTTCTTTATTGTCATGTTGTATCTTTTCCCTGTTCAGTGTTATTTTGTTCTGCATGTTGCCACTGAGTTCTAGCTCTTGCTAACTTGTTTGTGCTAAATAGTCATACTATGGAGCCAATGATGTGAGTATTAGCTTCCTAACTTATAGAATCTGCACTTGTGTGGAGTCCTTTTTTATTTGGTAGCAATCTGCAAACCTCCAAAGGGATGCCATTTGTAGTAGCAGTAGTAGTTGATAAACGTTGTTTGGCAGCTTTAAAGGCTATGGCTGGACCCTTTCCCAATTAACTTATGCTTTCCATCTAATTGGCTTTGCATGTTTCAAAATAAATAAGCTTGAGTTAGAAAAATACAATGTCGTTGTCCATGACTTTAGGGACTTGACATTTTCATCGGCTCCATACAGAATGGTGAATGGTGGATGGTGGCTAAATACTTTTATGGATGTTTTTTCAGCAGGAATAAGTTACATTAACTGGGGTGTAGTTATGAATAAATAGAGACTAGAGAAAGAAGGGAAACTAATTAGGAAGGTGATAGCGGAAAGAATCCAGATTTAAATGACAGAAATAAGAAACATATTGAACAAATATTTGGTTAATTGAGGCTGTGTGCCCTTGCAGATATTTTGTATTGAACCCAGAAATACTTCTCTGATCAATTTGAGCCATTGTCAGATGTATGATGTGACCTTACAGCCTATTGCAAAAAACTGAACCTGGCTCAGACTCTACATTTCTTAACTCCACATGCTGTGTACCTAACTTGTTGAATCTTATTTTGCAGTCATTATTATTCGGTTCTCTCCATAAATTACTGAATAGAATGGACAATCTCTGCTCCACTTTTCTTGTTGTATCACTGGTATTGATTGCTTGTGCTTGTATGGACCAATATTTGGCTTGCACAATTGCAGGGCCATTGCATATATCCCTTTGACGATTCTTGCAGTTCCAGCTTCTATACTGACGGTAAGTGCTGGATTGCTTCTCCCGAGTATTAATTATGACACTTCTTTGTTTCCCTCTGTTGAACCCCCTATCGTTTTATTTCTCCCCAAAGATGTGCTTCTCTGATGAGCTGTGTGTTCAATATGAATCCTTCATGTTTCATGGAGTTATCCTGCCTTATTCATTTTCTTCGTGATATTCACTTCAGTCATGGGAAAAAAAGTTAGGGGTGTCTGCATATATATATATTCATTTAATTTGGACTGAAAATAGCCAAGATTGCATTTATATGTGAATTTTGCCCTCATTATTGCAAACAGCAAAGAGGGGAGGATATAATTTTTGTGCCTTTGACCAATGAATCCTTGCTTAGAAGTTTAGTATATCTGCACACCCGTCTGCTGACATGTTGTGACATTTTTATTTTTATGATATTAGTTTCTTGCAAGAACCATAGGCTTGGAGTTCCGACTGTTTTCTTGGGTTAAATTATCAGATAGCTTTATTATGTGAGGACAGCAATCCATATCCCACAAATGCTCTTGTTCTTGGTTCATGTATAGTATCATACTGAGATGTTGCTTTCTCTTTTGCATGTTACGTGGCTACGAGTAAATGCTATACGTATTTGTTTGAGTATTCCACCCAAAATTATGAATGAGCGTTCATATAATAATAGATAGTATTTATGGAGCTTAAGTGGAATAAATAAACAATAAATGTGATACAAGTCAAAAAAAAAAAATAAGAGAAGAATGGAATTCCACATAGGTGGGTTATAAGAGAAAATACCACGTTATACATCTAAGGAGCTACTCCACCCACTGCCAATTGGTTTTGGCATGATCCTTTGGTATGTAACAATTGTATCAGAGCCGTTGATCCTCGAATCAATTCCAAGGAGCTTGGTTTGGTATGGAACGGATCATGCTCAGGAGTCTTGCTCGATTTGGTTTGGGACAGGCCGTACTCGGTGGTCATACGTGACAAGCCACGTGTGATGGGCCCTAGTTTTGAAAAGGGGTACCTAGGAAAGGACTACCTAGAGTAGAGTGAAGCCATCCACGAGAGGAAGGGGCTACCTACTCAAAGTTAAGCTACCTAGATTGAAGCCGTCGAGGATGACGGTTGTGGAGCGTGGTGGTTTGATACAAGTCAAAAAAATAAGAGAAGAATGGAATCCCACATAGGTGGGTTGGAAGAGAAAATACCACTTTATATACCTAAGGAGCTACTCCACCCGTTGCCAATTAGTTTTGGAATGGAACCTCCTTTGATATGTAACAAAATGCCTTTGATCAATTTAGATTTCTTCTTTCTCCAGCAAATATTTTGTGTCAATAAAACCCACCAAGCAAAGGATAATTCAACTGTTCTTATCCTTTCTTGCTGATAATTCGACTTATTGAATTTTGCGTCATATTCAAGGCATGCTTAATTTGAGGAAATGTCTTTGCTTAAATTTTTAATGGATTAAGATGCAAGGAAGTTGTTTATACTTTTTTTCCAGCTTGGTGGTGGCTATCTCTATGGGTTGCTGGTGGGCTTTGTTGCTGATTCTGTGGGTGCTACCATTGGTGCTATTGCTGCATTTCTTGTAGGCAGAACAGTAAGTTTCATGAATTTCTTTTCTAATGTCGTTTACTCCTATTTGTATATGTTTGAAATGAAGGACACGTATATCAGTGTCACATTAGTTTTCAACAGAGATGTAATTCACAAGTTCTATTCCAATTCGAACTTCACTGCATTAAAACAGCTTTCCAATGAGTGGCAATCTTTCTGGCTGATAGCTACATTTTAATTTATTGATCTTATTCTCTTTGCAGATTGGGAGGTCGTTTGTTATTGCTAAAATTAAGGATTACCCTAAGTTCCGGGCAGTTGCAATTGCAATTGAAAGATCTGGCTTTAAGGTTTGAGTCATTTTATGCGTATGCTGAACACTACTCAATTTCCTCGCATTTATTCATGTGCCCTTATCATTTTGATTTGAGATTAGTGCTCAAACAAGGTGATAAAGTCTTTCTTTATATTTGGACAGATTGTTTTCTTGCTGCGGCTTGTTCCTCTTCTTCCATTCAACATGTTGAATTACCTTCTTTCGGTGACTCCTGTTCCGTTGGGGGAGTATATTTTGGCTTCATGGTTGGGAATGTTGGTATGTTCAGTATCCGATTACTTATGTTTGTGCTGAGAATGATTACTGCAGTTGTTCTTTTCAGCATTGGCATTATGTCTCATTTTTCATGACAACTAGCTAGGTCTTTGATTACCTGTATTCAAATTATTGGCCACTGATCACATACTTTTCCAGTCAATTGGCATGTTTCACTAGTCTAAACGGGTGGGTCATTGTGGACCACAACTGGCGAAAAGATAAAGTGATGATAGTCATGGTCACCTTGATCTAACAGTTGCAAGTGTAACATATGTTTGTGTGCATGACACTGCTTTGGGTACATGACTACATGCATGAGTTTGTATATCATTATTGGATAGCTTTCTTCCTTTTTTTTATCTATGGCCCTATTTGTTGTCTTATTTTTAGATTCGTCGCTTAGCCTTGTGATCTTTTGACTCTCTGTTATGTTTGGCACTGGGTAGATGGGGTGAATCTTACCCATCATTAGCCCCAGTATACTTCAAAAAAAATGCCAAATAGAGGTGAGGATTTACCCTTGCCCCTCTCTACTCCCCATTACCTTGTTGCCAAATGGGGGGTAATTCAAATAAAGATACTTGGATACTAGTTTGATACTTGGACGCTTTAGATTAGACCTTAACATGGGAAAATTGTATAAATAGCCAAGTCTGACCTTTCTTTCAGTCCATACCCATGTCCAATTCTTATACTGAACTTTTGAGTAATATACTCGAGTCTAGGTGTGGTCTTTCCTAGTACACTGGTGAGATGAAAAGAATTTTCTTGATTGCTAGCCTTGATCTGTGGGCAAGTGTTGATTTTTTGAAAGGTGGGGCGAAATACATCACATGACCTTCAGGACATGCATTTCCATGCTTCCTGATTGAAGCCTATTTTCCATGTCATTTGTGGTTTTCCTTACCCATTACGTGGCTATTGTATAAAGCCAGGTGGATACTTTTTCAATGCATGCTGCTATGTTATTTGTATCAGTCTAAGGCATGTGATATTTGGAAGATTAACCACGAATGATGCCATGTGCCAATTGTATATCATCTTGTTCCTGTGCATGTCTAAACTTTGTTTTTGTCTCATGCGTATGCAAGTTCTAAGTTATGCAAAAGAAGCAGCCATCAGTATGCAGCGACATATTTTGAGTCAATGTAAGCATGTGGTCAACCACAATAGATGGTATCCTTGTGTATAATCTGGATATAGTCATATCTGATTTGCTTCTGACACATTGCAGTATTTTAGTAACCAACACTGTCTTTGTTGCTGTATGTTTTTTGGCATGGCCTGTCATAAACTTTGAGTTGACACCCTTACGATGTTTGCCTTTGTCATTGATTTGGAACGATCTGGAGGTTATGTTAAGCGCTAATTATATCATAGTATGATGGTCTGGGTGCTGTCATTCTTATGGGCGCATAGCCAACTTATTGTCACAAGTCCTTCAATTCATTATGTGATTCTTGGTTCCCTTGACTGGAGGTTTTTGATGGATGACATGGTTCTTTTGGTTCTTGTTACAGCCAATAACACTTGCATTGGTATATGTTGGAACAACTCTTAAGGATCTTTCTGACGTGACACATGGATGGCATAAATTCACACCAACCCGTTGGGTAAGAGCCACTACCTCCTCCATGGTTGAATAAGTAGGAATGGCAATGCATATGCAATTTTGGTGTGTCAGACTATCATCATTTTTTTATTGAAACTGGCAATACACCTTTTGTATAGAGGGGGGTAAAAGGAAATTCCAAATTGTAGTCATTACAAGGCGGATCTGGAGAAACGGAAACGCTACTCAATGCATCACTTTAGACGATGATGGAGAATAAAACTATGGGTTTGGATAATATTGGTCATTTTATTATTATTCTCCATAATCAAGATTGCGATACTCTGGTGCACTTGACTTGGAAGAAATGCTAAGATTTTTCAAAGATTAGCATTCACCAGATAATTTTATATGGGAGAAAGTGTTCTTTTTAATAGCTCTTAGGACAAAGAGCTTTGAGGGCTTTGCTCGCATAGGCTTAGTTGATCTGCAAAGGGATTGAAGGGTTCTATGGATTTTTTTTTTTCATTTTGTAATCTTGAGGATATTTTGTCCTTTAACTCTGTGTACATTTTTCTATCTCTCAATATTATCTCTTTTCTAATAGTGTGTGTGTATATATATATATATATATATAGGCTCATTTTTCTCATCTTTGGTTGGTGGGTGTCATCATGGAGATAATTGCTGATGTTCTAATACCATGGTATAAAAGCATTTCTAGATTTGCACCTTCCTCCATTTTTACTGCTTTTCCTAGTAAAATAGTTCATTGCTTTTGAGTTAGGTGAGTATTATTGCATTTATAAGGGACATGGTTGGTGAATTGATTTACTCTCTCGGGCACTATTTGGTTACAAGGAGAACATTTTCCTTTCGGTTTTTTTTTTTTCTTTTTTCTTTTCTAAATATCTTTATTAAGAAATACGATTTTGTTAAAATTTTGTTTGTTTCGCTGAGGAAAATAATTTCATTATCTATGTTTATATGGGATTCACGCTTGATCAAGTTGAAGTGAGATATAGGATTTGAGACAACGACGGACGGTATTTTTCGTTCCATGAAAGAAAATGTCTTCCCCTTTCCTTGAGCGAAGTCAATTTCTTCTCTATGAAGAAAACATCCTCTCCTATGGCCCCAATTGCTACTAATTTATATAGTGAAATTGTAGGAATGTAATGGAAAATTTTTCCGTTCAGAACAAATAGAGCCTTTGTTCCAGAATAAGTATTACATATGGTGTTTCGAAGTCAAACCAAGTGAAAATTCACCATCAAAATTTTATTGTATAAAGTAATTGGTTGATATTTTCCAGATATCATTGTAATAAAGCTCCAATCAATGTAATATTTCAATAATTTGTGGTTGAATTTATTTGCTTCAGTTTTAAATATCAAAGGCAGCATTTATTTATAATGGTTCGACTATTGACAAATGATCCTGATATTTTTCTTGTCAAGTACTTGTGGTGCTGACGTATGCTGTAATTGAACGCAGGTATTCCTTGGGTCAAGTCTTGTGGTGTCAGGTATGTTGCTGTTATGCAAGGATTGTTTCTGGTTGTGCATTACAGTATTCTAAAAGAAAGAAATTAGATTTAGTACCAGAGGCCTACACATTAATATATGAAATGAAAGATATGCTTTGTTAATGGAAAATCTATTCGAACCAGCTAGTTGAATCAGATGTACTCCGAAGGTGTCAGTTAATTCAACTAGTAAAGTCCCTGGGAGGTGGTACTCGAGACCTTAGATTGAATCCCGCCTTCATTATTGGGGAGAGGGGTAAAGGGAATATCGGGAGGGTTGCCCCATTGTAAAAAAAAATGCATTTGGTGCCAAAATGGACAGTTGAAATGCAACCTTCCATTTTTTATCAAAAAAAGAAATACAACCTTCCATTTCAAGCCATGGACTCCTCGTTTCTCTTCTTGATGTCAACCATACCATAGTTGTTGGAGACATTTAAACTACTATTGTATCATGCTTTAAATGTTATTGTGGTATTTGAAAGTCAGATTTGTGTTTTAAATGCATATCAAACTCAAGAAAAATATGATTCAACCGATGGTTCAATTGTTTCCATTAGAAAGACTGCCCTTTGTAGGTTGATTTGTTTTTCTGCCCTTATCTATGACTTGTTAGCTAATTGTATCACTTGAATCTACTTTTAAATAACAGCATATGCTGGTTAGTTTTTTAGGGAAAATGTGTTCTTTTTCGGAGCTCTTGGGAAATGAGCTTTAGGGGCTTTACTGACATAGCTTTAGTTAATTTGCAAGGGTTTCGAGGGTTTTATGTTGTTAGTTCATTCTTTTTTATTGTTGCATTTTGTAGTTTTAAGGACATCTTATCCTTAACCGTTTGTACACACACTCTCTCTCTTAATATATTTTATTTTTCTGATAAAAAAGAATCCACTTTTACATAGTTCGCTTTGTTAAAAATTAATGCTTCAATGGTTAAATTAATAAAATTTCAGTTACTTTCTGCATATGTTTTGTATACTCAAATATAAAAGCTTCCTCGACGCTCCTAACTTTAGAAACTTCTATAGCTATGAATCAAATAATTCATTACTGATTTTGATGTTTCCATACACTACTGATTTTTCCCATTTTACATGCAGTGCTTCTAATGGTATGTGTCACTAAAGTGGCAAAGACAGCTTTAGACAAGGCACTGGCTGAGAATGAGAGCATAGATGGCGCTGTGTCCTCTTCTGAGTCACTCATCTTGGCTGATCAACGAGCAGATCTCAGGCAACCCCTTATCGTAAATATCGATTCCTCTCGAGACGACCATGAAAAGTAAGTTATTATATGATTCCTAAAAATCCTAACCCATGATTCCGAGAGCAGTATTATTTCTTCCCCATTGACTGGAGAAGTATGTGATTGTTTTCCTTTAGGAGTTATTTACTCTGTTGGTCCCTGATGTTGTTATGCGTGTTCCAATTGATCCCTCATCTTTTCTTTTGTTCAAAATAGTACCTAATGTTTGAAAATTTGTTCAAATTAATTCTTCATCTACTGTTTTGTTCAAAATAGTTCCTAAGGTTTTATTTTATGACGAGATTGGTCCCTTATCTTGTGATTGGAATTAAGTGAAAGTTACAAAGATGGGGGACCTATTTTCTCACAAATTAAGACACGAGGTACTATTTTGAATGAGAAAAAAGATAAGGGGTTAATTTGAATAAATTAGGGATCATTTTAAACAATAGAAAAGATGAGAACCAATTTGAATAAACTTAAAAACATAATGGACTAACGGAGTAAATAACTATTGTCTTTAGATTTGTACAGCCCATCTTATTATGATCTTTATGTCAAAATGAGATGGCCAATTCATAGGTTAAAGTAAAAGCTGGCAGAAGTTGTTCCAAACTATTTCTTGTACCGATATTGAACAAAATTTGTGTTGTCGAAAAAAGAAATGGGGTTTGAAATTATGAAATATTCAACTCCATTTGCTGTCCCGCTTTTGTACTTATAGATTTGGATCAATGTAATTGCATCTCAGTTGCACGCCTTTCTAAAAATTTCAAGGGTTATTTACATCAAAGGTCCCTGTACTTTGTCTGTTGTGTCAATTTCGTCTCTGAACAATTAAAAATGTGTCCATTTAGTCCTTTGGTCAAATTTAAGTTATGTTAATGACGTAATTTTGAACAGGAAACTTATGTTAGATGTAAGTAACTTATTATAAATTCATATGTTTACTCAATTTAATCTAATTCGTGACTGAACCATTAAAAATTTCATTAAAAACTTAGCATAATTTTTTTTCTCTAAGTACCAAATTGAAACATTTTGTACATGGGCTAAATTGACACAATTAAAAGTATAAGGAGTAAGTTGACATAATGGAGAAAATACAGGGACCTTTGTCATAAATAATCCAAATTTTAATTATTTGCTGCTTACATTGGTCGCCCCCCCCCCCCCCCCCCCCCCCCCTCTCTCTCTCTCTCTCTCCCCTTCAGGTTTAGGATTTCCCGAGTGGTTTTACGTCCTTCCCTTTTTTTTGGTTGGTAATACATCCTTTATTACGCTTTTATAGGGTTGATTGTTTGTTTTTTTGGGGGGGGTGGGGGGTGGTTGTGGTGTTTTCCATTAGTGAATTGTCAATTTACTCCCTATGTAATTGACTAGCTGAATGAGATAACTTGACTCGATCAGAAAAAGAGGTTGAGCGGAGTCGAGTATTGAGCATGCCAAATATCTCCAAATCGAGTTCAATGTGAGTTTTCTGAACTCATTTTTGGCTTGGCTGAAACTCAAATACATCAGGACTTATCAAGCTTGAGTTTGGACGAACGTTGCTAGTTCAACTCAGCTTATTTAAGTTGATGGAAAAGATGAGACTTTAACCATTCGTCTAGCCGGAATAGAGCAAACTTCAGCTATCTTTTGAGTATATACATATTTTTTTTTTCGATAATTTAGAGCAAAGCTCAACACAAACGGGCGACCCAGAGGGCCCCGAAACAAAGCAACAAAACCAAAGCACAAACAAAAGCAACAGTATATACATATAATACCCAAAATGACAGAAAATCCTTAATTTACATTCAGAATTCCAAGCACTTGGAATACTGAAGCAAAAGACATGTTTGTTCTAAACTTGCATAAGAGGAAAAAAAAAAAAAAAAAAAAAGGAAGATGAACAATGATGAAAGGTGAAGCAAAATTATGACTCATGCTGTTAAGCTTGCCTTTTTTTTTTTTTTGTCATTTTTCCCCTTTTTCCCTCAAAAAATTAAAAAAAAAAAAAATTCAAGATAATACTGCCATTTCCTCAAATCTTGCCAACCACATCTCAAATCTGTACCTCCCATGACCCCACGAACTTATCATCTCACAAAAAAATCCAAAAAAGAGAAGAATTTGGTGGCAGGAAATCATTCAATTCAATCTTAAACTTCAAACCCAAAACATCCTTTACCATCCCACATTGATCTAAGCAATGCCCAATTCTAGTCTAGCCATATCCTCACTCCTGGGGTGCCTAAACTTGTGCCATGACCGCGCTCGAGCTGTGCCATCGGGGCTTGGGACCCGGGTCTGGAACCTAACTGACAGGCCAGTGGAGCTGCAGATAAGGGTGGGATCACTACTCAAGAAGGTGCATAAACTGAAGCCAGGCTGCTCCAAGAGACTCAAGGGAAATAACATATACAAGGCATATATGCCTCAAGGTAAGAATTATAATAGTAAGTGCTTGATGTATAATTATTATTATAATGATGAAACATGCCAGCCTTATCTATGGGTGCATGACACTGAGGGTGATTTCAGTAGAATGGTGAAGCAGCAGTACATTAGCCTTGATGATCTGAGAGATTGCTGTGAGATTAAGATTTATAGAGATCATCAGAGAGGGTGCATTGCTGTTAGAAAGAAGCCAAGGACTGATTTTTGTTGAATTTTTTCCTGGGTTGTGAGTTTGATGAAGATTAAGTGTGAATCTTACAGACAATTTGATATTTTGTCAGAATTTGTCACTTAGGTATCTAAGGTTTGACGGTTTACCACCTAGGTGCTATGTCATTTCAATATATATAATATGTCTTGAGGTTTCAAAAATTTAACATTTAGGTACTCTATTCTAAACTGGGTGAATTTTCGTCAAAATTTGACCAATTTTCACCTGAGATGTTGTCATGTTGATGTAATATGTGACTACAGCGATATATATGAGCTACGGCGACGAAAATCCAACAAACTTAAAAATTATCTCGCTGAATATGCATCATTTTATCATTTTATGACAAAAAGTCATAGCATTATAATAGAAGACATCTATATACTATTGTAATTATGTCCCATGTTAGCAATTGCTAATAAATTCGCCGAATCTTGCAAATAGTACTTGATTGATAAAGTCTTTAAATGTCAGATATTCAAGTGATAAAATTTTTAAATCTCGTGATATCTTATTGTATATATTGAAATATTACAGTACTTAAGTAGTAGATGTTCATATCTCAAGGTATCTAAGTGATAAAGAGGTTCTCGGTTGGATGTGGTGGTGTTATCTGTTGTGTTGTGTTTGATTGAATGTGAGAAATATACAAGCTAATGTGCTCTTTGATTGAATTGAGACTTCTCCTTTGGGTATCTTTATGTGGCTTCTTGAAAACCTTTGTTTGAAATCGGAAAATTGCATATATGGGAAGGTGAGTTAGACTCTTGAATTAAGTTTTGTGTAAGACGTATCTAGGAACCGCATGTGTCAGGCTAGGGCTTGGGGCGAGGGTGAGGATGGTCCATTTGCGGTCCACATTTTTCACCTATCCGGGCTTAAGCAAATATTTTTTCCAACTTATGACCCAACTTGCTACAGTGGCAGGTTGATCTGCTAGCCTTGCGGTTCGGGTGGGGTTGAGTCAATAGATGGGTTGAATGGGGTCAGGTTAGGTCGTGACCTTTGCATCATGCATAGTATCCATAAACCTATTAATGACATTGACCCTATCGAGTGGTGAACGATATGGACCCTCATATGACTAGCAATCTATAGCGCAAAATCCAAGGCTCTAGCACCAATTTGTATGTAGTAAAGGAAATTTCATCGTAAAAATAGTTAGTATCGAGTGAAGTAGCTCATATGTTATATAGTTTTTCATGTTGTAAATATTATAATATTTGGTGATTGACCATTATACTCTCAAGTTTTTTGCCTTGTTTATAAATACAACTTTCACCCTCATTGTATTTTCTTTATATTTTGAAGAGATTAATCTTTATATTTTCTGTTGCTACTGTTATATTTTCTTTATTTTTATGATATATTATCAACACGAGTCTTTATACCCTTTATAACAAAATTCTGTACATCAACTCATTAAGAAATCTTTTTCTTTTTATATACATATTATCTACAAAGTGTAAGTTTGATAGAATATAATCATATCTCGAAGAGATTATAGCTCTTAAAAAGACTATTATTTCTAAGGAGATTATCGCTCCTAAAAGGACTATTGCTATTAACGGGACTATAACTTATGAAGAGGTTATTACTTCTGAAGAGATACACTGATAGGACAAAGAATTGTAACTTAACTATTCCACATTAATGAAAAAAACTCCCAAAGTAGTTTCAATACCAAAAAGTTATGTGATATTTCTAATATTAAGAGAAAGGTGGGATAGAAATAAAACTGATATTTATCATATATTTGTATATACAGTTGCCATTGAGATTTTAAATAAGGAAAAATTCAAACCTCAAACAATTGACGAATGTTGACATAAACTGATTGGTCGAGATGATAGATGCAATACAAAATGAGTTGACCATTAGTCTACACCCCTTAAAATATTAGACCTGTTGGTTATAAATGGGTATTTGTATGCAAGCGTAATGGACTTAATGAAATTGTAATATATAAAGTATGACTTGTAGCATAAGGCTGCGTACATCTTACCCTCTCCAGACTCTACCTTAACGAGAGCCTCTTTGAGGCACTTGATCATTGTTTTGACTTGTAGCATGAGGTTTGTTGTAGGGACTTGACATTGGTTATTGTGAAATATACACTCTTGTCATCGTTCAGATTCTTGATCAATTTGTTAGTTGTACATAATTTTAATATGAATCTTATGGTGACGTGACAACTTATTTGAATCTTTGGGTAGCAACATATATATATATATATATGTGTGTGTGTGTGAAAGTCCTTGGAGGATTAAAAATGTATGAAGCATTTATCTCACTACCTCGAAACTTATACTTTGTCAAGTTCTAAAGATCCTTATATGGTTTGAAACAATTTACACATATATGGTATCACCTCAGTTACTCTTAATAAAACAAAGAGATTTAAATAATTCTATTTGCCCAATGTATTCATTAAGAACACAAAATCTGGATTCGTCATTGTTGCAGTAAATGATATAGAATATGAATGCTATTGGGACTCGAGAAGAGATCTCAAAAATTGTTGACTATTCGAGGGAGAATTCAAAATGAAGGATCTTGGCAAAACGAAATTTGGCTTTGATGTCCAAATTGATAATTTACTGAACGAGATCCTAATCATCAATGACAATGTATGGAGAAAATTGTCATAATTCTATGAGCTTATTCATTTTCTTGAGCTTTAAAAAATGGTTACATTGATGTTCGTAAGGTACGATCAAGTGATAACTCAACAGATGTACATACAAAAACATTGTCGACTATAGTTTTCAAATAGCATGTTCACAATATCAGGAGGTGTCAATTTAAAAATTTGATATCATAATAAAATGCTGAACTCATGGAAGAAGTTTCCGTACGATAATTAATGTAATCTTTTTTCCTTACTAAGTTTTTATCCCATTGAGTTTCTCTTAGCTAAAGTTTGAACGAAATTGTATTCATAATATAGGGTCAACTAAAAAAAATATTGTAAATATTATAATATTTTAGGGGTGAACCACTGTAACCCAAGCATTTGGCTTTGGTTATAAATAGTCTTTCACTCTCCGTGTATTAATAGCCTTATGACATATAAATGAGAGCCACATAACAATCTTGCTCTGTAATAATAATTTTATCCTAACAATAGTATTATCCAAATTTATTTACTCCCATAACATTTGACATATTTACTTTCATGCATGTTTTCCCTTGCGGTACTGAGACTGTCATTGTTATTGTTGTATTTTGTTTAAATTACACATATTTAATAAAATAATCTAAACGATTTTATGTAAGGCTTTAAAGTAGGCTTTTGATCCAACTCCTTTTTTTTTTTTAATTAGTAATGTCCTAAAATTACGATTTGTGTGTGGGGTGAGATGAACAATAAAGGAATGTCGAGTTTATCTATAAATAACAAGAAGTTCTACGCCATTTCACACTATCATTTGATTTATTACGTTTAATACAATGCAACTTTTAAACTAAAAAAGTTATTTCCCAAAATTTATAAAATAAAAATTAATACACCAAATCACAATGTACTAATATATAATTGGGAGTTGCTACTACCAAAACAAAAATTATATTTATCAAAGTAATAAATAATATAAGGGTTATTTACACTAAAGATCCATGTACTTTATTTATTATGTTAATTTAGTCCTTGTACAATGTAAAATGTGACAATTTGGTCCTTAGAAAAAATTTTATGTTAAGTTTTGAATGAAAATTTTAATAGTTCGGCCACGAATTGGGTTAAATTGAGTAAACGGGTGAATTTCTAATAAGTTAAATGCATCTAATATAATTTTGTTATTCATAATTACGATATTAACTTAACTTAAATCTGACCAAAGGACTAAATTAACAAATTTTAAATTGTTCAGGGACTAAATTGACATAATTAAAGTACAATGACTAAATTGACATAATAGACAATTTATAGGAACTTTTAACTTAAATAACTCTATAATTTATAAATAATAAGAGCGATAAAACTTTCCTAAAAACTTCAATCTTACAGTGATAATTTACTCTTATGATACCCTTTTATTTTTCTAGACGAGGAGGAAAAAAAAAAAGGAGTAAATTTACAAATTAGCACATTTTTCAAAAAAAATTTAGCAAAATGATATAACTAGAAAAAAAAATTAACAAAATGGCACAGTTTACTGTTCATTTATAGGTGCACGCTATTTCAAATGGTTGACATTGAATCGGACCCCGTTGTACGCCGATACAAACGGCGTGCAACAGTGCATGCAAATTTTTTTTAGTATTATATCTTTAAAATTAAAAATAATTTTATACATAACTTTTTAATTAAAAATAATTTTATAAATAAATTTTTAATTTAAAATAATTTATAATTTAAATTATTTTAATTTTTCATTTTATAATTTGAATTACTCAATATATATAACTTTTGAATTAAAAATTACTTATACAATAATTTAAATTATAATGAGTAATGAGTAATTATATAAAATGTGTCTCTTATTTAGATCTTTCTTTTTAATAGTATTATAATATTATAGTTCCTCTATGAGATGACCAAAGCAACTACAAGATAGTGATATTTCCAACAAAAAACATGAGTTTACAACCCAAAAACTAAAAAATTATTTTATCTAATATATAAGCTAATATATAATTTTTTAAAGAAAATTATTAAAAAAAAACCAACTAATTTTGACTACTAAATAACACTCCACTTCAATACTTTACTTTTTTCCTCCCTTTCTCTCTCTTGCTTCTCTTCTCTCTCTCTCTCAGAGCTCGCTTTAATAGCGGTCCTCAACCCTTTTATTTTTTTTCCTTCACTCTTTCTTTCCCTTCTTCCCCACCTCGGGTGTTGAACTTTTGTTCTTTAAAATCAAACCTTCTTTATAAGAAAAGGAGCAACATTTATTTTTATCT
Source organism: Simmondsia chinensis (assembly GCA_018398585.1). Taxonomy (NCBI): domain Eukaryota; kingdom Viridiplantae; phylum Streptophyta; class Magnoliopsida; order Caryophyllales; family Simmondsiaceae; genus Simmondsia; species Simmondsia chinensis. Next base: position 4,462,929 of record JAGTTD010000013.1, read on the forward strand.
TTATAGAACACCATTTTTTTGTTACTTTGTTCATCTCATACAGAAACTATAATATTATAATACTATTAATAAAAAAGATATAAATGGGGAACACATTTTATATCATTACTTATTATAATTTAAATTATGATATAAAATAATTTTGAATTTAAAAGTTATATGTATTTAATGATTTAAATTATAAAATTAAAAATTAAAATATTTTAAATTAAAAAATTATTTTATAAATTATTTTTAATTTTAAAAATATAATACTAAAAAAAATAAAAATAAATGACGTGCAGTATTGTATGCCATTACAAACAGTGTGCAACAATGTAAGTCATTTGAAATGACGTGTACCCATAAATGAATAATAAATTATACTATTTTATTAAATTTTTTTTTGTATATGCTATTTTGCTAAATTTTTTTTAAAAATGTGACAATTTGCAAATTTACTGGGAAAAATCCACATAAATCCTTTTCCTTTAAACCATAAAAGTAAAAGAACTAAAAAGAAAGCACAGATTTTCTTCTTCTACTCACCAAACGACTTTTCTTCTTCAACCTCTCTCTCTCTCTCTCTCTCTCTCTCTTTCTCTGCAGATGGGCATTTCATGGAGCTCCGGCAACCGCAGAAACAACTATCCTTACTACGGCTATCCTCCACCGCCGCCGCCGCAGCCGCCGCTACCTGCGCCGCCTTCTCGTCAACTTACCTACTACTGCCCTTCGGATCATCCGCCGCCACCGACGCCGCCAGCGCCCCACAATTACGTATATGCCACTCCTCCTATGGTTCAGCCCAGTTACTACTACCCCGGGTGGCAAAGTTCTGGTAATTATAGCAATCCTTGGATTGGGGGCGCACCCAATTATCTCAATTATCATGCCAATCAGTGGGAGCAAATGGGTCCTTCTGTGATTGCGCCGGCACCATATGTGGAGCATCAGAATGCTAAGAAGGTTAAGAATGATGTGAATGTGCGTAAGGATACCATACGGGTTGAGGTTGATGAGGGTAACCAGGATCAGTACTTGGTTTCGTTTGTGTTTGATGCGTTATTTGATGGGAGGTGAGGGAAATTTTGGTTCTTTTTTTTCTGAATTTTGATTAGATTTTGTGGTTCTGTTGTTGGGTAATTTGTGTTGGTGTTAATTGGTTTATGATACGGACCGAAATTGAAATAGATTGAAAGCTGACTAGAACAGAAAGTTAAGAAATTAAAGAGATAGAGGGAGAAAAGATAAAGATGACTTCTATTTTTCATTGCGTGCTTTGTAGTACAATTCGTAATTCTATTTATAGAGTTTGTCCCCCGTCCAGGATTCGACCCACTTTAGTTCCTATTGGGCTGCTGTAGTACTCTACGCTCATATACCTATTTGGATATGCACCAATTTATTTCTTGAATGGTTGACGTATGTTAAATTTGATATGTGGATGACTAGATAAGTCGGACATTTGGGTTTGCATTGCTAGCTGCTAAAATCATCAACTGACTGACAACGAAGTAAAGCAAGGATTTTGCAAGAACTGATTAGGATGCCAGCCAATGAAACCTTGATCTAGTGATAAAATGTAACCAAAGTTAAGGCCCTAAGATAGAGACCCTAGGTTCAAGTTGCCATCCTTGCTTACTTATGGAAAAAAGAAGCCAACTATTATGTTGGTGGAACTTGTCTTTTATAATGCGTTGCAGTTCACCGTGAACCAGAATTCCCTTTGCTTACTGGTTCAGTAGCAGATTTCTAAGAACATATAAGTAGGAACCAGGGTGGAGATGAGTTCTCTATTGCAAAATTTGGCGGTGAAGGGAAGAGGAGAGGACCATAGCTCCTTTACTTTCCTTCCAAGACCAAATGATGAGTTTCTATGGTCTTGTGCTTGATTGCTTGATATAAAGTAAATTGTTCAGTGCTTTGTATTCCTTTTTTGTTTATCTCATTTTTTCCAAGTTATGCTCACACCAATTTGGTAAAACATCTCTCCATTGGTAAGGATGATGGCTTTTTTAGTGAATTTGCTGTCAACAGGGTTTTTAGATCCCCTCGAGTAGCCTTTTCGAGGATAAACAGAATTGGGGGCAGGAGTTGCAGTGGTGTACTTAGGTTCTTGAGATGGATGTAAACGAGTGCTTGATATCTTTGGCTTGCATTCTCAAGAGAGCGAACATAGAAACAGATGGAGGATTTAGAAGGTGTTTTATTGCTGCCCCACTCCAGTTGATACGTCTGTGAAGCATAGTAATCTAAGTGCCAAGTTTACTAATACGGTCATTTCACTTGTCATCAGTTCCTCACCCCATCCTTCTAGACGTTCCCCTGCTTGATGTTGTTTTTCCTTTCACCTCTTCTTACCTGTCCCTTAACAAGTTGCTATATTTATTTCCTTTATGAATTCTCTGAACTAGAAATATGCACCAATCATTCAAAAATGTGCTTACTTTTTCTTACGAGGGTGGCCTACAGGGAAAACTCCTAAAGGGCAATAGTATTCTTTAATTTGCCTTTTCTGGCCTCAAACTGGACTTGGACACATTATGTTGCTCTAAGCATTGCTTGCAATAGCTTTTTGACAGCCTTCCTCGTTATGCAACTGAGATAAAGTTGTTCCTGGCCATCCTTTCATTCTCTAAAGGACAAAGATCATCACTTAATGTAGAAAGCAGTCCACCCTTAAGCTAACAGAGGCAGTAACATGCGTACAGTCGAAGGACACATGAATTGAGAGTCAGCATGGGGGTCAGTGTGGGTTTCTATGGCTATAAGCTCTAGACAATGTTTCATGGTTGGAAGGATTTCTTCAGTTCCTTATTTTTGTAAGAGGTTCTTAGAGCAGGCTGATCTGGTATATATGTATCATAGAAGTCTTATTGCTTCTCTTTGTATTTTATCCTCCCTCCAACACCTTTGTTTCCTGCGTAGTCCTGGGTTTCTCCAATTGAAGTTGTCCGTGGAATTTCCTTAAAATATTTTCTTCCTGACCATCTTTCATTCTTTTATCTATATTCTTTATGAATAGATGTGAAGAAGGTTGAAGCACTTTACAAAAGCAAGTTAATCCTTGCAATAATGATCAGTTTGTATCTAGTTCAGTCCTTGCGTTTTTTGCCTTTCCTGACACATTCTCCAATGTTTTGAGAATTTTTTTCAGCTAGTCCAAGCAATGTCCTGATTCTGTGTTTTCTTTTATCTCTCTGTCCTTGAGAAACTTTAGTGGTACATCTACAAAGATGTGTATGACTATGCCTGCCCTTTGTGCTGGTTCTCACTTTCCTTATTTGGGTAAACATATTTTCTTTTACTATGCTTCATCTATTTTTTCTTATAATGCAAACACGAAAACAATTGTGAATAATCGGTCTAGCATCTTTCATGGGGGGTATAATAGTTCTTTATCCACTTAGAGTTTAGGAGTCGACGTTACATGACCACAAGTCACTGACATCTGCAAGCGTGATAAATTGGTTTCAGCGTGTTGTAGGGTTTTCGTGTCTCCTCGTTCCCATATCTTTGGATGACATTTTTTCATGTTTATCTTCACCTTGGGCACACCTAATCCATCACTATTCCTAGAATCCCCATTGATTACTACAATTTTTATCAGCCTAATCTTCAACAGAGAGCCAGCTGATGGCTTAAATGTGTAGATTGTTTAGGCTATCTGATGGATTTGAACTTTAGGAAATAATACCCACCTTCTGTTTGATGATGCTTTGTCAAGTATATTGATCATAGCATATGCATAATACATGCTTCCAATGGACTTAACGGGACTTATAATCTTCACTCACTCGTCAATTATATGGCCAAGGATACAGTGTTAGTAGCTAGCCAGCTAATTAAACGCTGCAACTATATGGCACATCATGGGTGCTATTCCTTTTGTCTGATGAGTAATATTGGTACTTGGGCTAAAAGGAAATTTGATAGCCACAAGGCCAGTGTAGATGTAACATTTATAATTCCTGAATTTCCTACCCCGTATTCGGTTGGCTATGCGGCATTTGTGTATGTGGATGCCAGAATTACTGCAGTTTTAACAGTCCTCCTTTCCTTGATTGGATAAGTCCAACATGTTTTTTGGTTCATGTGTTTGAATTTACTGCATAGATGACAGCCGAATTCAAGTTGCATATGTGCTGAAACCTGCTATTTCTATGTCCTTCTCTACAGCATCACTATTTATTATTTTGCAAAAGAAGAGTCCAACGGTAAGGTCACTCCGGCGTATCCTGAAGCATATACACCAATGAAGGTTCCTTTTCGCAAAGGGATGGGCCAGAAATTTCGCCAACCTTCAGGCACTGGCATTGACTTGGGATTTTTTGTGCTTGATGATCTTGCAAAACCGTCTCCAGGGGACGACATCTTCCCACTTGTAATATACGCTGAATGCTCCTCATCACATACAATTGATGAAGAACATGTTGCAGATACCACAGCAGATATGTCGCCTCGTGTACAGATTACCCAAGCTGTGTTAGAGAAAAAGGATGGGGAGCCTTTCCAAGTAAAAATGATCCGGCAGATATTGTGGATCGAAGGTGTTCGGTATGAGTTACGTGAACTGTATGGAATTGGGAACTCATCTGACCAAAGCTTTAACGATGAGGATCCAGGGAAAGAGTGTGTAATCTGCATGACTGAGCAAAAGGATACAGCCATCATGCCCTGTCGGCATTTGGTAAGAGTTCTTGTTCACTGAAATTGATAATTAGTACACGTATACACAAAAACACATGCGTTCGTGCGCACACACTTATGTATATTTTGAAGCGTGTGATGATATGCTTTAACTGCTGTCTGCTGCTGCTGTCATTCTGACAAAATTGTTGCATTCTTGTAAGTAACGATTGAATGTGTTTAGGAGATTGGTCTTCCAAAATTTATGGATATCTGGTTTGGCCTTGTGCATGTGTGTGTATACATCATTCGATTTTTCTGGGAACAAGTCTGCCATTTGTATAATTCTAGCTTTCTGTTACTCTTATCATCCAATTTGGCCTCTTGTCACAATAAAACTGGGACCACCAACTATTGGTCTATATGATTGTAGTTGCTCCTTGTTTTGTTGCTTTGCTTTTTAGTTTTAGGTGTTAAATAGTAGTTTCAATTTCAGCTGATTGTTTTAGATGGTTATTACCAACATTTAAGGAGTCTGTCTGCCTGTTATTTCGCTTTGGTGAATCATTTTCATTGATAAAATCATTCCAGGGTGCTTTGTTGATATACGTGCTATAATACATATGAATATTTTTCTTTTTTTTTCAGACCGTAGAATCTGACTCTTAGAGATTTATCGTAAAATCGAAGCAAGTGGTACATAAAGCTGTCATTTATAGGCTTGATGTGGGATGTCCATTATGATTTTTTTTGGAGGAATATGGTGGTTATTTCAGAGGTGATGTTGTACTTTGGTGACCTGTGGCATTTTTGGATTGTTGACTGTCTGCGTCTTTCTCAACATTGTTATTGTTTCCTTTTTGGCTATAAAATGCTTACCTGCTTCGACAGCTCTCATCGATGGGCCTATAGGGCTTCTTTCTTTTTCCCATGATCATAGAAAACAAGAACTCACTCTTCTCTTGCCATTTTGTCATTTTTGCAGCAGTATTTCATAGTCATAGGTTCTATTGAGAAATTAGAAGAAGGCTATTCTGTGGGTTCGTGGTAGGAAGGAGTGGGGGGCGCTTCTGCTGCGTGTAATTGCAACAAATTCTAAACTTGATATGTATTTTAAAATGTAATATTGCAGCCCATATGCTTAATGGAAACTTGACTAGAGCCAGGATCTCCAAACATTGGAACGGGATTCTGGACAGAAACAGTCAACCAGCGGGATGCATATTTTCGCTATCATTTCCTTTAACTAAAGTTTCTTTTTGGCGATACATAAATGATTGAAATTTATCGTATTGCTCACTCTATCATGATAAGCTGGCTTGCAGAAGAGACTGAACTGTCCCCATGTGGTGTAGAGGATCCTTTTCATGATGCCCTTCTATTGCTTTCCTTTTAATAGTCACTCCTATAGCTTGTTGAATGGCGAACATATTCGATGATATTCATTTACTATGATCATTGAACTGGAACTATAAAGCAGTTAAATTCAAGCAAGCATCACTAGGGAAACTGGGTGCAGTTGAAAACTAGTCAGAAGAGGATGCTTTGGGCAAGAAATCTCCTCTTTTTTCCTAGAAAGTGTGGTCTTGGAGATCTATAGTTGGAGAGATCACATTTGCACTTGGATGGTTGTTCTTGTGATTTTGTCTCAAATTTTTGGATAACGATAGAAGTGTTCTTAGAATTCAAGATTGCTGGAGTAGATTTTATTGATGAAATGGGCTATTGCAGTTTAGGGTTGGTTTGGTAAAATTTTTTTTTTTTTTGAAAAAAGCACTTTTTCAAGGGTGTTTGGCTGAGAAAGAAACTTGTTTTTAAATAGAAGCAAGAGCGCTTTTTTTTTTTCGCTTTTAAGCAGAAGCAAGTGCGTAGTGTTGCTCCTTTAAAGCGGAAATAGAAATAAAAGCTAAAAGTTTATGGAACAAAAATACCCTATCAATAACGGTTTTTACAAAAGTGCATTTGAAAAACGTAATTTTTTCACAACTTGACCAAACATCTACAAATCATGTGAGGGGAGGAGTTGGCACTAGTTATCTTGGGCCAGATTCTTGAGTCAGAAACTCCTTTGCATCCTAAAGTTTAGCCCTTCCTGTATTGGCTGGTGATGTGGAGGCCTCCGTCAGGCCATGCATGCTATCTTCAAATGGAGCCCTGACATGGCATGCGATTCTTTTTTGTTGTTTTCATGATATTTTCCACACCTTACATAGTGGAAATTACGGTTTCGTGAACGTCATTTGATGGCTTGTGACATGGTGGGTCACTAGTTATGAATGTTTGGTTCATTAGCGTGATGTGTAACATCAATGGAGGATTAAGAGAACAATATGAGATGAGGACCACAGGCGAAGTCGACGACCCCAAAATAAAAAGCTTTACTATTTTCATGAGGTAGCAAAATGAGGTTGGAGACTAGTGATGATATTTAAAAGATTCCATAGGAGCAATATTATCTATGGAGAAGTTCACAAGAACTGAAACACCGTACATCTTGACTTGGGTAGCTCTTTGAACTTGGCTTGTTTCGTCGTGGAGACCTTGTCAGAAGCAACTTTAGATGAGTGGTTAATGCCGGTATGGTGGGTATTTGTGAACACATAGAGATGGCAAGAAAAAGCTTATAGGTCGAATTTATTTAGAAGAGCAAGAAACACTTTTGAGGGACGATAACACCTCTTGTTTCTTGAAAGGTTGGTGCTCTGGTCTTGTAACTTCCTCATGTAATGAGAACAGTTAGCAACTGAGCAAGTTGTGGATTTTGCTTGTGTTGCTAGAGCTTCGAAAACAAAGCATTAGCTAGTTTCATCCGCTGCTTTCTTATCATTTCAAGGGCAATGTTACAATCATTGTGCTTAGCTGGTTGTTTTGAGAAAGATAGTTAAACTGGGTTTCTGGCCTCTTTTGGTCTTTTACAAATTCGTTTGTTAGAGACATAAGAAAAGGCTGGGTTGAGAATAGAGAATGCTCATTCTGTCATTTGATATGGTGCAGTCTTGTTACTTCAACTGTACGATGCACTAAATTACTCATATTGGATAAGGATACTTGAATATTTGCATAATACATACACATTTCAAAATAGAAGAAAAACATGTGAAATATCCGAAAATAGACAAGTATAATCTTTGGACATGTATCTGCATCCTGCTCTGATTGTTGTTTATACTATTCCTTCCTTTTCTTAATGGTCTTTCTAGTATCTTTTTCTATTTATAACTTTTAGCTTTTTCGAAATGATCATATTTTGTAAACATTTTCTCTGTCTTTGGTTTTTTACCTAAGAGGGTATCAAGACTCAAGCACCGGATCCCATTAGAACTCCGAATTTAAGCGTGCTTGGGCGAGAGTAGTACCAAGATGGGTGATCTCCTGGGAAGTCCCCGTGTTGCATCCCTCAGGTTGGAAGTACCTTGAAGGGGGAAGGCTGCGTACATCCACCCTCCCGGACCCTGCTTAGGCGGGAGCCCTTGAGGCACTGAGAATGTTGCTTTTTCTCTGTCTTTGGGTTTTGTTTTTAGTTTTTAGTTTGTTTCCTAGTTTAACTGAAAACTAAAAATAGAAAACAAAAAATCAAAAATAACTATTTTCAAAACCTAGTTTTTAGTTTTCAAAAACCAAAAATTGCAAAAAGAAAATGATAATAGACAAGCTCTAAGATAAGCAATGTTAGGGAGAAGAGATCTGAACATCGGACCTCTCTCTACCAGGGCTCAATTTTAGTAGCGTTTTGCCTGTAAATCGATGCTCATTGGTTTATTCCAGTCCTCGTTACGCATCATTGACATGTTGTTACTTCTTTGGCAGTGTATGTGCAGCGACTGTGCAAAAGAGCTCAGGCTTCAATCGAACAAGTGTCCCATCTGTCGCGAGCCTATTGAAGAACTTATAGAGATCAAAGTTAACAGTGGCGGTAGCTCTAGTTCGTTATCTCAGCAATGACTGCAAGGTATAATGCTAATTCATGTTCATTTTTCTTTCTTTTGTTCTTTCCTTTTCTCTGTGTTTTGTCTCTTCTCTTATGTATTACCCTTTCTTCCTCTCAAATCTAACTTTAGTGCTTTCAATACTTAAATTCATCTTTCCCTGGTATTTTAATCCTTTGCTGAGGCTGTAAAAAGTTCTGCGCAATAGTCACACACCACATACCAACACAACTCGAACATGACATGAAATCGTTAAGAGGCTTGGTTAGGGTCACTTTATGTTTACAGTTTTTGATTTTTGAGAAAATTAAAACTAGTTTCTGAAAGGATTTTTTCTTGTTTTTGGTGTTCTGTTATCTGTTTTCACTCAAATTAGGAAAACACCAAACCAATAAACCAATAAACCAAAAACCAAAGAGTTGTTTCTACAACCTAGTTTTTAGTTGGAAAAACGAAAGACTACAAACAGAAAGCGATACCAAATAGTTCCTAAGTGAGCTCTGGACGCAACTCGATTTTGATGCAAACCCAACAAGATTTTAGCATTCTTTGGCAAATTGAACTAATTAACATGTTTGCTATATTTTGTAATCTTTTGAGGAAAGCGTCATTGACGCAACATGACACAGACACATTCTTGTCAGCAGTTGAATAGTTATGGTTGAATCTGTTGAGAATCTTTCAACAACCCCAACAAGCCCCTTCCTTTTTCAGTGAACAGCATGTTGAAATTCAGATGAAGCTTTTGCAGTGGAAGAGCCTTTCTCATTTCCCAAGTAAAACTCATTCCAAATTTCCCTTTTGTTTCATCCAATTTTTTTTTAATGTAAAAAAACTAGCATTAGGTGCCCGTTCTAGAGGAACATCTATCCAATGCATCTATTCGTAATGGTAGAAGATAGCTACCAGAACGCATGACCCTGTTTAGCTACTCAGCTTGCAGTCATATTAGCTTCACTGAAACAATGCTAAAAACTAATTTCCACCCGTCCGAGATCACAAAGGATGATGTCAGTCACAGTATTATGAACCTTCCACGGTAACTTAGAACATCCATTTAAAGTCTTGATCACAATTTCACTATCGCCTTCAACCTTCCGTTTCATGCATAGTCATACCCATTTGACTACCTTTACAATTTTTATTTCTTTTCCTTTTTTTTGTGGAATTATTCTTTTCACTTTTTGCCATCTCTGACCTCTGCCCGTGGCTTGAGTTGTCAGGATGCAAGCTGCAGAAATATCCCAGATGTAAAAAAACTTGCTTTGGAGACAGGATGAACATTATGTAGATACCCTTTTTTTTTTTTCCATTTTCTTTTGATTTCTTTGCTTTTTATTTTTTTTGTTTTGGGGTGATGTTGGGAGAAGACAAAAAGAAAAGATAACAGAGTATATTTGGTATTGAAGTTACTATAAAGTTGGAGAATGTTGAAAAATCCCCTTCTTTGCTAAAGTGAGGATGAGTATTTCTGCAGTACATCTCAACTGCATGCTGTTATGTGAACTTAGTAGTTTTTTTTGCCTCTTGTTCAAATCTCTTTCCTCGGTGTAATTGGTAAGGTTGTTTTGTTTTATTGAAAAGGTTTCGGGTTTGAATCCCAAAATAGCCTTTCCATGAAATCGGCATTAGATTGCATACATCTGACTCTTTCCGATTCTTCTTATGTAAAATCTTGCAGTGAATTGCCTTATATTGGGTTTTTTTAATCGGTGGCTAAAGGGCGTTGTTTAAGACAGTTGATACAAATTTATCTATTTTTTTAAGATAATAATAAATGTTATTATTGCACTTTTGTGAAATACTTGCGATATCCTTCAGACCTTAATTATGGGATATAGTACCCTGTAATAATTGGTTTAATTATCAAGAAACACAAATAATAAAGGGAGTTGGGCAAAAATTATTAATGTCAGAGTAATAATGTGAATTATAAATAATAAGAGCCATAAAATTATATTGAGAAGTATGATCTTGCTCTGATAATAATAATTTTACTCTGATAATAATAATTTTGCCTTGATAATAATATTACCTATAAGTAATTTGTACTCATTGCATCTTATCATGCATCCTTCTTGACACTTGATAGAAAACCCCCGTATATTTTCATCTTTAAGTTAGATATTTTTGTTAGTTTTGTCTTGTAGAAAGTTAGAAACACTGAGTAATTTTTACTATTAGTTTCTAATATTTGTAAGTTTGTTCAAGTTGACTATTATTCTTTTATTTAAAATAGAATGCTTGTGAATTTGTTCAATATTTCTATAGCAATCCCTCACTTTATTTTATGATAAAATAAGTCATCTTTTAATTATTATTTAGTGTTTGTCTTCAAATGAAGGACCAATTTTACTATACAATGGAAGACAAAGGACTAGTTTTGAACTACAATAAAGATAAGTTATTAATTTGATTAAACTTACAAATATTAAAGATTATTTTGCGTTAAAAGAAAAGGATGAGGGAGACTAATTTGAACCAACTTATAAATATTAAAGATTATTTTGCGTTAAAAGAAAAGGATGAGGGAGACCAATTTGAACCAACAACAACAATAACAGTCTCAGTGCCACAAGGGATCCCGCACGAAGCAGGGTTGGGGGGTGGATGTACGCAGCCTTCCCCCTTCCGGGTGGAAGAGAGGCTGTTTCCGAGGACCCTCATCCTGAAGATCAGAGAGACCAATTTGAACCAAATTACGAAAATTAAAATGGTATAAATATACATTAATACTTCTCAAATACGTTTTGAAGTAGCATTATATATTCATTGTACAAATAAAAGAAGTGGTTGTGTTGATTTCTTTTTCTCTTTTATCGTGGTTCCATAAGCAGGAAGCTAGGAAAGATTCAGTAAAATAATTAATATCCCACATATGTTTAAAAGTCACTTTATTGTTACTTGTATGTCTACTATTATTTTATCTGACTTAAATTTTGTAAGTATTGTTACTTTTTTTTCTTTTTAGGGTTGGGGGTCTTTCAAAATCAGCCTCTTGACACAGTAACACACTGTAAGGGTAATCTTCTACATACTATGCCTTAATGTGAACCTCTTTGAGGCTCCGGGCTGTTGTTGTATGGGATCTTACAGTTTGAAGACCAGTAGTTTTTAATTTTAAATAAGGTAAATTGAAAAGATATTATATGGGATTCGAACCTTGGTGGGGAAGAGAGTGAAAAATGCTTTTTCAGCTTAGGTATTTTAAATCATATTTAATGGGACTATAAAATATATATAGAAGTCACTATCTGGTGTAAAAAGGGTAAGGGTAATAATTGTTTACCCCTTGTTTAACAACAGAGTAAAGAAGGTAAGGGTAATAATTGTTTAGCAAGTCTTATTGAAGGGTAAAGGGGGTAGAAACACCCACCAATACCTTATCTCGATGGTAGGAGATAAGTGAAGAGATAGAATATTGCTATAGGTTAAAGAGTTTGAAGTTTGATTTCCTCTTGAAACTCTCCCTGAGAAATCCATGACTTAACTGACTCTTATGCCATGTGGGTCACTACATGGGCTATAATTTACCAAATAACCAAATTTCTCGTTAGCAATTAGGTAAATAGGTTAGAAACTTACCTCTCACAATCCTTTACTTCCCTCTACCTCTATTTTCTTTGACCCTCAAATCATGGATAAAGAGGGGGAGCATAATTTTGTAAAAAATTTTGAACAATTTTGTCATTATTATAACTGTAACTCTTTTTACTCTTACCTTATCACTCAATTGTCAAACAGAAATAATTCATTTACCTCTCTTTATTCTTAATTCTCTCTCTTTGTTTAGCATTATCTAAACAACAATACGATAATACCCTTCTCCTTTTTATCCTTCTTTACCCAGTTGCTAAATAAGATATTAGTAACTTTAAATCTATATTATATGGACAAAGAAATATGGATTCCAATCATATTAATACTTGGTGATTTATGAACTGGAACTATTACTGTGATAGTGATGGTTTTTTACATCAGACTTTGTTTTTTTTTTTTTTTTTTTTTAATTTTAACCACACAGTAAAATTCTAATAAAAAAAGAAAATTTTGGTACGGTTAAAATATAAGGAATAGTATAAATATCCAACGGTCAAAAGGTTTAGGCTTTTATCAATCATGAAGCACCCTGCCTTCCATTTTTTTTTTGGCAAAAGTAGGAGAAAATATTAGAAACTATTTAAAAAAAAAAAAAGTACTTTAAGACATTTTATTTGAAAAAAAAGATGGTAAAGTTTAGGGTAAATTCTTGTTACTACCCTCATATTCGGTGCACTAATTTTTTTAAGGGTTATTTATGTCAAATATTTTTATATTTTATTTATTGTGTTAATTTAGTTTTTATAATTTTAATTGTGTCAATTTAGTCCCTAAATAATTTAAACTATGTCAATTTAGTCTTTTGGTCAAATTAAGTTAAATTAATGATGTAATTTTAAACGATAAAATTAGGTTAGATGGAAGTAGCTTATTATAAATTCATCAATTTACTCAATTTAATCTAATTCGTTGTCGAATTATTAAAAATTGCATAAAAAAACTTAACATAAATTTTTCTCTAAGGACCAAATTGACATATTTTGAATTATATAGGGACTAAATTAATATAATTAAAAGTACAAGGACTAAATTGAAATAATGAATAAAATACGGGAATCTTTGGCGTAAATAACTTTTTTTGTAATTTATAAACTTTGTAAAAATAATTTTTAAGTTAAAAAAGTAACATGTGTTTAATAAAATAGTCTACATAGCGATGTGTAAGAGTGTAACATAGACCTTGTTTTCATTGTTTCATATTGTTTTTTGATTATTTTATTAAATATATGAAAATTTTTAGATTAAAAAAAATATATTTACAAAGTTTTTAATAATCTTATTTACTGATATACAATTTACAAGTTGGGGACCCTCAGACGCAGCTTTCCTTTAAGGATAGTATCTTGAATGGGTAAGGCTGCATACATCCTTCCCCGCAGACCCTACATGTGCGGAAGTCCTTAAGGTACTAAGTCGGTTATTGTTGTTGTTGTACTAATATACAATTTACTCTGTTTGTAGTGTTTTAAAAAAAAAAAAAAACAAAAAAAAACAAACATTTACTCTAAAGTTTAAACTTGGATCACTATTTTAAGCTAAAGTTGGTGTGATTCTTAGGTTAACTAGATGGTTAAAATTTTTACACCCTTTCCGTTAGGTTTTGAGCTCGAAAGTCAGCAGCCCGATTTTTGCAAGTTGTCTTCGTTTAGAAAATTTTCTTCAATAAAATTGTTAAATAAAATAGTTATAATTACGGTAATCCTAAAACCTTAGACATGGGTTCCTTACAACAACAATAGGAAAATTCCCGGCACCTTAAGGGCTCCCACTTGTGCAGGATTAGGGAGGGTAAGATGTACGCAGCCTTACTCTATCAAGGTGAAACCCTTACGAGAGACTGTTTCCGGGAGCCTCCAAACATGGTTTCCTTGAAATGTGTAAATAATTAAAACCATTAAAAGTTCATATAATAATTAGGATACCAACATGCAAGCACCGGATCCTATTAAAACTCCGTAATTAAGTGTGCTTGGGTGAGAGTAGTACTAAGATGACCTCATGGGAAGTTCTCGTGTTGCATCCCTCAGTTTGGAGGTTTTTGAAAACAGCCTCACTTTAGGGTAGCGCCCTGAAATAGGAAGGTTGCGTACATCCATCCCTTTAGACCCTGTTTAGACGAGAGCCCTCGGGACACTAGGAATGTTGCTTTACAATGATTAGGATACCTATCTCTCAAGTTAGAGGTATTAAGTTTAAATTTATCGTTGTCCCTTGTTCCAATATCTTTATTGAAGGGAAAATTAATGTCCTCTTTAGGGATGTAAACGAGTGGAGCAACCGTTGTTCGAACTCGAGCTCGAGTTTGAGCTGAGCTTTTATCAAACTTTTGAACATTTGTTTGAGCTCAGCTCGATAAGATTTTTAGTGTGTTCGATACTCAGTTAGGTTAATCAAGTGGAGCTTGTTATTAAGCGAAATCAGGCTCATAACCCACTAGAGCTTATTATCGAATCACGCTCCCTATCTAGCTAAGCTTATTTAAGTCATTATTGAGCCATTTTTTGAGCTAATTCTAATTGTTACCAGCGAACTACGAGCTCTTAACAAGATTTTTGGGAGCTCTTATCGGACCTGTAACAAGCCATTGTCAAACTGCTTGCTTACATTAACAAGCCAAACACCCTATTATTCGAACTTGGCTTGTTAAACTTCTCAACCCTCCTTGAACTCATCTCGATATGCCATCATCCCTAATAACGAACACAAACGGATCATAACCAATTTCGATTACGAGTAATTTCTGGAACGTTGAATTGATTTACACCCTAAACCTCTAATCACTATAAAAATAATAAAGTAATTGGGAGAATTAATTAATTGATGAATATGAAAAATAAAAAAGCACGAAAGCCGAAGGGGAGGTTCATCACGGGGTTAGGCTTTTGAGAAGGAAAACAAATGATTATACTTGTCAAAAAAAACAAGGTTACTTTTTTTGGTAACTTCAAAACAAATTACTCTTTCCAATAATGTGAAAAATAAATTTAAGGTGTGTTTATTAAAAAAATTACCTAAGTTTTAAGTATAATTTTAAAAAATTACTTAAATTTTTTAATATTTTAATGCTGCATCTAAAATTTTCTAAATTTTCAAAATTTTTTAATATAAGAACAACAATCACAGTGTTACAAGAGCTCCTGTTATAGTTGGGTTTGGGAGATGTGGGATGTTCACACCTAAACTCTTCAATGTTTTAAATATCACACTATAATGTTAACGTCATTAATATTCGTTAATTTTGTTGAAGTGGCTTTTTTCCAAAAAGCAAAAATTAATTTTAATTACATTAAAGTGTGGCATTAAAAAATTTGAGAATTTAAAAATTTAAGTGATATTTTAAAATCGTACCTAAAATTTAGGTGGTTGTTAGTAAAAAAAACCCTTTCTTGTGTGTATAAATTGAGTTATCTTATTGTTATGGATAAATTATTATTATCGGAGCAATATTGTTGTACTGGAATGATTGACCACCTAGGAAGTCCTCGTGTTACCATCCCTATAAAATTAGGGGTCCTCGAAAATAGCCTCTCGGTAGAGTTACACCCTAAGGGGTAAGGCTGCGTACATCCACCCCTCCCATACCTTGCTTATGCGGGAGCCCTTGATGCACTGGATCTGTTGTTGTTATTGTAGAGCAATATTGTAATTTTTAAGGCAATTTTATGGCTCTTATTGTTTATAAATTATATTATTGCTCTGAAAATAACAATTTTTAACTCGACAATAACAGCTCCCTATAAATTACTTGATTTTTAGAGATTGTTTGATCAAATTTTGAAAAAAAAATTATTTACTTACGGTATATTTTTACAAGTGTTTTAAGTAAGGATATTTTAATTTATAAAAAATTTAGTTTTTTACTTCTATTTAAAAAATATTTTTTATTTTTGCTTGAAAGTAAAAAAATAGCTTGTATTTTTTTTAAGAGGGCCAAACACTGCAAAAACAACGGTTTTTCTTAAAATAAAATACATTTTAAAACCAAATTTTAAATATGTAAAAGTAATTTTGTACCTCGAAAATAAAAAAGAAACAAATACTTTTGTACTCCGAAGATGCATGTGGTAAGTTATTTTGTGCTTTATAAACTTTGTATTTAAAACATTTTAATGCATTTGTTATAATTTAATAATTTTTTAGTACAAAGTTTTTGACTGAACTTATAAAAATTATAATATATGATAGAAAGGTGACATCATACACTGAAAGGTGATACAATACTGCCTATCATAAGGATATCTCAGTAAGTGGCATCTTCTACCCATGCGGTCATTGCCAAGGGGTCAGGAGTTCGATTCTTGCTGAGGATATATTAATGACTTACCTGCTTATTGGGGCTTGTGGGCTGTTCTCTTAAGCTAGTGTGCGGAAATAAACAATATACTCGGATCTCAATCGAATCAAATACCACGATAATAACGAGAAACAATCGGACTAAAAGAGAAACGAAACAATAGACACAAGGATTTATGTGGAAACTCCTTTACAATCGAAAGGGGAGAAAACCACGGGCGAAGATCGGAGCTTTTATTATTGAACAAATGAAGAAGAAGAATTACAATGATTGTCTTACACACTCAATACTCTTGGTTGCGGCGCCGCAAAGGGAAAGCCTCTCTTTTGACTTGGATTCTTTGAGACGTACCCTACGTCCGTATTTATAGAAGCGCGTAAACCCTGTTTCCCGATCGATTGGGGGGTCCCGATCTATCGGTTCCTCACCGATCGATCGGCCGCCTCTCTGGATGCGTCCTTCTTTTACGTAACATTCCCGATCGATCGATCAGAGGAGCTCGATCAATCGGGCTCTCCACGGCCTTTCTTCTTAATGCGCCAAGTAATTTTGAGACATATATCTAACAAATCTCCACCTTGGCTCAAAATCAACATCAACAATAAAACAAACTCTATCTTCTCCACAAACGCCCCCTCAACCGAGGTTAACTTACATCAAACTGAAAGACCCACTAAATTTGAGCAATGCTCGAACTTGCTACCTGGTAGAACTTTTGTGAACATGTCAGCTGGGTTATCTTCAGTCCCAATCTTCCTCAACTCCACCTTCCGCTCGTCAATCAGATCTCTGATAAAATGATGCTTCACATCAATATGTTTCGTTCAGTCATGATGAGTCATCTGATCTTTCGCTAGGTGAATAGCGGACTGACTATCACAGTAAACTTTAACTGTCCCCTGCTCGACACTGGTTTCACTGATCAATCCTCTCAACAGACGGCTTCTTTGAACGCTTCTGTTACTGCCATGTACTCGACCTCGATAGTAGACTGTGCTGTAACAGGCTGCAAACACGCTCTCCAACTGATAGCTGTGTCATCTAAACAAAACACATACCCTGAAGTGGACTTCCTCTTATCAAGGTCTCCACCATAGTCAGAGTCTACATACCCAACCAAACAGCAGTTACTTTTCCCATATTCCAAACACAAATCAGAGGTTCCACGAAGATACCTGAGAATCCACTTTACTGCATGCCAATGTTCTCTGCCCGGATTCGCCATGTACCTACTAACTCTGCTCACAGCAAAAGCAATATCTGGACGCGTGCAGACCATCGCATACATAATACTGCCCACTGCACTAGAATAAGGAATCTGAGACATGTACCTGACGTCCTCCTCAGTCTGAGGCGAATCTAACGCTGAGAGTCTGAAATGAGCTACTAAGGGCGTGCTAATCGGGTTAGCATCCTTCATATGAATCCTGTCTAACACCTTCTCAATATACTTCTCCTGAGACAAGTATAATTTTTCAGCTTCTCGGTCTCTATGAATTTTCATGCCTAATATATTCTTAGCTGCTCCAAGATCCTTCATCTCAAATTCACTCTTCAGCATTGATTTTAAGTCATCGATATCTTTCATATCTCGTGCTGCAATTAACATATCATCAACGTACAATAGCAAATAAATAAAGCATGAACCTGTCTTTCTGAAGTACACACAACTGTCGTACTTACTCCTGATGTAATCATGACTTGTCATAAACTGATCAAATCTCCTATACCACTGTCTAAGAGATTACTTTAAACCATATAAAGACCTTCTAAGCAAACACACATGATCTTCTTTTCCTTCAACAACAAAACCCTCGGCCTGATGCATAAAGATACTCTCTTATAGTTCACCATGCAAGAATGCAGTTTTGACATCCAATTGTTCAAGTTCAAAATCATGCATGGCAACCAAAGACAATAATGCACGAATCGAAGTGTGTCTAACTACAGGTGAGAAAATATCATGAAAATCAACACCTTGTACCTGACTGTAGCCTTTAGCTACCAAACGTGCCTTGTACCTCGCATCTTCCACTCCAGGAATGCCCTCTTTTCTCTTGAAGACCCATTTGCATCCAACCAGTTTTTTCCCTGTAGGAGGCTTCACCAGTTCCCAAGTATGATTCTTATGAAGAGACTGCATCTCCTCATTCATAGCAACAAGCCGCTTCTCAGCATCTGTCCTCGATACAGCCTCTGTATATGAAGTCGTCTCACTGTCATCTAACGTTTCAGCAGTAGAGAGGGCATAGGCAATCATCTCCTCATACCCATATCTCTCAGGGGGCCTGATATGTCGCCTCGGTCTACCACCAGCTATAGTAATATTCTCCACTTGCTGACCTGTTTCTGCATTATCAGTAACAACATCAGAAACCCGTACCTGAGGTGTTGGAATACTCTCAAGCTGAACAATCTGCTGATCTGACTGTATCTCTGTCTCATCAGGTGTCTCAACCTGAACAGTATCTCTGTCAATGGAGGGTGTGTGTGGCGGATTAAGTAGAGCAGACTCATCGAAAGTAACATCTTTACTAGTCAAAAACTTCTGAACACATGGATCCCACAATCTATATCCCTTCACACCTGACGTATAACCAAGAAAGATGCATTTCTTGGCGCTAGGCTCCAGCTTTCCATCAGTGACATATGCATATGCAGGACAACCAAAAACTTTGATCTGAGAATAATTAGAAGTTGAACCAGACCATACCTCTTCAGGAGTCTTCATCTGTAATGAAGAATGCGGTGTCTTGTTCACAAGGTAGCAAGCCATGCTAACTGCTTCTGCCCACCATTCTCTCTTTAAACCTGCATTTGAAAGCATACAACGAGCCTTCTCAAGTAATGTCCTATTTAACCTTTCAGCCACTCCATTTTGATGAGGTTGACCTGTACATGTCCTGTGTCTGACTATGCTCTGATCTTCACAAAATTTAGTGAAGTCCCCTTCGACAAACTCAAGACCATTATCAGTCCTCAACCTCTTGATCGGCTTCTCTGTCTATTTTTCAAGCAGAACTTTCCACTTCTTGAAGATATCATACACTTCATTTTTCTGCTTAAGAAAATAGACCCAAACTTTACGTGAGTAGTCATTAGTGAACGTTAGAAGATACCTGGACCCACCTTTAGAAGCCACGCTGGAAGGTCCCCACAGATCAGAATGTATATAGTCTAACGTTCCTTTGGTCTGATGCACTGCTGCCTTGAAGCTGACTCTCTTTTGCTTCCCATAAATACAGTGCTCACAGAATTCCATCAGTTCTGTTGACTGACCACAAAGAAGTCCCCTAGTACTCAGCTCAGACAATACTTTGTCACCAATATGACCCATTCTTATGTGCCATAGTCTTGTGATCTCTGCATCTGTCATAGCAGATGTGGAAGCAACAACTGCACCTGTCACAGTTGTACCTGCAAGCTCATACAAAGTACCAACCCTATTTCCTTTCATCACAATTAATGCACCCTTACTGACCCGCATGACTCCACCTTCAGCAGTGTACTTGTACCCATTAGATTCAAGGGTACCTAGAGAAATCAAGTTTTTTTTCAATTCCGGGACGTGACGAACATCACTTAAGGTTCTAATAGTTCCATCATACATTCTCACACGGACTGTTCCAACACCCACTACCTTACAAGCAGCATCATTACCCATCAAGACAACCCCACCTTGTATAGATTTATACGTGGAGAATCAGTCTCTGTTTGGAGTAACATGAAATGAACAACCCGAATCCATGACTCACTTATCTATGGACCTGGACTGAGAATCAGCAATTAATAGAAATTCCCCTTCACTATCTTCCTCTACAACACTAGCCTCAGCGGACTTGTTTTTACCCTGGTCACCCATGTTACCTTCTTTTGATTTATTCTTATATCTGTAACAGTCTTTCTTTATGTGCCCTTTCTTGTGACAATAGCAGGTTCTTATGTCTAGATTTGGACCTAGACTTATTTCCACCATTGGATCCCCTATGTTCTGATCGACCTCTCGCATGTAAGCCACTACCCGAGTCATTCATCGAGTCAAATAATTCCTTATCTACTCGTTCTTTACTCACAAGGTTTCTTTTTACCTCATCAACAGTAATGGTTGGCCTGCCCCTGTATATCATGCTTTCTACGAAGCCCTTATACGCATTAGAGAGCGAACACAGTAATATCATAGCTTGATCCTCGTCCTTAGGGACATCATCCAAAGCCTTTAATTCATGAATAATTGAGGTAAATTCGCTAAGATGGTTTTTAAGAGATATACCTTCTGATATACGAAAAGTGTACAACCGCCGCTTCACTGCGAGTTTGTTGGAGACTGACTTGTGGCAAAACATGTCTAACAATTTCTCCCATAACTCCTTTGCGGTTTTAATCTCCAAAACCTCTGACAAAACATCGTCAGCCAAACACATATGTATAGCCGTGAGAGCCTTCTCATCCAACTCTTCCCATTGTGCCTCGGTCAACGCTTCTGGTTTCTTCTCTTTCCCTTCCAGTGCTTTCTTCAAGCCGTTCTGAGTTAGGAGTCCTTTCACATGGACTTGCCATAAGCTAAAGCTTCCCTGACCATTGAATTTCTCAACCTTGGTTTTGATACCTGATGCCATTGTATCAATTCGAAGAACCAAGCTCTGATACCAATTTGTGCGAAAATAAACAATATACTCGGATCTCAATCGAATCGAATATCACGACAATAACGAGAAACAATCGGACTAAAAGAGAAACGAAACAATAGACATAAGGATTTACGTGGAAACCCCTTTACAATCAAAAGGGAAGAAAACCACGGGCGAAGATCGGAGCTTTTATTATTGAACAAAAGAAGAAGAAGAATTACAATGATTCTCTCACACACTCAATATTCTTGGTTGCGGCGCCGCAAAGGGAAAGCCTCTCTTTTGACTTGGATTCTTTGAGACGTACCCTACGTCAGTATTTATAGAAGCGCGTAAACTCTGTTTTCCGATCGATCGGGGGGTCCCGATCGATCGGGGGGTCCCGATCGATCGGCCGCCTCTCTGGATGCGTCCCTCTTTTACGTAACATTCCCGATCGATCGAGCTCCACCCGATCGATCGGGCTCTGCATGGCCTTTCTTCTTAATGCGTCAAGTAATTTTGAGACAAGTCGGGGTAATCCAATCTCTCGTTACAAAAAAAAAAAAAAAAAAGTTGATACAATACTCCCTATTCATGCTAAAAAGCATTTCTCCTTACTCCGTAAAATTCAAATATAAAATTATAGATTAAAAAATTAAGTTACTAAATTATGATATATTAATATGAAATTAATTTTAAAAAATATTAAGTTCCAATTGAGTATGATTTGTTGTTGACTACTCAGAGCTGTCATGCGAGTATGGGCTAACTGCTCTTAGTGTTAGATGATGAGACCCAACCCATTCTCAAAAGTCTGCACCCCACTTTCAATGATGCCGTAAATGTGTCGTATCATATCATATTTGCACTATACTATATAAAAAGATTTTAGTAAAATGGTTGATATAGATTTTTTCTGATAATTACTAGATAACTTGTATGCATACTCGGTGTGCTCGTAAAATTGAGGTCTGAAAGAACTCACCAAAATAGAAAAGAAGCAAAACTACAAATAAAAAAAAGCAAATAATATACCAGATAAAAAAGCTAACTAATTATCCCCTAAAGCAACGGCTTCAGTTGAACCCAAAACTTGATGCATAATTGCATATGATGTTTCTTATCGATCTAACATGAGTCTCACCCACTTATTAAATACGTGAATCCTCAATATTATCAAGTTTTTTGTTGACTTGATACGAGTTTTACCCGTTTTTGATATGTGTGTATGAACAAGAGTCAAACTCCTTTAAATATGCGCATATTATATCATATGAAAACTATGGTATAAGTTCTGCAGCAAATTATATAGGAGATGTGACGAAGAAATAGCAGAAAGAGAGTGCAAACTAAATAAAATAAAATTGAATATTTTGAAGTCCATTATGAAATAGCAAACACATGGAAAACCCTAATAATAAATCGAAAACCCATAACCATAAATCCTCACTATTGCCCCGACGTGACCTTTATGGCTTGACGCTTTAATTGTGTCATTGGTTCTCGACTTCCGTATTTCGACTCACTCTCTTTCTTAGATTTCTCTTCGCAGAGACTAACCCCGCCACCACCACTTCTCTCTCAATCATCCCCGTGCACACCATTGCCAATCTAGTAACTGTTCTTCTGCTTCTCTGTCTCTGTCGTCTCATCAATGTCTTTCATTCAACCACCACTTTTCTTCTGCATTCGCAACCTGAACCTGCATCTTTGTCCTCTTCTCCTCTTGTTTCTCCATCCTTTTGGCCACCACTACCTCCTCCAACGCGACTAAGCACCACCACTGCAATCTCCACTCGAAATCTAATGTGACTTAATCACAGTATGACCAAACTTATAGCCGACAACCTAAGATGACCTGAAACTCTAAGTAACTCAAATCCATAATGATCAATATGACCAAAACCCAACCCTAATTGACCCAAAATTCAAAATGTATAACTCGATTGACTCAAAACTTGATACGATCAATTATAGAATTACAATTCCTATTCCCCTTTTTTTGTTAGCTAAACTATAGCATTCCAATTCTATTATAATTGAAATTGAAATTTCAATTTTATAGTCCAATTCAAATTTCTTGTATACAAATGACGGACCATACAACTTATTAATTTTAGATTAATTACTTAATTTTCTTGATAAATTAACCTAATACTTAACACAATACATTTTAGGGAAAAATATAGTAAGATTCTCTGAACTTTATAGTAAAAATATAAAGCTCAAATCTTTCGTCTAAAAACATAAATTTATAAATTTTGTATAAAACTAGAAATTATTTTTAATTTGATAATTGTTTATTTTAAATTTATTATTCTATTTTTTATTAAAGTTAAAAAATTATTATTATATTTTTTCAAAAATTTTTAAATTTTTTTCATAATTTGTTTTAAAATTTTAAATTGCTTATATTTTAAAATTTTAAAATTTATTAATATCTAAGGGGTGAGTTTTGTTTAGTAATAAGATTCGGGGGGAATTGTGTGTAATAATAAAATTCAGGAGGCTATTTTATAAAATTAAAAGTGCAGGGGTGTGTTTTGTATAATAACAAAGTTCAGGGGGCTATTTTATGAAATTAAAAGTACAGGGGGTGTGTTGTGTGAATTTGCAAAGTTCAGAAGGCTATTTTTTAAAATCAAAAGTGCAAGAAGTGTGTTGTGATTAATTACAAAATTTAAGGGGTCTTACTATATCATGCCCAACACTTTAATAAAGTGGATATTGTATTTATTTATTTATCTGTTAGTCAAAAGATACTATATTTATTTTAGATAACATGATATTGTATTTATTATACAAAATTACATAAATATCATGTGGTGTTATCATAGAAAAGAGAGAAAGAATATACCCAGTGCCACAAGGGCGCAGGGTCTGGGTGGGGCGAACGTACAAGCCTTCTCCCTTCAGGGTGTTAACCTGAAGAGCGGCTTTTTTCTAGTATCTCCAATTTGAGGGTAAGGACTTCACAGAAGGTCATCCACCATAAAAAAGAGAGAGTCTATATTGAAATAGAAAATCCAAAGGAAGTAACTACTTAAAAAAGTGCAATTAAAATATGTAACCCGAGAGGATATTTTGGCACGAAAAAGACACAAGAGCTGAGGCATAGTCTTTAGAATCAAGCCAAAATAATAAATAACATTGCTTGTAATTGTGTAACTTTGATACAATGCAGTGGGGGCAACTATAATGTATACAATTATTACCCCCCAAAAACCATAGAGTATAATAAAACAAGTTGGGACCACCCCATAAAAAATTATAAAAATGGGAAACATACCCACAAAACCGAGAGCCTAGTTTTATCACTTCTTCTACTGTTAAAAGAAAATCAATTAGATATTTTACGATCTTCAGAAACAACCTTCCTTCTTCAGGGTAGAGGGAAGGCTGTGTATATCCACCTCCAGATCCTGTTTAGGCAAAAGTTCTTGAAACACTAAAAATGTTAATGTTGTTGTATGAAATTATGAATATAATATCAAGAACTTATTTTTTCATTAATTGACAACTTTATAACATATTTATTCTTTTTTAAATTATAAGAAGTCACATAAGTTAAATAAATGACAACATTTTTCAAAAGTTTCGTATCCCCTTTCACCATGATGAAGGCGGAATTTGATCCAAGCTTCTGATATGTTCTTTCGGAGATTTTACTAGCGGAACTAGTTGACAAGCTCACGTCATAGTTGTTTAATATAAGACATAATATAATAATTTGACGCTTATTCTTTACATCGTTTTTTACTCCATGTCTTAGTTTAACTGTTAAACCATCTTGTAACTAAATATAATGTCTTTCCTTATTTTTGATGTTTATATATTGATAACTTCTTATGAACGAAAAAAAATAAAAAAATATCCATGTTAATAATCCGGTTATATAATAATTATTGTCAAGAAAAGTTTTTACTACAAGTCTAAATGTGGCATGTCAAAGAAACTCTTCAAAAAATTTAAGCCAATGGATGAAACTCAAAATTAATTTTATACTTTAACATATCTCCTCAATCAGATATTTATTGGGCTGAAGCTATATATATTGCATAAACTTACAGCGTGCCATGTGGTTAAATCATGTTAATATTTAAAGTGAGAGCTTTTGTAATTTGAATCCATGATCACCTAACCAACAAAGTTATAATATATGTCGAGGAACCAATCCCTCAAAAAAACTTATATTAATAGTCGGAAGCTCAAAATTAATTTTATATTCTATCTTGATTCTGTATAAAATAAAATCGTAACAGGGGAAAAAAGTAAAATATAAATCAATAAATAAAGGGGACCCTATAGAGATAGAAGAAGCAAAGAGGTGAAGAAGCCATGTACTCTCTCTCTCTCACACAGTCTCTTAAGTAACTCTGAAATAGAGGAAAATTAAAACTGAACCAGAGTTTTCAGAGCTTGTTTTAATGGCGACCCACTCTTCTTCCTCTCTCTAACCCCACTTTCTCTCTCTTCTTTTTTCTTTGCTCTTTGGGAGCAGAGAACAACTCTCATTCTGGGTCTTTTTCTTTTTCTTTTTTCTTTTCTGGGTCTCAAATATTTTTCCCATTTTCAGCTCTTTTAGGCGCTCTTTAGTTCCTCAGATCTGTGCCATTGTTGTTGTTTTCTTGTATTTTTTGCTGGTGAGCCGAGAGAATGAGTAAAGAAGAGATTTTGAAGATCCAGGTACTCTAAATCACTTGAAGAAATTTGGTTAATTTTTTCTTATTTTTAGTGTAATGCGCATTATCTGGGCTCTCTTTAGAAACACTCTCTTTACTGGGTAGCGTCGTGCATGGGTAAAGCTAGGTACATCTTTATCCTCTTCGGACCCTGCCTTGACGGGACCGTCTTGGAGGCATTGGTTGTTGTGGTGGTGGTGCATTATTTGGGTTATTTTCAGATCTTTGTATTTCTCTTTTACCAACCAAATTAACTAAAGATTTGATTTTTCATTGCAGACTTGTGTGCTGAAGGTGAACATCCACTGTGATGGGTGTAAACAAAAAGTGAAGAAAATCTTGCAGAAAATAGATGGTATCTTCCTCATCTTTTTGAGTTTAATTTTATTTTTATTTTTCTCCACAAAGATTGAAACTTGCAAATCTCTTTCAGTAAGCTTAAAAAGTAAAATGAAAATGAAATCTGGGGGACCTCTAGTATTCCTTGCTTGTCTCTCAATCTTTCTTACATAATTATGTTCATCTTCAAACTTTAATTGATAATTTATCATTGTACTCAATTTAGTCTTTTTGGATAATTGGTTCTGTCACATATTATAAGCGTCTTAAATAAATAAGACGTTGAAATACTAATAGTCTTGTAATATAGTTTCTTTATAAAGTCTAAAGTAAATTTGTGTACTATTCATGTACAGTATGATAAAAGAAAACTCTTCATGTACAGTGTGTGAGTATTTTTGAGTACAACATTAGTTTTGGGTTTTCATTTTTTTTTTTTGAACACTAGGTTTGGGTTTTCATTAAGCTATGTTTGTTTTGGATGAACATTTTTTCTGATTCACTTTTATTATCTAGTTGCATAACTTTATAACAATTATAAATTTGAAAAATGGCTAAACCATCTCTCTAAACGGAGGAGCAAACATTTTCCTTGTAAATCTGCGTCGTATATCTCACTTCAATATGAGCTCGTCGAAGCATAAACTGTTTCAAACTTAGGTTGGTTCATTATTGATTGAAAATTTCCTGTGAGCAAAAATTTCCCAATCGGAGCCTTAACAGATCTTAAATCATCTAAAAGAGTTGGTTCCTCACACATTCATCAAAAAAATCAACTGGGAAAACAAGTTTTTGTAGGAGTTATTTTGAAGGCAAAAATTGTTTTCTCGCCGAAGCAATAATGTGACTTACAAACAATAAGAGCCACAAAATTTCACTGAAAACTAATTGCCCGTTTTTATTTACCTTTCTGTTCATCTCTATTGGCACATTTAATTGACTAAAGCCTGCTTGACATATTGATAATTGGACAGGAGTATACAAAACAAGCATAGATGCAGAGCAAGGGAAAGTTACAGTACAATGCAATGTAGACCCAGCAACCCTTATCAAAAAACTCACTAAATCTGGTAAACATGCTGAGCTCTGGAGCGCCCCCAAATCCAACACCCACAACCAAAACCCCCACAACAATCACTTCAACGCCATGAAAATCGACAATGGCAAAGGAGGCGGTGGAGGTAACAACAACAATAACAAGGGCCAGAACCAAAAGGGTGGTGCCGGAAACCACCAGAACCCGCCAAAGGGCGGCGGCGGTGGTGGTGGTGGTGGTGCCAGTGGTATGGGTCAGCTGAGCCAGCAGCAAATGCAACACTTGCAGCAACTGCAGCAGCAGATGAAGGGGATGGGGTTTCCTGGGCAGTTTCAAGGGATGAAGATGCCCGGGAAAGAACAAGCTAATAATAACGTAAACCCTAAAGCTGTGAAATTTAGTGTTCCTGTGGAGGAAGATGACTTGGAGGATGATGAATTTGACGATGAGTTTGATGATGATGATGAGTTTGATGATGAGGATGATTTTGATGATGAGTTTGATGATCATGTTCCTCCGAATAAGATGAAGCCTGCTGGTATGATGATGGGTGGTGGGCTTCCTGGGCATCATCCCATGATGATGAATGGTATGTTGAATGGGCAGCACCATCCGGCCATTAACCCCCAGGCCAAGGGTGGTAATGGCGGCGGTAACGGCGGTGGCGGTGGCGGTGGCGGTAAGAAGAGCAGCGGTGGTGCCGTTGGCGGTGGTAACATACCGGTGCAGGTTCATGGTGGAAATGGAGGTAAAAAGGGAGGTAACAATGGTGGGGGAAATCCGAATCAGGGCGGTGGCGGTGGTGGAAAAAATGGGGGTAAGAACGGTGGTGGAGGTGGTGGTGGAGGTGGCGGCGGTGTTGGTGGCGGGTTGCCGGGAGCTTTGAAAAACGGTAATGGCGGTGGTGGTGGTGGGGGCCATGGTGGTGGTGGTGGTGGTGCTGCTGCTGCTGCTGCTGCTGCTAATCATATGATGAATGTAAATGGGGGAAAGAAGGGTGGGATGAATGAGGGCATGCATGGTATGATGGGGGGCATGAACCATCCCCATCAACATCAACATCATCATCCACATCATCCGGCTAATGGGTTCCATCATGGCATGGCTGGTGCAGGTGGTGGTGCTGGCCCTGGTCCCATGGGCCAAGTCCCTATGGCTCAAATGGCTAACATGCAAATGACCCAAATGGGTGGCGTCCCCGCAGTCCAAGGGCTACCACCTGGTGGTCCACCGCCCGGTTACTTCCAAGGAGGCGGAGGTGGCGCCCCCGACATGGGGATGCCACCTCCCGGAAACCCGTTCCAGCAGCAGTACTTGGCCCAAATGATGATGAACCAACAACGGGCCGCAGGCAACGAGCGGTTCCAGCCAATGATGTATGCTCGGCCACCACCGGCTATGCACTACATGCCGCCTTATCCGCCGCCCGCCGACCCCTACACCTTCTACTTTAGTGATGAGAATACCTCTTCAAGTTGCAATGTAATGTGAGATGATTTTCCGATGGTGTAATGTTATTGTCAAGACAAAAGTGTACTTATCAGAGTAACTTAAAGAAAGAGAGTCGTATCATTACTCTGATAAAAATACTTTTTGTTCTAACAATAACTACATCCTTGTATAAAGCTCGTGTTTAACGGCTTTGCGACGGCGACCGTGACTGCGACCGTGACGGTGATCAAGGAGTGGCTAAGTCTTTCTTTTGATATACATGGAAAGAGGGGTATTTGGGGTTTATAGCTTAAGTTTCTCAACTTTGCCTTAATTTTTCTTAATTCTATGTTTAGTGCTAAGTTTAAATTAGCATTTTAAGTTATGATAGGGAAGTATCTTACAGGACAAAAAAAATATAAGAAAAAGTTGTAAGTGTAAGAGATGATGATGATGGGGATGTTTATATGTGTTTATAATGTTCACAATCCATAATAATAAATAGAGATTGGGTTTTGAAACAATTTGCCCCATCTTGATTTTTATTTATTTTTCTTTGGTTTTAGCCCATAGATTTTTTTTTAGTGCGTTCTGGAAGAGTAGAGGTAAGATTACGTATATTTTACCCTCTTTAGATTTCATCTTAATCGGTGTTCTTTAAGACATTGGATATGTCGTTGTAGCTTGTACAACAACAACAATAGACCAAGCGCCTTGAGAACTCCCACCTAAGCGGGGTTTGGAGGTGGATATATGCAACCTTATCCTTTTAAGGTATAACTTTGACGAGAGGCTTTTTCGAGAATTTCCGACCTTATAGGGTTGACAAAATGAGGACTTTTCAGTATGTCACCTATCCTGGTATTATTATTATCCAAGTACACTTAATTTCGAAATTTTAATGGGATCCGGTGTATTCATGCCTACCCTTGTACCTTGTAGTTTTTACTAAATTAAAAATCAGGTTGTAAGACATTTTTTTCTTCTTACATATTTGACTTCATAGTTTTAGTTTTAATTCAAATTAAACTAAAAAAAATAGAAACTATTTCAAAATATAACTACAAAATTGATACAATACTAAATTTTTTTATTTTACCACTTATTGTTATAATTTTTATTTTTCTAAAATTAAATTTAGGTTCTAAAATATTTTTTATGTCTATATTTTTTAAAATTTTGAATTATAGAAAGATGGATAGTGGGGAAAATGGTCAAAAGGGCTAGTAGGGTGTGTCTTTTGGTCCCATCGTTCTCATGAGTGTGTTAGGTGATCCTACTTATTTCAATCATCCCCCCTTATTTTTAGTGCCATTATTATTTTTAAGCACTCCGGTCCCAAATTAAAATAAATAAATAATAAATACTTTAACAAGAAAAAAATATAGATTTAGATTTACATGACTCGACTGAATATTATGCTTATAGTTATGAACAAGGTTGTTAGAATTGAGATTTTATTTAGGGTCGTTAGGGGGTTCATAGAATCGGAATTGTAAGATCGAATAGAAAATTGTAAAATTCTACTTTTAGTGCATAAAATCAATCCGGAGCCTTCAACCACCGGCTTAACCGCTTTGGAAAAGTTGGTTCTTGTTAAATTTCATCGGGCCTTTTGGGCCCGACCCACGGAGATGGTATATACGAGGTCCACATATAAACCCAAATAGGGTTCCATCCTAAAATCAATTGGCAATAGGTGGAGTAACCCACTACACTTATAAATTGATCTCTTTACCCTTACTACTCTAATGTGGGATTCAACTACAAGACTTACATGTGGAGTACTCCTCAACATTCCCCCTCACATGTGAGTCTATTTCAAATGCACCCCTTGCCTTCTCCGAGCCAACCGGATCCAACATACTGGAGAGGCCTTCGGAGCACCGAACACAAATGCACCCCTCTTTCTGAGGACATGGTGCCGACAAACAAGAGTTCCGGATCATCCACCCGCTCTGATATTATGTTAAATTTCATCGGGCCTTTTGGGCCCGACCCACGGAGATGGTATATAGGAGGTCCGCATATAAGCCCAAATGGGGTTCCATCCTAAAACCAATTGACAATAGGTGGAGTAACCTACTACACTTATAAATTGATCTCTTTACCCTTACTACTCCAACGTGGGATTCAACTACAAGACTTACATGTGGAGTACTCCTCAACAGTTCTTTGACATGGTATCAGAGTCTTATTGACCAAAAGGTCACTAGTTCAAATCCTAATAATTCCAATTTCAATATTAACTTAGCTTAAGTACAAGGTATGAGGTGAGCCTGTGCAATAGTCACACTCAAGCCCAATGAGCATTTTCGTGAGAGGCATATTAGAGCATAAAGTCAATGTTGGGGCCTTTATCCATCAACTTAAGCTTTTAGGGAAAGTTTGTTTTTTTATATCTATTGCATGTATGTTATAAATATTTTCGATATTAAAATTAGTTGCATAATCCACAAAGTATTTTATAAGGCCTTAACTTACAAAGGCATGTATAATTAAGAAATGTAATCAAATATGACAATATGCCATAATATAACATAAATGTTGTTAATCAAACTTTATAAGGTTATACCATAAAACTAAGCTTAATTTAAGTTTAATGAGAATATATATAAACATTTAATTTAACTTTCATTTACCTTAGGGTAAGAATAATAGATATACTTGAAACTTTTACTTTTGAGCTTTTTAAGTATGCATGGTAGGATCGAGATCGGACTGACAGAATCGTAAAATTGTATTATGATCATATCCGTTAGTTTTGTATAATATCAATGGATTGTAAGATTCTACTTATGATCGGATCGATCGACCATTGTGGGATCGTAGAATTGTAAGATTCTAAGATTCGGATCGGGAGACTTTTACCTTTTTAGAGAAGAATACAATATAGTTCTTATTATACTTTTAAGAAAGAATTAATATGTGTAATCATACTAAATCCTAAATGTTCATTTTTCAGGCACTAATGCACTGGATCGCATTAAAACTCTGAAATTAAGCGTGCTTGGGTGAAAATAGTATCAGGAGGTCATCCATTCTGAAGGGATAAGGCTGCGTACATCCACCCTCTTCTAGACCCGACTTAGGCTGGAGCCCTTGATGTATTGGGTCTGTTGTTGTTGTTGTAATCATACTAAATCCTAATGGGCATTAATATGTGGAAATTATAGAAAGAATTTTCTTTGAAAACGAGATTCTAATTTAATAGAAAATAAATTATTAAAAAAGGTAGGGGGAAGGACATTAATGTAGCAACCTATTCTAGTGTTAATAAAAATGGCACTCTATCTTTGCCTTTAGCAAAATTATTTTTCTTCCTTTTAATTTTATTTGTGAAAATTTACATTTTTTATTTTTATTTTTATGGTGGTAAGAACGTGAGTGAAGTTGTAACTAGTGAGATTCGATTCGGGATAGTTTCTTCACCACTAGATCATGTTCTGCTTGGTCGGTTTACGATTTACATAAAGAGCAACCCTTAGATACAAGAGTTCAAATCAATCGCAGCACCTCGACAGCCATGCTAAAGGTTGTTGGGTCTAGTTTAAAAAAAAAAAAAATTATTAGAAAGTATTTTTGGTATTTTTGCTTCTGCTTTACTTTAAGAAGTATTATATTTTTTTTCAATTATACTTTAAAAAAGAAAAAATAACTTCTATATCTATTTATAAGTACTTTTTTCTTTATAGGTCTAACTACTCAAATTCTGAAAAAATTATGTTTTTAAGAAAAAAATTTGATCAAATAGGCTCTATCGATCATCACTAGCCTCCCTTTCTCCTTCTCTCCCCCCCTTAGGAGAAATAAGGCGAGAATAAAAATGACATTATGGTGCGAGTTCCTTTCTTATTTTCGGATCATTCAAGGTGAATTATGTTAAGAAAATAAAAGAAACTTGAAACTTGACGAATTTTGTTTATGCAAATAAAATCTAACAAACAAACAAGAACGTATCAAAACCAATAATAAAAAAGGATAAATTACATATTGGTACCCCAAGGTTTAGTGTATTAATTTTTTAATCCATAAATTTTGTGAAATAATTTTTTAGTCTAAAAAGTTACATGTATCTAATAAAATAGTCCAAATAATGTTGTGAAAGAGTGAAAGTGGGGCATGTTTTAGACCTTTACACAATGCTATTCAGACTATTTTATTAAATACATGCAATATTTTGGATTAAAAAATTATTTTGTGGACTAAAAAAATTAATAAACTAAATGATATAGCACATAGATGAAAGTTAACGGGAAACGGGAAGGTTCAACAGCCTTCCTTTAAATTGTTATTATGAAAATATTTAAGAACATAAGGGATAAACAGTCTAACTAAATTCTCACTTCGAGAACTAGAAAGAACGCATAAATAATAATAAAAATCTCTAAAATAATTAAACTAACTAAACCATAGACTTCCTTTTGTTTAAATAGAGAAACTAATTCAACTAAACTAAAAGACTTAAAAATTAAAAGATAAATACAAAAATAACTATTAATTATCTAAATAATTAATAATTATCTCTTAATCTAATCTAAACTAAAATCTCCTAATTAATATTAACTTTCTCAATTTGATTCACCTTTCCTGTCTCTCCCCTCCATCCACGCACCCAAATTAGGTAGTATTAGGATATATGGTATTAAGGTCATTACACCAAGGTCATTAAATGCATAGTATAGTGGGTCCCACTTAATAGGGGTGACTCTATACATAGGCGTAGTAATTGTATTACAATAAAATCAATGAAATCAACGTCATTTTTATATTTTTTTTCTTTATGTCTGTATTTTCATATTTTACTGTTTTTCTTTAATTTATAGTTTACTTCAATTTAGATTCGTAACATTCTCTCCCCTCTATCCGCGTCTATCTTCCATTCCGCCAAGTAACTCATTTTGCCAAGAACCCAATCTGCCAAGATACGAACTGCATCACTAAATCTCAAGATACTAGTATGTAATTTACTCGTAAAAAAAAAAAGTGAGGGTATAAATTAGAGAACAAGGCATGTGGTTATTGGTACAAACTCGTGGTTAAGTTGTTGACAATGTAACTAACCTACCATTCCTTATGTCTCTTTATTAATTGTTATCTTCATAAAATTTCATTTCTAGCCATTATTTTCTTCTCCTTTTTTTATTTTAGACCATATAAGAAGGCATTTGTCGGCAAATTTTTCAAAGGTACAATTATTGGAAGAATTCGTGTACTAAGGTCTCATTGCAAGAAGTAGATTTGAAAAATAGAAATTCATCCAAAGTACGAATTTTTGATTTTGTTTGGTTAACAAGAAGTAGGCAGATACGGTATGTGGAAATTGCTTTCAAAAAGTAAGAAGTAACTTACCTAACTCCATAGATAAGTTGTAATTCATTTATTTTTAACTAGCTTTACAAGAAAATTGTATTTCTCATCCTGACAACCAAATATGTTTTACCTACTTTCTACAAAGTTGGCCAGGAATTGAATTCTTGAAAAATATATAATTTTTCATAAGAATTTAATTCATGTGACAACCAAACGAAAGCTAATAATTCTCTATCGAGTGCTGTGAATGTGTCACAGCCTCGCGGATGTGACAGCCAAAGTGCAAGACTTGGGCCCAAATGAAAGAGAGGTTAGATAAGAAAAGAAAGAGAATTAGAGTTTAGATGAGAGAAAGAATTAAAGTTAGATGAGAGAGAGAAGTAGAATTAAATGAGAATAGAGAATTAGATAAGAATGAAAGAGATATTTCATATATTTCAATTGATTGGATGATTTACAAAATGGGTTACAATTCCCTATTTATAGAAATATAACAAAATACTAAAATATCTAATAATATCTAGAATTATCAATTACAACAATTAAATATAGAATAATATCAAAAGGAGGCGCGCCTAACGGCTAGTTCAGGCACTGTTCCGGTGCGGCAAGGCGTAGGACGCTGGCTGGGAACGCACTGGACAAGCTGGGACACGCGGCCCTGGGACGGCACTGGCACGGGCCTGGGTCGCGCACTGGCAAGGCCTTGACAAGGCCCTGGCACGACACTGGCAGTGTCTTGACATTGTCTGGCACGGCACTGGGCAGCGAACCATGACAAGGTCAGGCACGGACTGGGCAGCGACAATGGCAAGGCTGGGCACGGGACTGGACAGCGAATGCTCGGACCTGGGCAGCGACCTAGGCATGTCCTGACAAGCGATCTCGACACGGATCTCGGGCTACCTGCTCGGTCCCTTGACACTGTTACGGACCAGGGAACATCGTGTCCATGACAGAATGCTCTAAGAGGGATTAGGTCAACCAGAGAGCGACCCTAAAATTTTGTTGAAGAAGAAATATACAGGTGCGTATTTTGTAGTTGTATAGTTTTTAATTTTTCCAATTTTGTTTTAGGTTCAAAAAAACAAACTTTCATGTTTTTTTAAAATCACATTTACAAGACATGTTTTTCGGATTTTTTAGAGAATTAAATTTTTGACCCTCATGGTGTCTCTATATATATCCTAGTACCTCTCTCTCGATGTTTCTCTCTTGTGATATATCCTAGTATACAACCATTGTCGTGGTCACCTTCCCACCGTCATCATCCTTTACCACGTGTTTCTCTCCCTAGTCATCATTTTCCTAATAAATTTCCTCTCCACCTTATCACACTCACTAATCTAAATTATCTTATTAGTGGCTCATTGATTTGGCTTAAACTCGTTATCTTTATTCTTATTATTATCCTCAATTGTGTAAAGGATGTAAGAAAGGTAAATGGCAAATGACGCATAGTAGGAACAATTTATATTTAAATTATAAAAATTAATACTTAGATAATAATTTATAAATTAACAAATTATCTACATTGAATGTTTATACATTAATTTAGTAAACGCAACTCATAATAATATTGTATTGAGGAAATCTAACGGCGTTGACACAATTTGACGGAAACTGAGCTGGGTGGGTATAGTCAAATCAAAAAAAAAAAACAAAAGGGGGGGTGGGGGGGAGATGATGACGATAATGTATGCATATCATACAACATACATCACATGTCAACCACATAGAAAGATCAGTAGTACTGTCACTGACTGATGCCCCCACACCCCCACCATCATCATCATCATGCATCGATGTACTCTACCATCATCATCATCATCATCACCCCACGCTCTCCTCTCTGACCCTACATATACTTTATCTTATACATACATAAGACTACATGGAATCATGGATTATACATTCATAAGACTACATGGAATCATGGATTATATATCGTTAAAGAGTAAGAACCCAATATGTCAGTTAAACGTGGGTCAAGAAATTAAACCCAATATGTCAGTTAAACGTGGGTCAAAAAATTAAGTGAGTTAAAGGGAGAAAAACAATTCCGAGGATATTCTAGCAAAATTAAATAGTCATAAGGCCAAGATTGGCAAGATCTAAGAAAGACTTATTAATGATCCGGTGAATCATAGACTGAGCAGGAGATCGAGAGAGCCGACCCTCCCGGTGTGAGAAGATGTTGGTGTTCCAAGTGAAGCATTGGGCAGAGCACTATAAAGAGGTTGACTAGTAAAAAGGGATAAATCTCTAAATACTGTCACCTTGTAAGTTGTAACATCGGAGAGGAGATAAATACTCAATTTTTGAGGTGAAATTAAGTGGGTTGTTGGAACCATTGGGAGATAGCCGAAATGTTTGTCCAACACAACACTAGGACGTTTAGGTTGATAAGGCCTGCAGCGCCTATGCGGTAGCTAAATGTTCACTAAAGGTGCATTAGTGAGCGAAAGAATTAGAACATATAAGAAATGTTAATAGGGAAGAGATTCGTCAAGTTTATTTTAGATGAACCCTCCTAAAGCCTCGGGCCATTAGGGGTTTGGTGAGTTCTTCCAAAAATATTGGGACATTGTGAGCGATGACGTAATGGGGGGAGTCAAATCTTGTCTAAGATGTGGTAAGTTACTCAAGGAGGTTAATCACACTTTCATAACTCTCATCCCAAGGGTTGAGAGGCCTCAAAGCATACGTCAATATAGACCTATTAGTCGTTGTAATGTGATATAGATGAAAGTTGCGAAAGTTCCACCTAACAGACTAAATCATGTGTTGTGCTCATTGGTGTTTTTTGTCCTAAAATGGTCCATCCTTTTTTTTTTTGGTCCTAAAATGGTCCATTCATGATAACATTCTTGTTGCTCACAAATATAGTGGGGGCACTCAAGTCTTGTCTAAGATGTGGTAAGTTGCTCAAGGAGGTTAATTACACTTTCACAACTCTCATCCCGAAGGTTGAGAAGCCTCACAACATGAGTCAATATAGACTTATTAGTCTTTGTAATGCAATGTATAAGATTAAGGTCATTTCGTCGCTTCAAGGGACTTTTGTCTCAATATAGACTTATTAGGTTTTCAGCGCTTCAAGGGGCTTTTGTCTCATCAATGTATTATCTCCTTATCTCATTATTCTCTGCGTTGATGCTCTATTTAGGCAGCTCTGGAAGGAGCAAGATGTCCCAAAGTCTGGTATTGGGATTACAATAGTCAAGGGTCACGCGTATGCGTCTCTTATGTGTTAACGATTGTCTTCTTTTCTTTGTTGCTAAAGTTAAATTTGCATTAAAGTCAGGCAGACTATAAAAAACTATTGCTTAGATATTGGTTAACTTGTGAATTTTAATAAATCATCAATTATTTTCTCTCGTAATGTTGGGTGGGGGATGTTGTCAGAGGATTCACAACATCCTAGGCATTGAAAGCTTTTCGATTTCCGGGCAAATACTTATGGATCTTTATGAACTATAGAGCGAAGATGGAAAATTTGACCCAAGAAGTAATGAACATAATTAATTCTAAGGTTGTGAATTGGAAAACTAGTCTTTTGTCGAAACTATAGAGCAAAGATGGAAAATTTGACCCAAGAAGTAATGAACATAATTAATTCTAAGGTTGTGAATTGGAAAACTAGTCTTTTGTCGAAACTATAGAGCAAAGATGGAAAATTTGACCCAAGAAGTAATGAACATAATTAATTCTAAGGTTGTGAATTGGAAAACTAGCCTTTTGTCTGAAGCTGGTAGGTCCAACCTCATTCAATTGATGTTATGATGCGATATCCTGAAGTAGGCCGTGGAAAGTGACATGGGATAAATAAGAGATTCTTTTGAAGGAAGGATGAGCTGTCAGTCTTAAATAAGTGATTGCCTGGGGCAAGGTCTATAGGTCCAAAGAGATCGATGGTTCTAGGTCTAAGGAAGATGGAAGCAGTGAACAAAGCGTTCCTTTGTAAGTGAGGGTGGAAGGTCATGACATCGCGGATAATATATGGGTGCATCAATAGTAGCAGATCTTAAAAGTAGAAGTTATTTTGAGTACATGTCTACGAATACTTTTTCTCTAGTTTGGAGATAATTTATTGGAGTGCGTGAGTTGCTCATTAAAAGGGCTTAGGTAGGTGATTGAGAATGGAAAGTCTGCTTCGTTTTGGCATGATAGGTGGGTTGTACTTGATATCTTGGAGTTAATGGTGAACCACGTACGCCATCCTGCGTCAATGAGACCCTTTTGAACCTAGTGAATATCGAGCACCTTTCGCCTAACCTCGAAGTAGATCTAGGAGACCACATGGAGAAGTGAGTGGCTTAGGGGAATCTTGTATTGGCACTCTTTCTTTTTGGAGTTAGAGAGGATAAGAGGTAGTAGAGACATGAGTGGGTGCATTACCTGTTGAAGTCTTTTGCTTTGGTCTGAGAAACCTTAATGGACATAAATAAGAAAGTATTTTGGCAGGGACTTCATAATGGCAGGGCTAGTATAGGAAAATCATCCATTGTGGTGGCTGAAGATGTGTCAGTTAGAAATAGTCTTCTTAGAGTATTTAATTTGAGGTTCTGAAATATTCAAGTAGAAGGTGATAGTGAGACATGATCAAGGTGCTTAAAGAGAGTTACGATGCACCACGATAGAACTAGAAAATTGTCCAAAACAACATTATGACTAAGCGAGTTAGGGAAGACATCAATTTTATTCATTGTTTGAGAAGACCAATATGACAGCTGACTAGATCACAAAAGTTTGACCGTCATTTCTACTATGAGACATATTGGTCTCACCTGCCTAGCTCAGAGTTAGGCATCTTTTTTTAGACTGATACATTAGGAATTGCTTTCCTTGGAAGGCTTCCTTAATGCACCTTCTCTTGCCTTTATAAAAAGGAAATTTAATTGAAGAAGAGTTGTAGAGCTCAAAAGTGTAAAATGAAACAATAAGCGAAGTAGGACTAGCAGGAGTTCATTAAAGATATGTCTCCGGGGAGCAGTGAGAAGAAACTGACCAAACCTGTTGGGAAACAAAAAATGGGGAAGTCCGTAAGGAAGGGTGACAATTCCATGAATGTTGGTAAGCTTTCTGAAGCGAAGGGAAGGTGGGAGTATGGGAAAAGGCTTGGTTTGGCGAATGATGGCGATAAATCGAATAAGATTGAACTTTTTGCAAGGATGGAGTCATTTTTCTAGTCCCCCTGTCTATTTATCTCCAGCTCTATCACAGGTGGCCGTATTCCTTAGACCAAGCCCGTCTCTCCCAGTGCTGTTTTAGCCTTGTTGTGCCTGCTCTCGTTCTTTTGTTTTTATTGTTTTGCCTTGCTATCCTATTTTCCTATTTTTTGTTGTCTCATGCTCTGCGTTTTTGTGTCCCAATTTTCCTGGGTTCTCTAGGCTTTGCTTGTTGCAAGTCGCCTATTTTGTTCAGCGACTGTGTCACTAATTATTGGAAGAAAAATTTGATGCATTGTAAGTTGTATTGAGACTAAATTGGTTACTTTGTGTTGGTAAATTTCACACAATCAAGCACTAGTGTAAGCGAAAAATAAACAAAAACATCAAAATAATAATACAACAATACACGTGAAAACCTTCTCTCAATTAGAGGGAAAACCACAGACCCAGACAAATGCTTCCACTATGAAATTTAGAAATTATAATCTCTAATTGAAACACCCCAAACCTCATATATAATCATTATCATTAATGTGACTATTGCATGGTAAGTCATCAACTCCCTCACGATGTAGCTACTACATAGCGAGTTACCAACCATCTTACAATGTAGTTTCTGCACGGCGAGCCACTAACCCTCTCACAATGTAATTAAGACACGGCGAGTCATCAGTCCTCCTCAACGTAGCTTTGTGTAGAGAAAATTACAAAAACTCTCATCATAACCCTCAATCAAAACACATCTCTCACTTTTCCCCTTTGCCTAGGCGTCACCCTGGGCACCCCTTTACAAATCCTACAGCACCTCATATTTTCCCTCTCTACTCAACCCTTAACTTTAAACCTTATTTACAATTGAGTTATCTAAATTTAATCTGATTTAAAATATTAAATTAAACTTAGTTAGATAACTCAATCTAAATCATATTTGACCTAAATCTCAATTAAATCAAATCATATCAATTTATATCCTCCTTATTAATAGTATTATAATACCATAGTTCTTGTATGAGATAGTTTAAATAATAATATACATATCACCATCTCGTCATTTAAATGTGTCCCTCATTTATATCTTCCTTATTAATAGTTCAAATAATAATATACATATACCTTTTAATTTAAAATTTATACGTATTTAGTGATTCAAATTATAAAATTAAAAATTAAATAATTTAAATTAAAAAATTTTTTAATTAAATTTTAAAGAGGTAAAACTATAAAAAAAACAAATTTGGGCACTGTTGCACGCCGTACGAAACGGCTTGCAAACAATGCTGCCGCTATTGCACGACGTACGGAACGTCGTGCAACACTGCTGCACAACGTTTCTTACGTCGTGCACCCACTTTGCTACAGTGGAATGTGTCAATCGCTAAATATTTTCAAAATTATACCAAATTTCTAAATTTTTTTTAAAAAAAGTGCTAATTAGCTAAAAAACTCGCAATGTTGTGGGGAATTATGTTTGATTATTTTGTAATAAAATACTATATACTTTACATAGAAATCAAGAAAAAAATGGTTAAAATAGTGGCACTTCTTACATGATTAAATTGTAAAAAGAATATAAAAATCAACAGTGTGCCATTAGAATATTTGTATGCAAGGGAGAAAAAACCGCCGATTGATATAAAATGCATATAAAGAAAAAACAAAACAAAAAGAAGCCTACGTCCGGAATCAAATTGCATACTAAGATTAAAGATGGGCACACTAAGATTAAAGTTGGGCGACTAGAGAAGCACAACTTTGAAAGGTGGTCTGCAACATTGTCTTCCTAAGGAAGCTTAGCTGTCAAAGTCAAGCTGACTCTGGATTTAACCGCTGTAATCAATGTATATGGGTTCTTCAAACAATAATGGAGGAAAAATTAATATCTAGAATTATCGCCTCATCATTATCTAGGATTATATCTTGATCTATTAACAATGACGTATTGTTACTCTTACATATATTAGTATACTTTAATACTACACACAAAAAATGGTTAATATGATATCATGATAAGGATAAATCTATTCTACACTAATTAAGTAAAAGTGTCTCCCTATCTCAAATAACTTAAAACTCTCATTTTAGCACTCATAGAAAGAGGCTGTTCATGTTCCAAAACTTTTTTAAAAAAGGAGAACACACAACTAAGAACACAACAGGAAACACAAAACTACTAATTACAACATACTTTTACTGCAGGGAGCAAACTAAAATATCGAGACGTGGGGCCATAAAGGGAGACCGTACACCAAACTTCTTAGCCAATAATTTCAAAACCTTTATGGATAAGGTGTTTCGTAATTTACTACAATACCAATTATTTAGTTAATGCAAAAATTTACAACTAAAAAATACAGTACAGAATAAATATCATCCGTGTATCGCACGGGGAATAGCTAGTTATATATTAATATCTTGAGATTTGGTATAACAAATATTTTGTCCACAAGCTTCAAAAAATATTTGTTAATCTGAAAATTATATATATTTAATAAAATAGTTTAAATGTATGCAAGGACCTAGAATTAGCCCCTCATCCAACTTAGTAAATTTGTCGAAATATTTCAATTTTTTTATGAGATGAGGAAAATAGCAAAGAAGCAGTAAGAACACTACCAAATAACATCAAAATTTACACCCTTTACACTGTTATTTGAACTATTATATTAAATATTATAAGTTTTGAATTAAAATACTGTTTAAAAAAATTTATAGACTAAATATTAATATATCAATTCTTATAATGTTAATAATATTAATATATCAAGTCTTAGGCCTCGTTTGTGTTAGAGTATAAAACTATTTTTGGGCTTTCACCTATCAACTTACATTTTCGAAAAAGTTGGCTCCTTGACATGATATCAGAGCTCGGTTAACTAAGAGATCATAAGTTTGAATCTCATCGGCCTTCCCTTTCAAAGTTAACACAATTTAAACAAAAATTATAAAATAGGTATGTGCAACATCCATGCTTCAAATCCAACGGGGCATTCGTGTGAGAAGGCATATTAGAGTGTAAAACTATTCTTGATTTTTCACCCATGAACTTAAACTTATAGGAAAGTTGGTTCCTTGACATTTTGATAGACATGAAGTAGAGAGCCGGAAGTAGCAATCCTAGGAAGTATGAGTTTTGGCTCTTATTTAATTGACAAGAAGTATGCAGAACGCGGAAAGCAAAAATTGCTTCGAAATTTTCAATTATTTTAAAACGCAAAAAGTAATTTACCTAATCTCAAGTAAGTTATAATTCCTTT
Organism: Simmondsia chinensis; assembly: GCA_018398585.1. Lineage (NCBI taxonomy): Eukaryota > Viridiplantae > Streptophyta > Magnoliopsida > Caryophyllales > Simmondsiaceae > Simmondsia > Simmondsia chinensis. The sequence goes on from JAGTTD010000013.1 coordinate 4,505,199, forward strand.
TTGTTGTATAATTGGTCCCTATATGACTTAACTATGACGATTATTAATTTAGTCAAGTATTGTTCAAGTATTATAGATCTAAATATGTAATATTGAGTGGCATGTGTTATAAATATTAATATGTACAAGGGTAAAGTTTAATTAGTTTAAATCAGGTTATAATGTAAGATGACCAAACTTCCCCTGCCTGTTTGTTGTATTTACTTGCTCGTGTCCCTACCCGTGCCTGACTCCCAATGCTGCCTGAAGCTTCCAGAGGAAGCTTCCCAAAACCTGTTTAAATTGGCTGCCAAGCGTCAGCCATCCGGCCCTCTAATTGTGTTTGTTTAAGGCGCATCTGGACCGTTGATACATTCTTGTTGAACTGCTGAGATTAGATGGGAAGCATTGCCACGGATTGAGCTTTCTTGTGTTTATATAAGGGCACCCTTTTAGGGTTCCTGTACACTTTTCGTCATTTTCTCTCATCATCAGCCACCGCCTCTTTCTCTCTCTTTTCTCTGAGGCAATCTTGGTAGTTTGGAGCGTTGAGAAGCCTTTGTTGGCTTCTTTTGTGAGTATTTCTTCCCTTTCACCTTTGTCTTTGTTCGGTTAGGGTTTCTATCTTAGAAGCTTGGAAGATCTGCCGGTATTGAGTTGTTTTTATGAGTTTATGGTCTGTAATATCTTGAACTTGACTAATAGTGAAGAGACTTCCCTAGAAATAAGGAGCCGTGGATGTAGGTACTTATTATAAGGCTGAACCATGTAAAATCTTGGTGTTGTTGTTGTGTGTTTGAGCAGATTTTTGTTATTTGATACTTGCTATACTGCGATTACAGGTTCATAGTTAGATCTGAGGTTCTATAACGATTGACGAAGTTTTCTTTAAGATCTAAAAGTTTATAACTAAAACTCAACAAGTGGTATCAGAGCCTTAGGTTCTTTACCTTAAAGAAACAATATGGCGTCTGCTAGAGTTGAGATAGAAAGATTTGACGGTAGAAATGACTTTAACCTCTGGAAACTTAAAATGAAAGCCATTCTTATGGCCCAGGGCGCCGGAACTGCGCCTCTACCTGAAAATCAACAATCTGATCATCTAACTGAAAAAGAGAAACTAGATATTGAACATAAAGCCTACGCCTCTTTACTACTCAGTCTAGATAATTCAGTTCTTAGCCAGATTTGTACTAAGAAGATTGTGGCTGACATCTGGGCTAAGTTAGAAGAAATCTATAAGTATGAGTCTTTGTCAAACAGAATGTTATGTATGGAAGCACTCTTCACTTTTAAAGTAAGTGAGTCTAAACCCTTAGAAGACTCTATAGATGAGTGTCATAGAATCTGTCAAGATTTGGACAATGTTAAGGTAACTGTTGCTGATGAATTGTTGGTTGTAGTGTTGTTGTGTGCTTTTCCTAAATACCTTAGGGCTTTCAAAGACACACTTAGATATGGATGAGATACTATAGCACCAAAAGACGTTACCAAGGCCCTTAGATTCAAGATTTTTGAACTTATGAAGAAAGGGAAGTATCCACCTAATAGTAACAGCGGGGAAGGGCTGTCTGTTAGGGGCAAGACAAAGACTCGAGACAACAATAACAACCACAACAACCATAATAATCATAATAATAAAGAAAGAAGGAGGAGTAAGAGTAGGAATAGATCTAACTCTAGACCAAGAAGGGACTGCAGTAAAGTAAAGTGTTATGAATGTAGTAAATTAGGACATATCAATAGATATTGTCCTGATTACCAAAGAAAATTTAATGGCACAGCAGATAACACTGAGTACACTGATGGTTATCATTCGGCTGAAGTATTAGTGGCTTCTACAGACCTAACTACACATGAGTGGGTGCTAGACTCAGGGTGTAGTTTCCATATGACATCAGATAGATCCTTTTTTACTGAATACAAACCAGTGACTGGGGGGAAGGTTTTACTAGGAAACAACCACGCGTGCAAGGTAGTAGGAATAGGGGCAGTTAGGGTTAGAGGTTCAAATGGTGTTGACATCACCCTAGAAGGAGTTAGGCATGTGCCTGAACTTAGAAGGAACCTGATTTCTCTAGGACAATTAGACCTGGCTGGTATGACCTTAAAGGCACAACAAGGAGTAATGAAGGTCCTTAAGGGTTCCCTTGTAATGCTAAGTGGGGAGGTCAAGAATGGTCTATATGTGCTTAGAGGTGACATAGTTTCTGATGGCTGCTCTGTCGTAAAAAAAGCTGTCCTAACTAACCTTTGGCACAAGAGATTAGGACATGTTTCAGAGAGAGGCCTGAATGAACTAAACAAGAAGGGACTATTGGGGGGTGGCTATGTGTCTAAACCTGACTTTCGTGAGTCATGCATTTTTGGAAAACACCATAAACTATCTTTTAAATCTGGTATCCATATAACTATGTCATAGGTAGACTATATCCACTTTGATTTGTGGGGACCAGCTAGGGTACCAACTTTAGGTGGAGCTTACTACTTCCTATCTATGGTAGATGACTTTTCTAGGGAGGTTTTGGTTTACTTACTTAAAACAAAAGATGAATGTTTTAATGCCTTTGTTAGATGGAAGAACCTTATAGAAACTCAAACAGGTAGGAAGATTAAGGTGCTTAGAACTGACAATAGACTTGAGTATATTAACTCTGAATTTGATAGTTTATGTACTCAAACTGGTATTAAAAGACACAACACTGCTAGAAAAATACCCCAACAAAATGGACTGATTGAGAGAATGAACCGTACACTCTTAGATAGGGTAAGATGCATGTTATTTGCATCTGGACTTGGAAAGAACTTTTGGGGGGAGGCTGTAGTTACTGCATGTTATCTAGAACCCCCTCCTCTGCAATTGATTTTAAAACCCCTGTAGAAAAATGGACTGAAAAAACTAGTGACTACTCTATTTTAAAAGTTTTTGGATGTGTTGCGTATGCACATCAATCAGAAGGAAAACTTGAACCTAGGGCTTTAAAAGGTATTTTTCTAGGCTATCCTGATGGTGTAAAGGGTTATAGGGTGGGTGTTAGGGATGGAAACAGGACCAAAATAATTATTAGTAGGGATGTGACCTTTAATGAAGAAGAAATGCCCTACTTGGAGAAAACAGTAGCTGTTGGTACAGCAGCCACTTCCTCCAACCCTAGGAAGTTTGATCCTGACCTCTATGAGTTCGAGATCAGCCCACCAGAACCTACGTACCAGGAAAACCAGACCTTAGATCCTGAAGAAGAGGTGACTGACAGTGCTGAAGGGAGCACTGAACCTCAAGAAACCATTGAACATATGGACCTATCTAACTACCAACTAGGTAGGGATAGGGAGAGGAGAGAAATTACGGCACCTGTTAGGTTTGGGACTGCTGATTGTATTGCATATGCCCTAAACACTGTCTTAGAGTATGTTGAGTTAGAACCTCTTACCTATTCACAGGCCATTAGTGGGGCTGTCTCTGAACAGTGGCTTAGAGCCATGACAGAGGAAATGGAGAGTCCTAAAAGAAACAAAACCTGGGTTTTGGTTCCTAAACCTACGGGTAGGAAGTTGGTAGGTTCTAAGTGGATCTATAAGGTGAGAGAACCCAATACATCATCTGGACAGCCAAGGTTTAAGACCAGACTAGTTGCAAAAGGTTTTTCACAAAAGGAAGGGGTAGATTATAATGATATTTTTTCTTCCGTTGTTAAACATACCACCATAAGAATCTTTATGACATTAACTGCTAAGTTCAGTCTGTTTTTGGAACAAATGGATGTTACCACAGCTTTCCTTCATTGTGAGCTGGATGAAGAGATTTTTATGGCCTAACCTGAGGGTTTTACTAAACCTGGCTGTGAGGATCATGTTTGTCTGCTTAAAAGGTCTTTGTATGGCTTGAAACAATCCCCTAAATAATGGTACAAATGTTTTGACCAATTTATGAGAAGTAGGGGCTTTAGCAGATCAATTCATGACACTTGTTTTTACTTCAAGCATGCTGATACTGATGATGCACTATATTTACTCATCTATGTTGATGACATGCTCTTGGCTAGTAGATCAATGAACTGTATTAATGATTTAAAACTAATGCTTTCTGTTGAGTTTGACATGAAAGATCTAGGGAAGGCCAAGAAAATACTTGGTATGGAAATTACCAGAGTTCTTGCTGCTGGAACAGTGCATCTGTCACAACAAGGATATTTGGAGAAGGTATTAAATAGGTTTAATATGCCTGATTGTAAACCTGTTAAGTTGCCCTTGGCAAGTCAGTACAAATACTCAGTTGAACAGTGTCCTTCAAATGAAATAGATAAGAAACAGATGGAAAGAGTCCCTTATGCTAATGTTATAGGTTCACTAATGTTTGCTATGACTTGTACACGTCTAGACTTAGCTTTTCCTTTAAGTGTTCTGAGGTTTATGAGTAACCCATGAAAAGAACATTGGGATGGGGTTAAGTGGCTGTTATGGTACATTAAACAAACCTACAAGCTGGGACTTACTTTTTGTAGGTCGGAAACAGACCTTAGGCTGATAGGTTACACTGATTCTGATTTTGGGGAGGATTTAGATAAAAGAAGGTCAACTAGTGCTTACCTTTATACCTTAAATGGTGGAGCCATCTGTTGGAAATCTAAGTTGCAGCCTATGACTACTTTGTCTTTGAGGCCCTAACAGAAGCTATCAAAGAAGCTGTCTGATTGAGGGGTTTGCTGTCAGAAATTAACCTAGATTATGGGCCTCCTTTGCTGTTTTCAGACAGTCAGTCAGCCCTTGCTTTGTGTAAAAATCTTGTTTTTCATGATAGGACTAAACACTTAGCTGTTAAGAGGAATTTTGTTAACGATATGCTTGAAAAGAACACTGTTGAACTGCGAAAAATTTGTACTGATGTAAATCCAGTGGATAAGGGCACTAAAATTGTGACTTTGGACAAGTTAATCAAAATGCATTAACTTGATTCAAAGCGATTGGGATCATGGATGACCAATCATGTGAGTTTGCTCCTTATTACTACGGAATGTTTAGTAGTTAGCTCATATAGGTACCAAGGTGGAGAATTGTTGTATAATTGGTCCCTATATGATTTAACTATGACGATTATTAATTTAGTCAAGTATTGTTCAAGTATTATAGATCTAAGTATGTAATATTGAGTGGCATGTGTTGTAAATATTAATATGTACAAGGGTAGAGTTTAATTAGTTTAAATCATGTCATAATGTAAGATGACCAAACTTCCCCTGCCCGTGCCCCTGCCCGTGCCCGACTCCCAATGCTGGGAAGCTTCCCAAAACCTGTTTAAATTGGCTACCACTCGTCAGCCATCCGGGCCCTCTGATTGTGTTTGTTTAAGGCGCATCTGGACCGTTGATGCATTGGTGTTGAACGGCTGAGATTAGATGGGAAGCATTGCCACGAATTGAGCTTTCTTGTGTTTATATAAGGGCACCCTTTTAGGGTTCCTGTACACTTTTCGTCATTTTCTCTCATCATCAGCCACCACCTCTTTCTCTCTCTTTTCTCTGTGGCGATTTGAGGCGATCTTGAGGCGATCGAAGGAAATCTTCCAGATCCGTGAGAGTGAAGGCTTCGTAGTCCAGATCTTGGTAGTTTGGAGCATTAAGAAGCCTTTGTTGGCTTCTTTTGTGAGTATTTCTTCCCTTTCACCTTTGTCTTTGTTCGGTTAGGGTTTTTATCTTAGAAGCTTAGAAGATCTGTCTATGTTGAGTTATTTTTATGAGTTTATGGTCTGTTATATCTTGAACTTGACTAATAGTGAAGAGACTTCCTTATAAATAGGGAGCCGTGGATGTAGATCCTTATTATAAGGCTGAACCACGTAAAATCTTGGTGGTGTTGTTGTGTGTTTGAGCAGATTTTCGTTATTTGACACTTGCTATATTGTGGTTACAGGCTCATAGTTAGATCTGAGGTTCTATAACATTTGACGAAGTTTTCTTTAAAATCTAAAAGTTTATAACTAAAACTCAATAATTTTTTAACTAACTTCCCCAAAAAAAATTCTATTTCCAATATTGACAACTAAATATTTTTTATTGTTTTCTAAAAGATTAACATAAGAATTTAATACCCTTAAAATATAACTTTCTTCTAAAATTTAATTTATACGTCAATCAAATGAAGCCTTATAATATTAATATTATAATTTACAAAAAGTGAAAGAATATGAAAGGAAAGAAGGGGGACCCGCGTGTATTTAATACAACCACAGTAGCGTGTGTGGGACATGTTTCTGAATTCCAACGGCTCCGTGCTCTGTGTGCGCGCGTTGCATTTATTGCTCTTAATTATAGTTAATAAAATCCCGTATTTTAGAATTTTACGATTATGTAATTTCAATTTTGAATTCTAAATAAAATTTTAATTTTATATAACCTTATAATTTATTTATATTATATAAAATTAATAAAAAAGATTATAATACAATTTTATAGTTCTATTGATTCGATCTCGATTTTACTAATGTAAATAAATAAAAAGTTAAAATGTAAAAAAAGTGAAGCATATATTATAGACGAACTTACTCTAATAGTTTAAAGTAAAAGAAAATTAATTAAGTGTTTATATACTTTTAAGAAACTTAAAGTAAGTTTTATTTTATGTTTTAATTTTAATATAAAGCTTGATTAGCAGCATATATCTCAAAAGCTCACATGACGATTGCAGCATAAAATGACACATCTATGTTACATGGTAATAACTTTATTGTTATTGATTGTATTTCTTATATATACCCATGTAAGTTGAGGCCTTATTAATAATTTTTAAAAATATATAACCGATTTTTTTGTCGAAACAATTGTACTATACATACAGTAGAATCTTAGGATTCTCGATTCGATTCTACGATTCCGATTCTAAAAATCTATACCGATTCTAAGTAGAATCCCGATTTTGACAACCTAGCTCTAGACCTCCTACAGGTTCGATTACCTCTCTTATCTTGCGTTATTAACATCGAATTCCTTAAACACCATTTGGTATTGAAAGGCACTGTCAAAGAACTAATTTTTAAAAAAGTTGAAGTTGATATGTGAAGATCCATGATTAATTTTATTCTCTAATAGGCATAGTTGAAATAAGAACATATAACAATATAATGTACATAATTTATCTGAAAACTCCTTTCTGTGAAGGAAAGATTAACGGGCAAATAAAAAAAAAAGGTTTACTATCAATGAAGAGATCACTAGGTTTTTGTTTTACTCCTTCACACGCTGTGATGACACTGGGGCAAGACGAGTATGGGGGCTGTCTCCAGTCCTTTGTAACCGCACCACGATACCCTTGTATGGCGCTTTGCTATCTAGAAAATTGCCACCATTCTCTTGCTTCCACAAGATCGGAACGAGTGCCTCATCTGATATGAAATTTATGAATTACAACATTAAGTTGTAACACCAAACCTCAATTTGCAATCATCATCCCAAATGTGATTATTGTACGGTAAACCACCAACTTTCTTCGTTATAACTCTAGGTAGAGGAAATTACAATTTTTTTCACAACTTTCAATTAAGAAACCCGAACTTGACTCTCTTTATATTCGGGTGAACCCCCGCTCAACATAAAACACAAAAATCTCACCCCCAATCCTTGTCTACCATCAACATAACGAGTGTACTTCTTGTTCTATCTCGTAGCGAAGCAAGAGTTCTACATTACCTGGCTCTAGTTTCTACTTCTATGTTTTCGTATTTAATTTTGTTTAGGGTGTTGTTATTCTTAGATAACAATTGTTATTATCAAAATAATAATATAACTTACGAATAATAAGAGCCATAAAATTTTCTTAAAAACAGCAATCTTACTCTGACAATAATAAATTTTGTCCCGACAATAACATTACGCTTTCCTTTTTAGATTTTCATGTTTGTTGTCCTCTACTTCTAACTAGTACATGCAATCTCTTATCTAAGTCATAAGACATTGTTTGCTTTTTTCTATGCTTGTTTGCTTATATGCTGCCACTTTTGTGGGTCGGGTTCCGCTCTTGCAAAATGTAGGGGTCTGCTAGGCAATTTTTCGCTATCTATAAAAAAAAATGGTCTTAAGACATTATTTCATCAACACGAGTTAAATTCCCTTCGAAAGTTATATATTTTAGGAATTCAATTCGTGTGTTAACTATGGAAAATTAATTCCCGTGTAACGAAAGAAATGAAAATTTTCAAGAATTTGTACTTCTCATATTTACCAATTTTCTAGTAGATAAATAAGAGGATACATGCCAACTTTCTATAAATTTCAAATTCCTGTATTATTTCTTAGTAAACAAACAATCCCTTAGTCTTCCTTATACTACTCCTATATGATAAAAGCAAAAAAGGTAAAATTTTTCTTATGAAATCACTCCATATCTGGTCAAAACATTCATGTGTCTGCGCCTCTCCTGTACTAACATCAACTGTGTTCTCAGGACGAGTCTATTTGGGGCTGGTTGTGATTTCGTTGATGTGAATCACCTGCTACACCTAGGTCTCTTTGACAATGTAATTCCTCAAGAGACTTCCTGTTTTCACTCGCCTTCCTGGATGTTTCTTCCCTTTCCTGTGTTGTGGGCTCGGCACCCTCCCTGTCTGGTCTCATTTCTGGTGCCGTGCTTGCAATATGGGGGACGGGGGATTTTCCTCTCCTGGTTTCCACCCTCTTGAGCTCGTTCGTCTCTGGCCAGAAAGTGTGGCTGTGTATATGTCTGCTTCAGATTCAACTTATGCCCTGTTAGGCCCTGGTCCATTCCTGTTTGGGTGATGTTGTCGTGTTTTTCTCTGGCGTCTGATTTTTCTCGTTTTGATCTGGATTATGTATCCATCTCCGTTTACGGGATGGTTTAGGTCTCGCCGTGGCGAGAGCCGATATATACTACGGCTTTGCGGATAATTATCAAAAAAATAAAAATAAAAAATTCATACATCCCCCACAAGACAAAACATAAAAGAGTTAGTATCTATACAATGGTGATGTATGTTTTGTGAAGCATAAGCTTGCAAAATGAGGAGTTAGTAAAATTTCGAATAAGGATGGCAATTGGGTCTGATCTTTCAGTGTGATAGAACCTATCGAACAACGCCATTTGTTATCCAGTGAGAACTGATGGTTCAGAGTTCTCTATCTTTCGTGAGCAGTCATAACACTGTTTGTCCTTATTATCTACAACAATAACAACAACAGTCCCAGTGCCTTGCGGCTCCAGCAGAAAGCAGGGTCGGGGGGGGGGGGGGGGTAATGTACGCAGCCTTACCCCTTCCAGATGGAAAGGAGACTGTTTCCGGGGACCCCCAGCCTGAAGTAGTTGAGTGCCTGCAAATGAACCACCAATTAATTACCAATGACTTTTGAGGAGAAGTAAAAAGGAAGGGAAAAGAAGAAGAAGAAGTAAAAGAGAAAGAAGAAGGAGAAGAAGAAGAAGAAGAAGAAGAAGCAGCATGAACAGAGACTAAGCTACCCTAAAAGTGCTACACTCGAGGTTATGCTTGCCTAAGGATCCCAAACTACCAGCCACTCCTTACACTACTCTGCTCTGTCACCTCCGCTACCCTTATGCTAGCCCTCCAACGCGCCCTATCTGAGGCCATCTCCTGTCTTAGGTTTAGGTGAGTTAGGTCTTGACGAATCGTTTTCAGCCAACTTTTCTTTGGTCTGCCCCTCCCTCTTCTGCTTATCGCCGTGTGAAGCTGTTCACACCTCCTGACTGGGGCTGTAGTCGGTTTCCTGCTAACATGTCCAAACCATCTTAGGCGGTGCTCCCTCAGTTTATCCTCGATCGAGGCTACACCCAGCTTACTTCGTATCACATCATTCCTAATCCTATCCTTCCTTGTGTGGCCACACATCCAGCGCAGCATCCTCATCTTTGCCACCCTCATCCTCTGTGTTTGATTTTGTTTCATTGATCGACACTCTGCCCCATATATCATGCCGGTCTTACTACCGTCCTATAGTATTTTCCCTTTAACTTTAGCGGGAACTTTCTATCGCACAGTACCCCGGATGCCATCCTCCACTTCTGCCAGCCTACTTTAATCCTGTTGCTGACATCCTCATCCACTTCACCATTCCGGTGTATAATGGATCCCAAGTTTGTCCTTATTACCTGTTGAAAAGAAAGTATTTAAATTGTATTTTCCTTGGGTTTTAACATGCATGTTAGGCAGAAATTGTAGCAAAAGTCATGTGAATAGAATCGACAATTTTGCTGATTCGTGAATTGAGCTTTAACCTATTTGTTGTTGTCCATTGTGAGAGCATGTCTTTGGTGCTAGGGCTTTTTGCCTTTTCATGATTCTTGGACTATATAGGCTCTACAATTTTTAAATGAGAGTTGTTATTTTGTCCGCCATAAAAGTTGTTATTATCAGAGTAATAATGATACTTATAAATAATGAGAGCTATAAAAATTTTTTGAAAACTATGATCTAGTTGAATAATAATAATTTTATCATGTCAATAATATTAACCTTTTTAAGTTGATTTTTTAATAAAATATTTGAATTTTATCAGTTGTCTCGTGACACTGGGACTGTTGTTGTTGTTGTTGTAATTTAATCTTGGGTTTTTTACAAAACAAAAAAAACCACTATTAAAAATTGTCCTTTTTTATTTAACTAGTTTAACTTTTTGATTTTTCAGAAAATAACCTCCAAAAATCTAACTGAATCAAATTGTTAACTACGCATTAAATATTACATTACTCCCACATGGATTTAGCTCACTTTTCTTATTTTTTAGTATACGTAAAGTATAGATTGAAACTAGTTAAATTAGCAATGGATTAGCCCGCCTCTCGCATCTAGATTTGATCCTAATGAGGCTTAAAAAAGGAGTGATTCGAGTCTTGGTAGAGAAGAAGGGTGTGCTCTGTCTCTTTAAGTACGTTAAGTACACAACAATACAACAATACATACCCAGTGCCTCAAGGGCTCCCGCTGACGCAGGGTCTGGGGGGGCGGATGTACGCAGTCTTCCCTCTTCAGGGTGTTAACCTGAAGAGAGGCTGTTTCCCAGTGCCCCCAACCTGAGGGTGGGGATTTTCCAGGAGGTCACCCATCCTGGTACTACTTTCGCCCTAGCACGCTTAATTTCGGAGTTCTAATGAGATCCGGTGACGGCGTATTGGCGCCCTCTTTGGTCTCTTTAAGTACGTTAAGTCATGCTTAATAAATATTTTAAAATTTACAAAGAAAAAAGTAACTTGTCGGTGACGATTAATTAATATTATAATTTAAAATAGTTGATTAAAAATTTAAAATTTCGAAGATGCTTTTCTAACAAATTTAGAAATTATGTCAATTAAATAAAATATGTCATAAAATACGTTACCTAACAATTTTAAATTTTTAGGAGCCATGACGTCTCACCGCATATGAAACGTGGCATGTTAGAAGGACGACACGTGGGAAGCAGGGGCACGTGAGGGGAAGAAGAATCACATGGGAGTGCACAGGAAGAGCTGTGTAGTGTAGGGGTCCTATGGCCCAAATTTATATAAACCTAACTAATGTAAACACCCTTTTTGTTTTTCTTTTTTATATTATTATGGGTTTTACTGACCCGATTCGATAAATTCGACTCGAAAAGTTAGGGTTAGGATTATAGTTTGATATAATGATTTAATGTAATTCAAAACTGAATTACACAAATTGGTATATCGGGTGGCTCGTTGGGTCAAGTAGTCTTTCTTGATGCTTTACTTTGAAGGAACGATTTTTAATGTGGTCTTCTATGAAAAGAACTAATTAATAACCAACAAGTTAAGGGTAAAGTAATGCGAGAATAATATGGACTTTTTTACTTTATAAGGGAACGTGTTTTGTTTATGAGAAATTGATTTTTTTTCTTAGGACATGTTGGTTTGGGTGAAGCATGTACCGGATCCCATTATTGCTCTGAAGTTGAAAAGTATAATGGTTACCCTTATGATCATTAACACCTCTTAATCTAGTGCAGAAGTTGCCTTGCTTGCCCGAGTCGTCTGTTTTGCGTCGTGGCTATGTCGCTAATTATTGAAAAAAAAATCTAGTAAAGAAGTTGCCTCTAGTGGAGAACACTAATAACAATAAGAGAAAAAAAAACAAAGGCACTTGTTCATGCCAAAGCAAAATGAGCATTATACAAGAAATAAAAAAGTAAAACTGATTTAACATTGACAAAATAAGCTTTGAAAATAACATTTCCTGAAATTTATAATATGAAAGTAATAAAAATGGGTGCGGTGGAGTGCATTAGACTATAAAATCAATCTTATACTCTCACTCATTAACGTAAACTTTTATGATAGATAATTTTTTTATATGATATTAGATTAGTATTGACTAAGAGGTCGTGAATTTGAATCTCAATAACTTTTAATTTAAGTATTAAAATACTTTAAACATAAAGTACGATATGAATCTATACACTATATTTATTTTAATTTTAATTAATATTTGCGTGAGAAGGAATCTTAGACGAAAAACTGATATCCCCAATTTTTGGCATTATCTTATGGATAGAATTCCCTGATTTTGCGGGATGAAAACAAGAAAATGTGAGATCTTAAAATTCAAACTCCATCATCATCACAAAATGTGCGTCTTTTTCACCTTTTGTTCCTCTTTTTAACCTTTTGCGCCTCTTTTTTTACTTTTGACATTCATTACTTTTTATATATATTATTAAAAATTCTATATATAAGTCGAATAATTATATTTCGGCTCCGTTTGTTTTGACAGAAAAGTAGAATCTAGGAATTAATTTTTCTTCGGAAAAGATTTTCTTAGGAAATATAAATTCCGAGTGGGGTTTTCCGTTGTTTGTTTCAAAGGAAAACTTAATTACCCATTGTGATGTCTTTGTGTATCTTTTAAAAAAATATTTTTCACCAATCGTTTTATATTTTTTTATAGAACAACATAAGTAATAATATAACATATAAGTAACAAAATAAAAAGTTAACTATCAAAGCTGTATAAATTAGGAAAATTATTTTTTCGGTATTCTAAAATTTGAGCATTTATCATGTAAATACTCTATTATTTTATTATATACAATGAGGTGTCATGAGATAAGAAATTTTATCACTTGTGTATATACTGTGTTAAAATTTGGTGAATTTTTATTAAAATTCGGGTAATTTCTGCCAAAAATTGACGTAGTATAAATATCATATTATCAAAAGATTGTCTACATTCTAATAAAAATTACTTATATATTATCAAAAAATGTGTCATATTACCATTTTTGGACAAAAAAAATTATTACATTATGATATAAGATACATATAGATTGCTGTTTTCATTTAAATTATACTAAATTTTAGTAAACGATACCTATATAACCTATATAATAAATGCTAAAATATTACCTAAATAATTTCCTTCTATAATATTATGTAACAATTCAACTTGATTAAAGTTGTTCTGTTGCAACAATAACAAAGTAATATTGAAGCTACTTTTAATTATTCAGTCTAATTCTTATCCGATGTTGATATTAAATATTTACAGTGCAGTCTAGTTTATTTTGATTCGATCTCGATTTGCATAATGATAACCGTGAAGGTTTTTGAGTCACTTAGAATCACGACTTCTCCCATTTTAAAAGGAAAGTCATTTTCCTTCATTTCAGGGGAAAGGTTTTCCGTGAGCTAATGGCGTGCCAAACAAAGGAAAAAGGGGAAAATCACTTCCTAGAATGTGATTTTTCCCTGAAACAAACGGAGCCTTCATATGGCGTCGTGAGAAAGACAATTTGTTTAAAAAATATGGTGTGAAAATTATCGAGATCTAATAGAACAACGGTAGAAGAAGTTTAATGCATAGTAAATACTATGATATAGTTAGTAATAGCTTTATTATTGGTATAATATTAAGAAAACATGTCTTATCATTTTTTTTGGAACAAAGTCTTATCGTACTATTGGTAACTATATATAAACACCCTTTTTAAACAAAGAAAAAGAATACATGTCCATTAAGAAAAGATGGGGCGAACATGTAAGTTTAACTGGTTACTTACCAATATTAATTAGTTGTAGGATGAATTTTGACGTTGACCTATACATAAACTTTATATATGAGAATTTCATGAGTCGTGTCCAAGGCCGGGTGAAATTGAATATGGCATTAGAGCATGTTGACAATCCCGGGCTCTTGTGCGATGTACCATATCTTTAAGAAGACAACTCTATTTCAATTAGATGCGTCGAGGGATTCTTTGATGGGTATAATTAAAGAAGACTGACATGTAAGAGAAAAACTTCAAAGAGTAAGAACTCTACATTTGAGTCTAATACAGAAATATCTCATCAAAGCTGTAAATCTAGTAAGTTACTCAACTCTGCCAATTCCATTTGTTCTTGTTAATGAACCAACTATCTCAAAAGTTTAAGTTGATCGGTGAAGGTTTATGCTTGGATTTATACTCTTACATTCCCCCTTCTGCAAATTCTCATTGGAGTTGAAATGTGAATATTGCACTGACTCGCCTCATTTGTACTTGAATTATATTAATATTAATAGTGGAGGCTGTTGTGATTCGAACTCATGACTTCTTAGTTATCAAGGTTTTCATACCATGTTAAGAAATCAACTGTCCCAAACGTTTAAGTTGATGGGTAAAGGCTCATGATTGACTTTATACTTTAACAGTTGTTTAAATAGCTAGTTTATGAGCTTTTATCCTGAAAATGTTGAAAAAAATTAAAAATATAATCATCAAGTCAGTGTGAGAAAGTTTATATTAAAGTTTTCTTCTTTATGAAAGTAAAATTATATCAATACATAATATACATCTTTTTTCTAATAGACATCAACTTTGTTTGGAACATAAGTTTTGCAATCAAATATAACATTTTTTATAACTTAAATTATTAAAAATCTGAATCAAAATAACTTAAAATAAAAGAAAAATTATTATTTAGTTGTCCCGAGGTTTGAGCATATATTATTAAAATATCATAATATTTAAATGTATACAATAAGATAACTTGAGTTTTAGACATTTTATTACTTAGGTACCCTGAAGTTTTAAAATTTTATCAATCAGGTACTTCTTTATCAAAAATTAGATAAATTTTAGTTAGAAATACTAAAATTGAACTTAATTTGAACAGTATATTAGTGCTTTTATTAGAATTCGATGATTTTGTGTCAAAAATGCGAAAATGATAGATAATTATGTTAATTTTTAGATGATCTATATTAACATTCAGTCGATATTTTATCGCAATTCGTTGAACTTTTGATACAAACAATGGCACTAGCTTGTATGTATTATAGTATTTATATATTATATCAATATTTTTTTATAAAATTGACCAATTTCTTACAAATATTTATCAAATTCCAACATTGGGTTCTTAGATAATAAAAATATTCAAATATCAGAGTATACAAAATGGTATTGGGGGTATTGATATAGATATTTTCGGGTCAAATCCCGAGGTTGCTTAGATATCTGCAACATGTCGTGATGAGGTGGCATGTTTATCCATCTCATTTAGTTTTTGTTATAAATAATGGGTATGGTTTAGAAAAAAATTTATGTTAAGAATTGTGTTATGTAAATTACTTTCTCTCTCTGTCTCTCTCTTCATCTATGTCCTTCCCCTTTCATTTATATCTTCTTTCTTTTCTTTACTATTAATATAATACTATTTTAATAATTTTATACTTGTATATCCTAATCCAACTATATATTATAACAAATATTATATATATTAAAATATTTAAGTAATAAATACCTAAACTGGAAAGTATCTAAAAGATAATTTCCTAAATAGAATGCAACTAACACAAGACATTTTAACGTGGGGCCTCGCCTAGGTGGCTGCCTGCCGTACGTCATAGCCTCAGTGATTATCCACTTATGAATACTCACATCCCACCTTTGTTTTAGTATTCGAGAGTATAATTTGGGTGACTAATTTGGTAATAAAGCACTATTTAAAAAAATATTAAAAATTTGGTATGTTGGTAAAAAATTTTAGTAAAATAATATATTTTTCTGTAAAATTTTTACTCATGTTATTTGAAATGGTGTGCAAAACTTGCACCCCATTTCAAATGGCTTGCAAAATTAGAGATATTTATTAAACTTGTATAACGCATGAACATTATTTCAAATGGAATACATTTATGCACTAAAGTATGCACGCCATTGAAATACTCCATTTCAAATGACATGCATGCTTTATGCATTCCTAATTTTTTTTTAAATGAATTTTTCTAACATGAGCACATGTTAAGGAATATTTATTACACTAAATTCTTGTATTTTATTAGTTTATATAAAAATAATAATAGTTTTTTTAATATTTGAATGATTTATTAAAAATTTAATAAATACAAGTGCAATAAATATTCCTAGGCACATGTTAGAAAATCCATTTTTAAATTATGATAGTTTTATAAATTAGTCCTAATTGAAATGGGGTGTAAGTTTTGCACGCCATTTCAAATGGCCTGCATAAAAATTGTACAGTAAAGTGTGTTATTTTGCTAAATTTTTTTGCTGACATGCCAAATTTATAATTTTTTTTTTTAAACAATGTCATATTGCTAAATTAATCAATTTGGGTGTAGTTATTATCTCAACAAAAGTTATTATCACAATAATAATGTAATTTATTAATAATGAAAGTTATAAAATTATATTTAAAAGTATAAATTTATTATGATAATAATACTTTTATTATAACAATAATACTATCTCATAATTTTTGTTCTAACTAAATTTTTTTTCAATAATTAGCGATAGGTGTCTTACTAAGACTAATAACACATAAAACAAAACTGATTTTAAGTCTCCGTTTGTTTTGAAGGAAAAGTAGAATCTAGGAATTGATTTTTCTTCGGAAAAGGTTTTCCAAGGAAATATAAATTCCGAGTGGGGTTTTCCGTTGTTTGTTTCAAAGGAAAACTTAATTCCCTATTGTGATGTCTTTGTATGTTTAAAAAAAAAAATATTTTTCGCCAATTATTTTATATTTTCTTATAGGACAATATAAACAATAATATAACATATATGAAATAACAAAATAAAAAGTTAACTATCTAAGCTGTATAAATTAGAAAAATTATTTCTTCGGTATTCTAAAATTTGAGCATTTATCATGTAAATACCCTGTCATTTTATTATATACAATGAGGTGTCATGAGATAAGAAATTTTACCACTTGTGTATATACTGTATCAAAATCTGGTGAATTTTCATTAAAATTTGGGTAATTTCTGCCAAAAAATTGATGTGGTATAAATATCATATTATCAAAAGATTGTCCATATTCTAACAAAAATTACTTATATATTATCAAAAAATGTGTCATATTACCATTTTCGAACAAAAGAAATTATTGCATTATGATATAGGATACATATAGATTGCTGTTTTCATTTAAAATATACTAAATTTTAGCAAAAGATACCTGATTTATAAGAAAATTTTTAAACTTCAGGGTACATTATTGTATATTACTGAAATATCACAGAACCTATGTAATAAATGCTAAAATATTACCTAAATAATTTTCTTCTATAATATTATGTAACAATTTAACTTGATTAAAGTTGTTCTGTTGCAATAATAACAAAGTATAATATCGAAGCGGCTTTTAATTATTCAGTCTAATTCTTATCCGATGTTGACATTAGATGTTTACAGTATAGTCTGGTTTATTTTGATTCGATCTCGATTTACATAATGATAAGAATGAAGGTTTTTGAGTCACTTAGAATCACGACTTCCCCCATTTTAAAAGGGAAGTCATTTTCCCTCATTTGAAGGAAAATATTTTCCGTCGGAAAACCTTTTCCGTGAGCTAATGATGCGCCAAACAAAGGAAAAGGGAAAAATCACTTCCTAAAATGTAGTTTTTTCCGAAACAAACGGAGCCTAAATTCCTCTTTAATCATCAAAATTGTGAAATAATGACGAACTGGTTATCCAAGTCACTTTTTAAAACATTGAGACACTAGATTCCTAATAAAAATTTTATTTGGCCGCTTCAAAAGTTTGAGAGACAAATTGATGACTAAAGCGCAATTTTAGAAAACTCTACTATTTTACTTTAAATAAAAACTATCTTAGGTGATTTAAAAATGATAAAAATTCATCACTCATGTAAAAAATAATAAATTTAACACTTAACTTCTAACAAATTTATAAATTTATCACTCAAATGAGAAAATCAAATATTTTCAACACAAACATTAAAATTACGGGATCATAAAATATTTACAAATATACGATTTTTCCTTTTTGAGTCACTATGGGTATTTTCGCTAAATTTTTTGATAATGAAGAATGATATTGAAATATTTATCCTGTGCTTTAATGTGTTCAGTGCGTCGTTTGCTCCAGTTTTGTTTTTCGTTGTCTGAGGAGTTGTAATTTTTGCTCGTGTTTTGCCTGTTTTTGTTAGTCTTTCTGCTTTTTTGTTCTCTTTTGTGGCTCCCGTTCTTTTCGGATGGACTCAGGTCTCGCTTAGTCGAGTGGCCTGCTTTGTTCCGCGACTTTGTTGCTAATTATCGAAAAAAAATTTGTTAGAAAAATGTCTCAAAATTCCTTGGAAAATAAGTGAGGAGGCCGATCAATCGGGGGAAGTACCGATCGATTGGGCAGATAAGCAGAATTAAGGATCTGAAGCCATAGAAGCCCGGAGCCGATCGATCGGGAGCCGCGTTTTCACGCGTGTATAAATAGTGACGTAGGGTTCGTCCGGTTAGAATCTAATTTCTTTTCTTTGAGTGTTTCCCTGCGGCGCCGCACCAAAAGAGTGAGCAACAGAGAAAAAAGGAGGGATTGTAATTCTTCTTTTCGATTCAATAATAAAAGCTCCAATCTTTGGCCGTGGTTTTCTCCCCTCTTGATTGTAGAGGGGTTTCCATGTAAATCCTTGTGTCATTTGTTTCTGTAAGGTTATATCTCAAATTACTTGTTTTAGTTTTATAGGGTTGCCGTAGGGTCACCGATCTATCGGGAGGGAAGCCCGATTGATCGAGTGATTTAAGGAAAGATTCGAGATTTTTAGGCAGTTAGAGGGCCGATCGATCCGGCCCTCCCAGACCTGCCCCTATAAATTAGGACGTAGGGTTTCGTCATCTGTGCGACCCAAATTAAAAGTGAGGTGCCGCCATTAAGAATGAGGTGATTTTGTAATTCCTCCAAGATATTCGAGTGCTACGAAAATTTAGAGAAAGTGATTTGTAATTCTTTCATAAATCTTGTTCAGAGGAAGTGACGTTGTAATTCTTCCGTTCAGTATCAATAAAGAATCTCCATCTCCGCCCGTGGTTTTCTCCCCTCTCGATTGTAGAGGGGTTTCCACATAAATATTGTGTGCTCGTGCTTGTTCTTCCTTTCTCCATATATTTGTTTACTTCTCGTTTGTGTGAGTCATATTATTTGAATCGAATCAAGCTATCAGGGTTTCACGCTTCCACATCAAGTTTTATCTCTAACAAATTGGTATCAGAGCTTATCAAATTTGTTTAAGTTTTTCTTACTGTTTCTTTTTCTCTTTTAATCCATTTATTTCTCGTATTATCGTGGTATTTGATTCGGATTGCATACTGGGAGTTAAGTTTTTCTGCACAAAATTTATAGTCTTTTTATATTTGTAAGTTTAAACTAAATTGATTCTCATTTTTTGTTTAAAATAATTTTTTATGTTTTATATTGTGGTGAAATAACAAAATCCATTCGCTTAGAGGTGGAGGGAACTTGCTTGTGTCGAGCCGTTGAAAGATTGCGAGGGGCTCGGGCCATTGCTAGGCGGTGTGAAATAGGAGATATTGCTGGCTCATTCGGGGAAGAACTCTCTTATCTCTTTTTATGTTGCGGTTGAGTCCGAGTGGAAGAAGGTTTTTGAGTAGTCTTAACCAAGGTCATCATCTAGTATCTCGATTCTATATTGATACTCCGGTGGTGGGGATTGGCGAGAGACTTGCTCTACGAAATCATCCCTCAAATTGGCTTGATGGTTGCGGTCCGGTTCTAGTGTTGCAGTTAGCCATAGTTCAATTCATCTGACTTGGGTGCTAAAAAATTATATGGCTCGAGTGGATGCCCTTGTTGGTGCATGGTTTAACACAGCCGCGGAAAACCCTAATGGAATGAATATCCTAGCTAGCAGATCCAGGGTGGCAGACCACGATGGGGTGTTGTTTTTGACAACTAGCATGAAAGTATGTGAGGTTTGGTTAACAAAATAGACCGAAGTATCACAAACAATACTTCATTTTTCACCGACAAACGTTTTTTTTTCATAATGATAACGAGTTTAGTATTTGTCCTATACGAGGCACAAATATATGAACCAAGACCTTATGCTAGAGGATGGAAAAGACCACCGCTAACTGAACCAATCTCGCTACTTGCATCGATGATTGGCTTAAGGATTTCACGCCGACATATCTTCCAGTATGGAACATGCAACCTATAAGTATCATATAAATTATACAAAATTGATTATTTGAACAAAAAAATACTTATGATGTATTATATTTTTGTTAAATATTTTAAAACATTATTTTTATTTAATTTAGGAGAATTTTATAAAACATCACAGTAAAATTGTAAAATATTGCAGCAATAAAAAGAACATACCCAGTGCCTCAAGGGTTCCCGCCTACGCAGGGTCTGGGGGGGGCGGATGTACGCAGCCTTCCCCCTTCATGGTGTTAACCTCAAGAGACGTTGTTTCCCAATGCCCCCAACCTGAGGGTGAGGACTTCCCAGGAGGTCACCCATCCTGATACTACTCTCGCCCGAGCACGCTTAACTTTGGAGTTCTAATGGGATCCGGTGACAGCGTGTTAGTGCCCTCTTTGGTCGAGATTGTAGCAATAATTTATTATAAATTATACCATTACTTTAATAATAATATTTTTTATTCTAACTGTTGAAGACTCCACATGTGAGTATTGTGGAATCCCACATCGGAGTTGAGAGAAAGAAGAGATCATCTTACAAGCCTAGTGGGTTACTCCACCTATTACCAATTGGTTTTAGGATGGAACCTCACTTGAGCTTATATGTGGATCTCGTAAATTCCAACTCCGTGGGTCGGGCCTAAAGGCCTGTTGAAATTTAATACTAACTGTAACAATAATGGAATAATATGACAAAAGGTAAGAGTGAAGAAATATATAATTGAGGCTCTGAATTGTTTTGTTTGGTTGTGTACGTGAGTGTTTGCTTACGTACATACACTCCCAGCAATTTAAGGATCTCAACAACATTCACAACAACAACATACTTAGTGTTTTAACGACTCCCGCATAAATAAAATTTGAGAATTTAACGACCTCACGAATAATAAAAGCATATATGAAAATTTATACAATTTTTTAAAAGGTAATTTTTCAGTGAAAAAAAAAAAAATCTAAGGCCTTGTTCGGTTACTAGAAAACAAGTGTAAGAAATTGGAATTTTATGTAAGGTGGTCTTTTGTCCTCTTGTTTAGTTATCAGAAAGTTGGTAAAATATAAAAAGTAAAAATTCGTTAACAGTTTTTAATTCCTTCAAAATGTAAGGATTAATTAACTTACCTAACCCGCTCTAAGTAAGTTTTAGTTCTTTTTTTTTTTATTTAGCCTCGGAGGAGGTTCTTTTTCTCAACATGACAACCAAACACTTTATATCTACTTTTTTTATAAATTTGATATATGAATTGAATTCTTAAATATACAGTATCGTGTAACAACCGAACAAGGTCTAAGATGTTCTATATTGAAAAATAGGGTGATGAAGTTAATTATATTAATATTTATATTTACTAAGAAAATATTATTATATAAAAAGGATATGACTGAAAATTGATGCAGTCAATGTTACGGGACTTGGCGGGTAGAAGTTGGCAACTAAGAGGGTTGCCGGCGATGGGCACAGATGCAGCAAGAGCAGGAATTTCAGTTTTGTTTGATTAGGAAAGTGTTTTATATTAGGAATGATTTTATTTTAATTTTTCTTGATTTTATTTTTGATTTTGTTTCTATTTTTTTAGATATATCTTTTCTTATATAAGAGAGAGTTGAGCTCGGAATTTAATTCAGTTTTCCATAGTTAATTCTTTAAAATTTCGAGAGTTTTCTCTATTCTCGATTTATGAGAATATGAGTAAATTTCCTCTTTATTTTATTATTCATAATAAAATTTAAAGGAAGGCTGTTGAACCTTCCGCCCCTAAATCCCACTTTATGTGCTGCATTAAAAATATTTACTTTGGACCCCGAAAATATTAAGCTCGACTATGTAGACATTAAGTCAACAAATAACAAGGAGAGATGGGCGTGATGGCAATGGCGCAGGGCGGGTACGGGGATGCCTCCTCCATACCCGTACCCGCCACCAAAATCTATACCCGTACTTGCCCAATTATTCGTTACGGGTATGAAGTGGATACCCGTACCCGCCCGACAGGTACAAACCCATAAACATACTCGCTCCATTACCCGCAGGTATCTAATGGGTATCCATTACTCACCCTGCACCCTTCTTAATGTGCGTAAAAAATGATTATTTTTACCCACTCATATTAGTATTTAATACTATTTTTAAAACTAATTATATTTTTTATAACATTAATAAATAATTTAAGTTATTAAATTTAAATATTTATTTTTTAGTTTAAAAGTTAATTATATACAAAATAAAGCGAATACTATAAGTATCAGGAGGGGCCGGGCGGGGCGGGTACAAACCATCCCTAAATTGTTTGACGAGGGTGAGACATGAAACAAGTTGACCCACATGCACAGTTAAGTCAATAATACCTTATCAACTATTTTTTTGAAGCATTCCCACAACATGTCATGTCACATGACTTCCTCCCAATTTTTATTTTTCTTTTTTCATTCGGTAATTATTGATAAGAGTTGTGATACAATATAAGTAAATCCATAAAAATAGGACTTGAGTCAGCTCGTATAATACTGTGCGGCAGAAAAAAAAATGATAGTAATTTTGTGTTTAGAGTAATGATTTTGCTCTAACATAAATAGAGATATTAGAGTATAAAGCTAACTCTGTGTCTTTACCTATCAGTTTTAACTTTTAGTAAAGTTGATTTTTGGACATGATATCAGAGTCTTTTTCACCAAGATATCACAAGTGCGAATTCCAACAACCCTCATTTTCAATATCAACATAATTTAAGCACAAATTATGAGGTGGACTAATGCAATATTCACGCTTGAAATCCAATCGGTATTTACGTGAGAGGCATGTTAGAGTAAATCATGTTATTTAAACTTACGTTTTTATTCATGTTCATATTCAATACCTTCAAAAAATTTACTTTGGCTATATAGATTCTTTTAGAATAAGAAATCTATTTTTGAAAAAATAGAAGAGTAAATCCCTTACATGTATTTGAACATTAGAAATTATTTTTAGAGAAATAAATATTACTCTTTTTTTTTTTATAATTGGCATTTTATTAATCCTGAAAGGAATTAATTACAATCATAGTCAAAAAACAATAAAGGATCAAAAGTATTTCACTCAATATAAAATGTGGAATGATTTAAGTAGACTATACATTTTGAATGTGCAATCAACATCTTTATCACTACATCCATGCTATTAGTGGAGAACTCCTCGAAACTGTATTTTTTGCAAGTAAGTCTGCTACTTGATTCGCTTCCCTTCTTTGGTGGAGGATGGAGACCCATGAGAATTCTCTCCTCAACATGTGGATTCTGTTGACAGTGTTGGAAATCTTCCATGGTGAAGCATCAAAATTGTTGGCCCATGCAACTGCATTCTTTGAGTCTAATTCAATAATTAATCTTTCCTCCTTTAGTGTCTGACTTTAGATTGATGTCTCAAGGGCAAATCTAATAGCTTCAATTTCAGTAAAGTTTGAGTCTTGAATGCCAATTGGTATGGAGAACACACTTTTGATGTGGCCTTGATGGTTACGAAGATCTCCTCCCAGCTGGTCCTGCTTTACCACTTGAAGATCCATCTACATTCCACTTCAATACTCCTTGATCCGGTGGAGACTGCTCAATCTTAGGTCTTGCTTCATCTTTCCTTTTCCATGTTGTTATTGTGTGAATGTCTGATGTGATCTGGTGCACCGTGTAAGGAAGGTCTTCATGTACTACTTTTATCCACACTGCAACTCAAAATTTTACTAGATTTGTCACTTCTTGCGTGTTTGCCTGCTTGTCATTGAAAATATTATCATTCCTTGCCAGCCATATTGGCCATATTACAGCAAAAAATGTTGTGTACCAGCATTTTCCCTCGAAATTTCCTGCGTGAACACCCTACCATTGCTCAAACCAGCATTTTGTGAAGCTAGAACAGATCATTTCTTGATTCCACCAGCTTGCTATAAAATGGATGAACAGGTGCTCAATTGTTTCAGGAGCCTGATTGCACATGGGGCATATAATCATGTCTTCCTCGGTGATCTTCAACCTTGCAAGTCTTGTTCTTGTGTTTAATGTATAACATATTGGCGAAGATAACTTATAGTTTAGGAAGTTTTTTTAGGAAAAACTATTTCGACCTTATTAAAACCAAAGAGGGCACCAACACGCCGTCATCGGATCCCATTAAAACTTTAAAGTTAAGTGTACTTTGACGAGAGTAGTACTAGGATGGGTGACCTCTTGGGAAGTCCTCACCTTCAGGTTGGGGGCACTAGGAAACAGCCTCTTTTCAGGTTAACACCCTAAAGGGGGAAGGTTGCGTATATTCCCCGCCCCCCCCCCCCCCCCCCCCCCCCCCCCCCCCCCCCCCCCCCGACCCTGTGTAGGAGGGAGTCCTTGAGGCATTGGGTATGTTCCTTTTTTTATTTCGACCTTATTAAGCTTCTGTAAGTTCTGAATAAGGCCACAAAAAAAAAAAAAAAAAAAAAAAAACACTTTATATGACACTGGAGTATATTTTTCTGCTTTTAAAACAATGAGAGCTGGAGCATCTTTTGCAAAATCGAACCACATTAAAGCAAAGATTTAACTCTCCCCTCGACCAAATTCAGTAAGTCGAGTAGCAGGAGGCAAGAAAGAAGCACACGACAAAAGAAAAAAAAAATGTTATAAACATGAATACAATTATTTATATACCGTACTCTGTATATTAACAAAATCTTAACCCAATTAAATATATATAAGCATATATTAAATTTTATTTAATTTTCATACCGTATTTTATAAAGTATGGTACAAATAAGAAGGGGAAGGGGGGGGGACCTATGAAGAAAGCAACAACACGAGGAAATGTACGAAGGAAAAAGTCAAAACATAAAATTGACCGGATGTGTTTCATTCTAAAGACAGTGCTTTCTCTGCTCACTCACATGTTCCTTTTTTATCTTGCCCCCATGTGACCCCTTTTTATCTCTTTCCTTCCTTTCATTTTCCATGCTATCATCTGTCTATCTATCTATCTGTCTGTCTGTCTATTTATTTATATATATTAGAAATGACTACCTACAAGAGTACCAACATGTAAGATTGGATCCCATTAGAACTCTGAAGTTAAGCGTGCTCGAACGAGAGTAGTACCAAGATGGGTGACCTCTTGGGAAGTCCTCGTGTTGCACCTCTCAGGTTGGGTGTTCTCGAAAACATCCTCTCTTCAGGGTAACACCTGAAGGAGGAAGGCTGCATACATCCATTCTCCCTTCCTCAAGACCTTGCTTAGGTGGGAGCCCTTGGGGCATCGGGATTGTTGCTCTTGCTCATATATTGGAAAATGACTCTTATAAGAGAGTGAGAGACGAGAGGGTGCATTTTGAGCCACTTATTTGATTAAAATGGGTGAAGAAGGTGATGTACACGGGAGAAAGATGATGTTAGCAATCAAACGAGTGGTCTAGAATCTACTTTTACCATTTCATCCTCTCACTTGAGTCATCTCCATACATATGTAATTTTATTTAAATATAATTCCACAACAATGGCAACAATAAATTAATGCCTTAAAAAGGGTCTCACCAAGTCGTTCAAATGTTAACAGCACAACAACAACAGATCCAGTGCCTTAAGGCTCCCTCATAAGCAAGGTTTGGGGGGATGGATATACGCAACCTTACCCCTTTAAGGTATAACCCTGTCGAGAGGCTGCCTCCAAGGACCCCCAACCTTATAGGGTTGGCAACACGAGGACTTTCTAGGAGGTCACCTATCCTGGTACTACTCTCGCCTAAGCACGCTTAATTTAAGAGTTCTAATGGAATGTGGTTGCATTAGTGCCTGGTAAATGATCCCTGTTCAGATGTTAATATTATATTAATTTTATTCTATATATTTAATACATATGGTTGAAAATTATGGACTTATAATGAAGTAATTAGTAGTGATTTTTCAGGTATTCTAATGTTTAGTATATTTAATAAAAATATTAAGAAAATCACAAATTTCACTTGTATGTTGATTCCGTTTTTATTGTAGCTCTTGTATTGCCTCTTGAATTTAAGTCTCAATTTTAAAGCGGAGGTCTATGATGGAACAAAGGTAGCGAGCCCTTCTAGGTAGGCCGAGTATACCCTTTGCATGTAGGGCTTGTCTTATGATCGTTATTGTAGGGTTTCTGCCTCTCTGAATCATATAAAGTAAAGTCTTCCATCTCTACTCATGATTACCCCCTCATTAAGTTCTTCAGGTAAATTTTTGCAGTGTTGTTTCTATTTTCTCTCTTCACTTGCCACTATCATTCATAACTAACTAATTTTAACGTCTAAATCAAACTCAATTCTCAGATATTTTGTCGAACAGTATAGCCCTACATAGAATTTACGATTGAATTCAGAAGTGAATTGCTCAATTAAATGAACAATGTAGATGTCCTTTTCAAAATGTAAGGTTGGTAGGAAATAGTAGAGCAAGTTTCAGCTATAGAAAGAACATGGCATGTCACATTGCATATTTCACAACAAACATACATAGTAACATATATTAGTGGTAGGACCATCGTCATTAATTTTCTGCGTTTTCCTCTCTTGGACTATCTATACATGCTGGAACCATTATCATTTTTATGTATGTTATGCGGGATCGCCCACCGGACTGAGCCCTATCTTTTCTTATCTGTGATGATGCCTTAGGAAGGTGCACAAAATCCGCTACAATAATGGAAGGTGCGTATATGGAAAGAGCGGAGGGTTGTAGGTCAAAGATGTGTTTCGAGCTCAAGCTTGGCATTAAAGATATCACCTCAAGCTCTGGTAAGAACGGATGACTGAAGCTCGAGCTTAGCTGAGAAAGGAACTCACCTCGAGTTCGACGTTGTCGTAATGGCTAAAAATACAATAGCCGTAAAAATAAAAGTTTGATTCGGAAAAAGTCTGCACTGCTCCACCCCACCCCATGCATGTGTGACCGACCATGCCCACTCATGGCCCACAAGACTTCACCAAATTAGAGGAAAATGAGGTATATAGAGTGAGGTCTTTTTACATGGCGTAAGAGAATTTGAACAGGATAAGAAAAATTGAAGCACCTAACCCCCAAATCTCAACACGTTGGACATAGACAGACTCAAATTTGACCCACCAGTACTCTATCTCTTGTCCGACTTAATATACATATACACCCTGACTTTCGATCTTTTAAGTGCACCGATATTAAATATGCACAATAACATATTAAAAAAAGTAACATATCTAGTGCCCGAAGGGCTCCCGCCTAAGCAGGGTCTAGAGGGGCGGATATACGCAGCCTTCCCCCTTCAGGGTATTACTTCTGAAGAGAGACTGTTTCCAATTGTCCCCAACCTGAGGGTGAGGACTTCCCAGGAGGTTACCCATCTTGATACTGCTCTCGCATAAGCACATTAACATATACCATATTATAAAAATTTTATCACTTAGACGTACTCAGCAAAACTCGCGTATATATAGAAAACGCGGATTTCCAACGTTTTGAGATGGTCAAATTAGATGATGACAACAACATTTGGACGAAAGAAAAGGACGTTAATTGTAGGCCTAAACATGAATAGTCAGAACTTGTCTAAATCTTAAATTAAGAAGGAATAAGAACATAAAAAACCTTTATAATCGTCTTATACTTTGTTTGTTTATGTTTAAGAGTATCTGCAGGAAGATTGATTCTACAGACATGTATATATATTTTGGTATACGTGATTAACTTGCAGTATTTCTGAGTGATGCTCTAAGTCTGGCCTGAAATATTTTACTAATTTCTTGTTTTTCGATTTGTTTTGAATAATAAGAGAGATAACTTTAAATACAAAATTAACCCGCTCACTGAAGCCGCGCCACAGAAAAGGACAAGAGTGGGAAAAATACAAAATAACAAATCCCAAAATCCTAAACGCTTACCAACGCATGATACAAGTGAAGAAAAAAAAGAGAACAATGAAATCTTAGATTGGTGAGTTAGAAGAGAAAATATCAATTTATATACTTAAGGAGCTACTTCATCCTTTGCCAATGGTTTTGGGATAGAACTTCCTTCGGTATGTAACACAATCCCCGAAGTATTTACTAGTACGATATATTCCTCTTTGAAATATTTAAGTTTACGGAAAGAAAAAGAAAAAAAAAAAGCACATTAATGGTCAGAACTATCGGTCTTCCGTTTGACGTAGTTACCAAGAAATGTAGAGTCAATTGTTCTTTGTATAACTAAGATTGAAGTTCAGTATGAATACAAAAGTGGGTAAACTGGGAAATGAAGAGAATTTTTCGAGACCTACTCACGGCAAACAAAAGAAAGATGAAAAAGAAAACATAAGAAATCCAAATATGGGTACGGGATGATTGGAAACATGCTTCTCGATGACTAGAAGTTAAGATGGGTTTACAACTGTTAAAGAACAACACATATGAGTTCAATAATAAATTTGACATATGAGTTTTGAGGGGGGAAAAAGATATTCATACACAAGCCTAGTATAACACTTTCATGTAATGTTAATTAGCTTTATGATGAAACCTTATACGCTGACTTCATAGATCAGCCGACCCTCCAATGAAATTTCACATCTTTTCTCTAAACCCAAGGCCATGGTTTGCTCTAAGTTCACTCATTTCACCTTTAATGCACCTATAAACATGAGTAACTATAACAAACTCAGTGCCTTAAGGGCTCCAGCCAATGCAAGGTCGCGGGGGGGGGGGGAGGGGAATGTATGCAGTCTTACCTCTTTTGGGTGCTACCCTAAAGAGAGCTTATGTTCGAAAATCTTCAACCTAGAAAACATAACAGTAACAGCACAGAGAAAGCATAAAACAAAAATAAACAATAAAGCAATAAGTCAATAAAGCAATAAAACAATAAAGCAACAAGCATCAAAGTACATATAAGCCTAGGGGCACTATGACTAGCCTAAATATACTCCTCTACTTTAAACCGTTGTATCGGCTACACGTATATTAACTCTCCAATCAACTCTATCTAAAACTATCTCCTCATATAGGGTTAGGTGGATAAGGTCGTGTTGAATAGTTTTTATCTAGCTCTTCTTTAACCTGCCTCTCTCTCTCCTCCGGTTACACGAAAATAAACACGGGCCCCATTATTATTGTACAGTGAATACTTTCACGAGACTACCGGGAGTCCTTAACTCGAGAAATCTCTCAATCAACTTCCAGTAACTGACGCAAACATTAAATAGGGTAATCTATGACTTTAGAGGCATAATTCAACTTTGCCTTTTAAAAAAAATGCTTAACTCAAAAGCACAAATTATAAAATACATGTCAAATACAACATAACATAACATAAATAAATTAATACCCTTTAGACTATAAAAATTTAATAATTAATCAAGATATTATTTATCGTATTGATTCCAAGTTAGAATCAGCTAAAATTAAAGTTATTAATTTATTAAGTATTAATTTGTTAAGTTCACTTAAAAATAATAAAGTAAAGATACGAGTCAAAACACAACCACAAAAGTATCAATCAATCATGTTATTATATTAGGTAAATCAACACAATATCTTAGCACAGTAACCTCTTTTTTTTTAATTGCAGGAGTACCAATATTCAGCACAATGATAATACTAGTATGTTTCCGTGTAATGCACGGATGTATTTATACTATCTCTGTATAAAGATTTTATATATGTTTTAAATTTACGGTTCAACCATCATCATCTTAGAAAAACTTTGACCTTATTTGGTATATAAAAAGTAGATGTGAAAAATTAAAATTCATAGAAAGTATGGTTTTAGCTCTTGTTTGATTGGCAGAAAGTAGAAATAATGTAAAAAGTGAAATTGTTAAGCAATTTCTAATTCTTTTAAAATGCAGGAAGTAACTCACTTAACTCTCTTTTGTGTAAGCTCTAATTCCTTTGTTTTTAATAAGTCTTCTAAAGAAAGTTTTATTTTTTTATTCTAGCAGCCAGATATATTTTATCTATTTTATAAAAAATTAACATATAAATTAAATTTACAAAAAATATAACTTTTTTTATAAATTTAATTTATGTGACAATCGAACGGTAATAATATATGAAATAGAGGGGGAACTTGGGGAGTTGAAGAAGTTGAAAATGTCAAAGGGAAAGGTACAAGTATCAAGTAAGGGTTTATTTCACATGCCTATCCCTCTATTTTAAGCCCACTTCCCCTGCTTTATTCTCTCCTTACTCTGCTCTATTTGCCTGTACCCTTTTTAATAAAAGAAATATCTTCAGTGTTTTAAGGGTTTTTGTTTACGCAGAATTTGGAGAGATGAATGTACGCAGCTTTTTTCCTTCAGAGTGTTAACCTGAAGAGAGGTTGTTTCCTAGTGCCCCCAACCTGAGGGTGAGGACTTCTCAGGAGGTCATCCATCCTGGTACTACTCTCGTCCAAGCACGCTTAACTTTGAAGTTTTAATGGGATCCGGTGATGGCATATTAGTACCCTTTTTAATGTTTTATGTCATTAAGTTGTCGATTATTTTAAAAGTTTAAGCTAGTGATGGGTCGAGACTCACGATTGATTTTATTTTATAATATATCCGCTTATATAAATGTTTATTAGGTTTGAAATATGGATATTATATAGATGTATTTTAAATTATATTAAAAATTGGGGGCTATCGAGATTCAAATATGTGATGGATAACGCACACACTAGAGCTCTAGTGTAAGCGGCCATGTGTATACACTAAAGTTGTATATGTTGACATTAAAGGTCGAGAGTTCAAACTTCTCTTGCAATCTTTCAAAAATATAATGGAATTATTGTGTTTTCTTCTGTGGGTGCAGGCTTTGACTGAATACGTAAATTATGATGTTCTTGATTTTACCCCTTTGTCCCCCTCCTTTGGCGGTGGCTATTTCGATTTAGGCTTTTAGTTTTTATGGGTGATTCTAACATATATAATATCAATTAAATCAGATTATATATTTTATATGTTACTCTAATAAAAATTTTACGCAAAATAATAAATACTAAAAAATATTTAATTAATTAATTTTGCATTTCCAAAGTCAGAAAGGACAGTCACGTCTGTTAGGCACGTGAGACCAACACTTAACTTTCCCAGGAGACTTTTGGCTCCTCTCTTTTTACTACTCCCAATATTTTTAGTCAAAAAGCTATTTCTTATTCACAAGTTTACTAATGTGATTGCGATATTTACCCAAAGTTTTTATTATCAAGAAAAAAAAATTATTATTTTTATTAAGGTTTCGTTTATTTTGATAAAAAATTAAAATTTAGAAAGTAATTTTCATCCTTTTTATTGTTTGGCGCGCATGTTTTAACGGAGAATATTTTTCAAATGGAAAAAGTTTTCCTCGAATGGAGAGAAAATATTTTCCTTTATAAAATTAAGGAAGTTATGATTCCAAGCGGCACAACAACCTTCGCGGTAACAAGTACGCCGATATAAAAATAATGAATTAGGTATTTTTAGACAAAAGTTGCCAGATTCTCAATGAGAATTATTGACGTAGAATATGAGTTCGACAATACATATGTATCCCCTTCATAATATAGTGATTTCTTTTGTCGAAAAATGCTAATATATATATATATATATATATTTTATCAAAAATTTTCTAAATTTTGACATAGAGTATACCTAGGTGATAAAATTTTATATCTTAGGGTACCTTATTATACATATTAAAATGATGTGATACTTATGTAATGAATGCTCAAATTTTAGGATACATAAGAGATTAATTTTCTTATTTTATATAGCTTTCATAGTTAAATTTTATATTATTTTTCATATATGTCATATTCGTTTTTACCATTTTAAAAAAAATATATATATATATATATAATAAAATATAAGATGATTGGTAAAAAAGATTTCTTTTAGACCACACAAGAAAATATCAATGCGGAACCAAGTTTTCCACTGAAACAAATAAATGAAAACATCAATCAGATCTTAATTTTCCTTGGAAAACCTTTTCCAAAAGAAAAATCAATTTATATAATCTACTTTTTCTTCTAAACAAACAGAGCCTAAATTAAAAATACAATTTATAAATAATAGGAGTAATAAAATTGTTTAAAAAATATTCTGATAATAATAATTTTACTCTAATAATAATATTACTCTTTTTATATCAAGATATCATTTTTTGAATAGTTGTATTTTTATACTTTAACAATAATAATAATTGCCTTTGATAATAATATTTATAAACAAAATTTTGGTAAAATTTCTTAAATTAAATTATCCGTTCAGTCCAAGAAAGGGTAAATGTTTATGGATGATTATGATATCAACTTGCTAAATTAAACTTGTTATAGAATATAAATATAATGCTACTCCAATCTATCGAACATTAGTCGATTGAATTTTTTCGCAACTTGGGATTGTACAAGAGAACAATCCTCCAAACACTCCATAGATCCCCTCATCCCCAATGGTTGCAAGATTTGATCTCAAATCTCGAGTATTACTCACTCTCGAGTATTGCATGTCCTTTTTATTACTAAGACCTCGTTCGATTAATCATTATTAATAATAATAATAATAAATTATCTTCAAGTAAGTAAATTATGAAAAATGAATTTTGAACTAGCACAGAAATTTGGTAGCCAATGGAAGCAAATTAGGAAGCATAATTTCATGAAATGTTATATACACTATGAATTTCATCTAGTGTATGTCGCCGACACTAATTTTATTATCAGGATAAAATTGTTATTACCAGAGTAAAAGTATTCAAAGTAATTTTATAGCTTTAATAATTTGTAAATTATATCATTAGTTTGGTAATAATAATTGTACTCTCACAATAATAATTTTTAATATTAAAGTTTTATTTATTTTTTAGTCTTTTACATTATATATTTATATTATTTAGTTATGGTAAAAAAGATAGAGGAAGAGGCTGGCCAATCGAGAATTGACCAGAGGTGTCCAGAGTTGACTAGAGATTCACCAGTGCCCGTCAGGAGATGCATACATCTATATATAAGGATATCTAATCCTCCACCTGAGACAAAAAGGTAAAGAAAAAATCCATGTAGACAATCCGACAGGATCTCGCCTACCTCAACCTAAAAGAAGTAACGGCCCAAGTTTGAGCTTAGTGGAGGAATAGTATAGGGATAACTAATATAGCTGTGCAGGTGCATTCAGCATCAGTAAACTGTGGTAGGTTCGTCTGTGTATACGTATTACGGGTGTTGGTTTAGTCGCTTAGGACTCCTAGGATCTAGTGCAGCTACTCTCTGCACTCCTCTACTCTATTACGCCTACACTCTCCCACTCTCTCCCTCTAACCTCCCTCTCTCTCTCCCTGTCTCTCTACTATCTTTTACGCTTAAACCCCCACTTCGATTGCTCTAGGTCACATGGATAACCCCTCTTTGTGCTGAAAGACATGAAACATTTCTGGACCAGGCTCTCGAAATGCCTATTTCATTAATTCATGTGTGAATTCTTTTGTGATTAATTCATTGATGATAAATTGATTATTTACTTACAGGCGTATATGCACCCACCTTAATTAGAGCGATTTAAAAGTTGGGGGACCTTGGAAACAATCTCTCGTCAGGGTCTTACTCTGATAGGGTAAGACTGCGTACATCCTTCTCCCCCAGACTTGCGCAAGCGGAAGCCCTTTAGGCACTAGGTTTGTTTTTATTGTTGTAGTTAAGGTAAAAAACAAAAATTTCAGTGTACGTGCAAATTACCAAATTGGGAATCTTTTGTGCTGCCACAAAACGACGGCGTACTTAATTGATAGGCCACTGTCACTCACTGACTACTACAAGCCAAGTAGGGTTTGCTTCAACCGTACACGTGGCACTGGATGCCATAGAGGGTAAAACGGTCATTTTAGATCCAGAGAGTCTGAGCTCAATGTTGGGCTTTAAGGCCCATGACAAAATAGAACATGGGCTCCCCCCTTTACTAGGCTGAGGCCCAAAGACTGTACCCATAATCACAAGTTATTTGATGACTATTTCTCCTCAAAATGATATTTGAACTATAGTATGTTTTTTCCTTTAATTTTATTGTGTTATAAATTTAATGGATTATTTATATTTTAGTTTCCCAAAATTTGGCGAATTAATTCTTATGTTGACAAAATTTTCATTTGAGTTTTTTAGTTCACCGGTTTGGGTGTAATAATTTTTGAAACCAAAATTTGGAGTATAACATTGCTGTTTCGGTATATAACCTCACCTTTCCAGTGACAACATACTTGAGATATAAGACATTATCTTTTCGTCATATGATGTCAAATCTTTCATAAAATTTAGTGCAAGACATCGTCTTTCGAGTGTACATCATATTTCTAGTGACAACATATTTCTTGCCTACAACATTACTTTTCATCATATAATATCACCTTTTCTATAAAATGTGGTCGATGTATCCAGTTCAACTAAAAATTACTGCATCTTAAGCAATGGACTAGAACCTTGAATCATATCTACTGCAAAAAGCATAGACGGAACTTTATTTAAGTTTATATGACTGTCACGAACCTAAGTCTGAGACTTGGATAGTTTTGGGAAAGAACCGAGAAAGAGAAGAGAGTAGGAGATAGAAAGTAGAGATTAAGATGAGAAAATGAGAGAATTTTAGAAGAGAAGAGAGAAAAAGATGGCTGAAAAGGAGAGAAAGATAAGAGGTTTTAATTCAAATATTTCTTGGATGATTCAAAACACAACTCTTTACATGCCTTATATAGAATGGGAAGGGGGGGATCAACCGGTTGACAACACACCCCTAATCCAACAACTACATTAAATGCCTAACACTTGCTTACAAGCAGCATCTACTTAATCCTACCTACTACTAAGTGGGAAACCGGTTGAGTTAAGGCACCGGTACAATCCCCTTCAACTAATCTATTTTACTTAATTTATATTTTACATTACATATCTTGTACAAATTAATAAAAGCAAAAAAAAGACTGATACTCTGACATGGTGTGTGACAATGACCTCGTCTGGTCTCCAGAAAGTTATGCAAAAAAGTCATGGAAATTGATTATTTGCTCTCTTATTTGGTCACCAAGAAATTGGGGAAACATGAGAAGTGAAAATTCCTCAACAAGTTTCAATTCCTTCAAAATGTAGAAAATAACTTACCTAAACCCTAACAAAGTTTTAATTCCTTCGTTTTTATCTAACCCCAAAAAAATTTTATTTCTCGTAATAGCAATCAAATATTTTATACCTATTTTTTGATAAGTTGACATGGGAATAGAATTCCTAGGTCAAATGTCATGTAACAACAAACACCATACTCGAAACGAGGGTGCACTTGTATAGAAATATGCCAAAGATCTTTCCACTAGAAGCAAATTTGATCGGTGTTGAGAAAATCCACAAATCGAGCGCAAACGGAAGCGAAAAATCAACAAAAGTAACAAAAATCAACACACAAATATTAATGTGGAAACCCTCTCTCAATTAGTGGGAAAAACCATGGGACCCAAACGGGTGCCTCATCCACTATGTAATTTAAGGAATTACAATCTCTAATTATAAACCCCCAAACCCCATATACAATTATCATCATTACATTTGACTATTGCATAGTAAGTCACCAGCCGTCCCACAATGTAGCTTTGAACGGCAAGCTACTAGCCCTCGCATGATGTAGCTTGGAACAGTAAACTACCAACCCTTGCACAATTTATCTTTGCATGACAGCCACTAGCCTTTCCACAACGCAGCTTTGGAAACAAGAAGCTACAAAAACTCTTATATCTCTCAGTCAAGGCACCCTATCATGACTCTCTTCATGCTCGGTTGAACCACACTCAACAACTCACAAAAAACTTCACAATCTCCGGGGCACCCCTTACAAAAACCCACACAATATTCTACATTTTTCTCTTCACTCTCTCTTCTCTACACTTTTCTCTACATTCTTCAACCCAACACCATCAATTTATATTAAAAAAAAAAAAGAATACCGTAACTCAAAAAACACTTTTGGCAGAGGGTCAAATACATTTTCTTTTTCTATTTTTCATTTAATATATAATTAATTTTGAGATAAAAAATATACCCGACAATTGGATAGTCACACTATTTGTTGAATTAACAGTAGTTGAGGACCGCAGTTTTAACGGGCTAATTATAGATGAGGACAATTGTTAAAAACTCTACATGCCTAGCGCCATGGCAGAAAAGAAAGGCCCCCAGTGTCCACCGTGGGGCACAGGTAAAAAAGGAAAACCAATAATCACACGTATCAAAGGAGGTTTCATCTTGAAAATATTTACAAGAACTGCGGAACGAGCTAATGAATTTGTCTGTGAAAATCTCAATAAAGCAATGCAAAAAGTAGACAAAAAAGGCACCAAACTCAATCGGAGTACCCAATATATACATTGCATAAAATTATTACCTTTCGTAATCTAATGAATTTTTGTCATGTTAATTGATGCACAAATTGGGTAGGTTCAGCATTTTCCATCTCAGGGGAGCATTCCTGGACACCTGCAGATGATGTTGCACGCAATTAGTCTAGAATGTAACGATAATACCAGAGGCACGGCTAATAGGTTTTAGGAGCCCAAAACAAGCATGACAGGAGGGCCCCTTTTTCATTAACGAAAGTGTCTAGAACAATTTAATCGCACCTCAATAATCTACTTCACCTTATGATACTAGCTAAAATGTAGTCATCTACATTATACATGTACATTTGCGTTTAAATTATGAAGAATTCAAATACAAAACCCCATGTGCCCCATGCGTGACGAAGGCCCTATGAATACCCACATTACCATTCAGGATGGTCTCATCTTTTCCTTCTATCCCGATGTTCTTAAAAAGCTTGAGTTTAACTCTCCTTATCAAAGAACTCTCTTAAGAACATTTCGTGTTGTATATGGACAAATGAAAAATCTCATAGAAAGACCATCACAATCACCGGGGCTTTTCCAAACCCAAGCCAGAATAAACTACAAAAACCCAATTTCATGGGATTCAGTCTATGCTAAATCAACTTATGGCAAAGATAGTGGAAAATAATTTCTCTCAAGACCATGAAGCTCAAGATATGGATAATCGCGAAGCCAAGCGGGGAATTTGACAGATCAAAACAAAAGGGTAGAAATGCAAGTTCCAACAAGATGACCACAGTGTAGAAATCATGAGGAAGACTGAGTAAGCATCCAGTGGATAGCAAGCTCCGTTTCCAGTCTGTTAGGACCAAAAAATCGCATCCGGAAAAAACTGACACGTGGCCCCCATAAACCGCAACTAAGGGATGACACGTGACCTCCGGGAGCCGCAATGACAGGGTGACGCATGGCTCCCGGACACCGCAAGCATCTCAAGTCGAGAGGCCCTCCTCCAGAAGCCGGCCGAGCAATAACGGCTACACGGCATCACGACTCAAGTGGACGACGATTCGATGCTCAGAACCCGAAGAATCTTGCCGGAAGACACCTTTTCCAAGAGTCGCGGACGCAGCTCTTGCCAAGGAACACCTTTTCCGAGGGTTCCGGACACAGCTCTTGCCCTTTCTGAGGGTCTCGGACACAGTTCTTGCCAAGGAACACCTTTTCCAAGGGTCCCGGACATAGCTCTCGCCAAACACCTTCTCCGAAGGACGTAGCCCTCGTCTAACACGCCTTCCAAGGCCTCAGACACGGCTCTCGTCAGCCACGCCTTTTGAAGCCTTGGACGCGGCTTCCGCACAGACACCCCTTCCGAGGCCCCGGACACGGCTCTTGTCGGCCACGCCTTCCGGAACCTCGGACACAACTTCCGTCAGATGCACCCTATAAATAGGGCCCTAGCCCCCTATACTTCAACACACATTCACACACCTGCCTTCATACCCACTCCCACTCTAGGACGTCCTCTCGACCCTTCCCCCGGGACTCGGCCGAAGGACCCCCAGAGTAGCGGGACACCCCTTGTTTTTTCTTATTTTCTTGTATCCCATCAAAAAACCTTGTAATATAGACGTTTATAATTAATAAAAATTTAAATAAAGATAAAGGTCTGCATTATCGCTCTCCATAAAAAAACCCTATTACTGTTACCAAAACACAGTCAAACTCAACGAACTTCAAAGTAGAGTCCACAGTGTTAAGGGCGGCGCCAACTACTAAGAGAACCCCCACCCCAGCTAACGCAACATGAACGTGCCCCGGCGAACATTTACCGCGAGCATTCACCGCAACCTTGGCCCAATAGCATTCAAACAAAAGCACGACAGTAACTCTCCATCACCCCAAGCGGTACTCCTCCACACGTCACCCCAAGCGGTATTCTTTCCTCCATCACCCCAAGCGGTACTCCTCCACCCGTCACCCCAAGCAGTATTCTTTCCTCCATCACCCCAAGCGGTACTCCTCCACCCATCACCCCAAGCGGTATCCCCCCCCCCCCCCCCCCCCCCCCCCCCCCCCCCAACCATCTACTATAAATATGGAAAGAATTGCAACATAAAGGGGAAGGAACTTAAGCCCAGTTCTCCCTTAAAGAGCCCAACCAAAAAACCCCGAAACAATTGGCGCCGTCTGTGGGAAGGGCACTAACACTTTCCCATGTCAAGCTCTAGTCACCCCACCACTCCCAACAGGGAGTATCATAACCTCAGTTATATGACCCAAGAACAATTCAATCAACTACAACACCAAATGGGCCAGTTCTTTGCATAAATGGCGAATAATGACACCGAAAGGGTCCCAGACCCCAGCCAATTCACCACCCCTCACAGAACCTCGCGGCACACCCCGACTTAAAGCCAAAACCAAGTTATCGAATCTAGTACGAGCACTTACCATAACCACGCGAGCAAAAACAATAGAAATGCTACCGGTTCAGTAATAATACCCCCGATACCAGGAACTCATTCACCTTTTACATCCCGGCTCCTTCTGACACCTGTGTGAAGGGTAAAAATCCCAAACATTGATTCATTTGACAGAACTCAGAATCTTAAGGACCACTTGACTAGTTTTATGGCACGAATGTACCTGCAGGACGTAGGAGAGGATATATGGTGTAAATGCTTTCCAGCTACCCTTAAGGGAGTTGCACAAAATTGGTTTGCATCTCTCCCAGGCTCATCCATTGACGGATTTTCAGAGCTTTCAGAGCGGTTTGTACATCATTTCGTAAGCAACAAAAGAAGAAGGAAGACAACTGCACATCTTCTCAAATTGCAACAACATGAATTCGAACACTTGAGGAGTTATGTACGACGATTCACACGCGCCATGATGGACGTCGCCAACCTCTCTGATGAAACAGCTATTACCGCGTTTATAAATGGATTGCAGAACTCCAATTTCAAATTTGCGCTGGCCAAGGGACCACCTTCAACAATCAATGAACGATGGGACAAAGCTAATAAGTATATTGCCGCTGAGGATGTGATGCAAGCAACCCCAAGACCTGAAGTAGCTCAGGTAGGGGCCTCTTCAGGACAAAAGGAGAATTCTAGGTCACCGCCAAAGAATACCCGTCCTCCGAAAAGGCGCAAGTCCCTCTTTAAAACCCAGATCCCACCGGAAACCGCACGACCACTGCTAGCAATAAAAACAAAAGAGCAACCGAAAAACTCCAAAGGCACCTCTCCTTCAGATAAAAAAGATAGTTGGTGCTCTTATCATCAAATGTCCACCCACAACACTGCAGAATGCTGCACCTTAGAATCCCGCATGGAGGAAGCAAAGCGCGTAGGTTAGTGGGTGGAATATGCGGACCTGAAAAGACTAAAAATAGGGAAAGCTCGCGGTGAAGACGGTAGCAACCAAAGTCCAAACAAAACGGCACCAAAGGTCATTGCCGCTATCACTAGGGGAGAGTCGTCCGTGTGCAAAAGACAAGAAACTGGGAAAAAGAGGGGGAAGCCCTGTTTCGCACTCGATAGACCAAAATGCACAAATTTTACTGAAGAAGATGCCCAAGGGATTGATACGTGCCAAGAGGATCCTCTGGTCATAACCGCTAATGTATGCGGGCACGTCGTGCACAGAATCCTAGTTGATCAAGGTAGCTCCGTTGATGTCCTCTTTCTAAACTGCTACGCCCGGATGGGAATGCCCATCTCTGCCCTTGCTCCCGCATCAAGCCCTATCGTAGGATTCACCGGAGATCCAATTGTACCACAAGGGAAGATATTTTTGGCCGCAACCTTTCAAGGCGATGGGGGACAACACACTATAAAAAGTGAGTTTTTGGTCATAGATGCTCCTTCGGCCTATAATATAATCCTTAGAAGACCTTCTTTAAATCATTTAAGAGCCGTAGTCTCCACCTATCATCTGGCCATGAAGTTTGAAGCTGATACCGGCTCCATTATGAAAATTCGTGGCAATTAGGGCTCGTTCTCCGAATATTATCATAACTTTCCTGATTCAGCCCTAATAACCGCCGAACCAGCTGAGCCCAGGACATCCTCAAATCCAAGTACGGTCTCTTAGTCTCTAGAGAAATATGAACTGGAGCCAGGACGATACACCTATATAGGCACCTCACTTTCTCAATGCCTAAAGGAGGAGATCGGGGAACTCCTAAAATAGTACCGCGACGTTTTCGCATTTTCCGCTAAAGAAATGCTGGGAATACCGCCAGAAGCGATCACTCACCAACTCAACGTCCAGGTTGACAACAAACCGGTTAAGCAGCGGAAGCGTAGCTTTTGCACCGAACGTAATGAGGCCATAAAGCTTAAGGTATGGAAACTGATCCAAGCAGGATCCGTTAGGGAGGTGTCTTATCTAGAATGGCTCTCTAACGCAGTACTGGTAAAAAAGTCAAACGGCAATTGGAGAATGTGCGTTGATTTCACGGACCTTAATAACGCCTGCCCAAAGGACTCCTACCCTCTTCCTAAGATAGATAAACTCGTAGACTCGACGGCAGGATGTGAGTTATTCAGTTTTATGGACACCTTCTCAGGGTACCATCAAATCAAAATGCATCCGAATGACGAAGAAAAAACGTCCTTCATAACAGCTGAAGGCACGTACTGTTACAAAGTCATGCCATTTGGCCTCAAAAATGACGGCGCCACGTATCAACGGCTAGTCCATAAAATTTTTGATTCCCAGATCGGTCGCAACGTGGAGGTCTACATGGACGACATGATAGTTAAATCTCAAAAAAATCCGAATCACGTTGAAGACTTAAAAGAAGCTCTCGAAGCTCTCAGACGGTATCAAATGAAGCTCAACCCAGAGAAGTGCTCATTCGCGGTACCTGAAGGAAAATTCTTAGGGTTTATTATCAGCGCTAGAGGAATCGAAGCTAACCCTAGAAAGATACGCGCCCTTCGCGAAATGGGGTCACCCCGTTCTTCCAAAGATGATCAGAAACTCGCCGGCTGCATGGCCTCCCTTAACCAATTTATTAGCCGTTCTGCCGAAAAGGTCTTGCCATTTTTCAAGACATTGCGGAAAAAACAACCCTTTTGTTGGAATGAAGAATGCGAACACGCCTTCGATCAGCTAAAACAATATCTGGCGCATCTTCTCGTCATTACCTCTCCTAAGCCAAATGAAAATCTAAGCCTTTATTTAGCCATCTCGGAAAACACCACCGGTGCTGTACTAGTAGCCGATCGTGAGGGTAGGCAACTACCGATATACTTTGTGAGTCAGTCCCTTAAGAACGCAGAAAAGAGATACCCTTCCATCGAAAACACCGCGTTGGCCTTAGTCATAGCTGCACGCAAGTTGAGACCTTACTTCCAAGCCCATACCATAACCGTGCTCACTCATCTCCCTTTCCGGAAGTTGCTTGCAAAACTAGACTGCTCTGGAAGAATGTTGAAATGGGCAGTGGAACTTTCGGAACATGACATACGGTACTCGCCTCGCCAAGCCATCAAGGCACAGGCCCTAGCCGACTTTTTGGTAGAATGCAATTTTGAAATTCCTAAGCTAGCAGCTCCCCCCAAGGAGAACCATCTTTGGAAACTGTTCGTAGCCGGTTCTGTCAACCAGGGGGGCAACGGTGCAGGCATTGTGCTGATAAATCCAGAAGGAGAATGCACAGAGTATGCAGTAAGGCTCAATTTTAACGCCACTAATAACGAAACCGAATACGAGGCACTACTCCTAGGTATCGACGACGCCAGAGCCACAGGCGCCAAGCATGTTGAGATCTTCAGCGACTCAGAACTGGTAGTAAACCAAGTAACCGGGAAGTACGGAGCAAAGGAGCCCCACCTAGCACGATACCTTGGTCTGGTCCAGCAAAGAATTTTCGGGCTAGAAATCTTTAATATACGAGGAATCTCCCGAGAGGACAATAGACGCGCTGACGAACTAAGTCGACTTGCTGGTCATAAACACACAGTGGAAAGGGAAAAAGGGAGCGTACAGATGCAAGAGGCCAACGTAAAATATCCGAACAGATCCCCTCATATGGACGTAATGCAAATACAACACAAGGAGGGGTGGATGCGTCCCATTTTGGATTTCATTCTTCAAAACAAGATACCAACAGACAAGAATGAAGCACGAAAGCTGCAAAGGCAAGCAACCCGTTTTGTGATAATCAACCAACAGCTCTATAAAAGATCATTCACAT
Organism: Simmondsia chinensis; assembly: GCA_018398585.1. Classification (NCBI taxonomy): domain Eukaryota; kingdom Viridiplantae; phylum Streptophyta; class Magnoliopsida; order Caryophyllales; family Simmondsiaceae; genus Simmondsia; species Simmondsia chinensis. Next base: position 4,548,100 of record JAGTTD010000013.1, read on the forward strand.
GTCCTCTACTGAAATGCCTAACCCAAGAAGAAGGAGATTATATGCTAAGGGAAATCCACGAAGGAATTTTCGGAGTATACATTGGGAAGCGGACATTAACAAGGATGGCGCTTAGAACCGGATACTTTTGGCCTACCATGGAAAAGGATGCCGGCACATTGGTCCTGAAAATGTGATAAGTGCCAGAAATTTGCACCACTAATCCACACTCCGGTGGTACCGCTACACCCCATCATTGATCCAATACCTTTTGATCAATGGGGAATGGATATTCTAGGTCAATTCCCACAGGCTAGCGGACAAAGAAAATTTCTGATAGTAGCTGTGGACTACTTCAGTAAATGGGTAGAAGCAGAGGCGGTAGCTAAGATCACAGATAATGTCACCCGTCAATTCCTGTGGAAAAACGTTATAACATGTTTCGGGATTCCACGAGCCATCATAACTGATAACGGAACACAGTTCAGCTCGCCACGATTCTGTAACTACTGCCAGCACATGAAGATTGCCCTCCACTTTGAATCTGTAGCTTACCCGCAAAGCAATGGACAGGTAGAAGCCGACAACAAACAGATACTTGTCGGATTATGACGGAGATTGGACGACGCGAAAGGTAAGTGGCTAGAAGAGCTACCCAGTGTTTTGTGGGCCCACCGTACGGTCTACCGAGTAGCCACAGGAGAAACCCCTTTCACGTTGGTTTACGGTACCGAAGCCGTAATCCAGGTGGAAATAGGAGAGCCCAGCCACCGGGTCCAGGATTACCGCCAGCCTGAAAATGGGGAACTACGGAGACACTCCCTTGATTTAATCTACGAAATCAAGGAAAATGCTCTCCTCCCTATAATGGCTCAGAAACAGCGGATGTCCCAGCACTACAATAAGCATGTAAGGCCTAGGGGCGTGGAAGTAGGGGACCTAGTCCTACGTCGAGCAAGCACTACTCACAGAGTTGGATCAAGAAAAGTAGCCCCCAATTGGGAAGGTCCCTTCCGTGTGAGCGTAAAATTAGGAAACGGAAGCTACAAGCTACATCGCATCGACGGCACTAAGGTACCACGCTCATGGAACATGAAGAATCTTAAGAAATACTACACATAATGAACCGCGTCCCTCCTATTATACATACTGCAATAGAATCCCGTGAAGCACTTAGCTATCCTAAAATAGCAAATATAAGTATCTTGAAGTTTACACAGATACGGAAAATGTATGCCGATGTGCTTATATATTAGTATATGTTATGTATATAAAGAGCTATGCGTCACAACTCATAGACAAAGTGCAGATATACGCGAACCTATCTCACGCATACACCGTAGCTACAAGGAAGGCAAAAATATACACCCAAAAAAGAGGAGAAATCCCCCATGGTATGGGGCACCCATATCCGTCTCAAAAATATAATCTAAGTCCACATGTCTTCAAAAAAAAGGGGGGGACGGGGAGTTTTACAAAACACAAGACCCTAGGACAGAAAACAACTAAGAGTGTCTGCCGTCGGTTGAATCCCTTAAACGGGAAATATCTTGGTGAAACCGGTCAGCCACTTGCTGAAGTACTTCCTGGCCTAAACTAGGACGACTCTGATGTAAACGGCGAGCAAAACCGGAAAGGCCTGAGGTAAAACCCTGCCAGTAAGAAGAACTCATCAAACCACGAAACTCTTCACCAGCTTTGAACTGAGAAACAGCCCCTACGGCACTCTCTATAGCCCTAGATCCCTCCGCTTGGCGACATCGCACCTCCTCTTGAAGTTTCTCTAAACGCACCTGATAAGACAGCAACTCCTCTCTTAGTCCCTGAGCTTCTAGAGAAGCTTTTACTTGCACTTTTCGAAGACTTTGTGCCTCCGCTACCGCCTTCTCTTTCTCTTCACGAGCTCTCTGCACCTCCTCGACTGCCATTTCCTTCTCTTTTTGTAGCAACAAAAGCGTTCGACCCTCTTCCTCCCTAGCCGCCTTCATCCCTTGTATCTCCATGGCCAAGTTCTTGTTTGCTTCCTCCAAATGAGCAAGCTCTCTGGCTGCCGCCTCCTTCTCTTGAAACCACCCCAAAGCCATGGCAGAGGACCACGAGCTAATCTGCAACCACACCACAAACATGTCAGTCTAAAAGCAGCCATAAAATATCTAAACATAGTAAAGACGCTACCTTTAAAGCGTAAGTAGAAACCGTATCGCCCGTAGCCGCCGGTGGAGCCTCTGAAGGAAGTACAGCCAGACTTGCTCTTCGAATAAGATCCACACCCTCGCAAGGGGAAAGAGTAGAAGAACTATCAAAGAAGGGACTTCATGAGAAAAGCTCCCTTCGCCAACAGATGCTCTGCTCCCCAAAGGAGGAGGTGTCGACCCTAAAGAAAGACCGTGAAAAGGGTCCAGTGTGGCTGAAAGGTTAATCCTAAATGAGGAAGGAAACCGGTCAGGACCACAACCAACCCCTAAATCTACGTCCCCAAACAAAGGATTAGAAGGGGGCATCCGGCTTGGTAGCTCAATTGAGGCCGGAACCCTTCCCGATATATCTTCCTCTGGAACCATTCCCCTTTGAACAGGCACCTCAGGGGCCCCTTCAACTATCATTCCCTCACCTGTCCTTGGGGTCTCTCCTTGAGCATTGAACTCAACCGCCTCTGCCGCAGCGGTAGTGGGGAAATTTTCTGTTGTCCTCCCTGATGAAAGAACTGGGGGCACGACCAGTCCCGCTGAAATGGTAGTAGCAATATTTTCTGTCCCTCCTGGTGAAGGCTCAACCGGTTCAATGGCAACGGTGACGGACACATTTTCGGCTGTCGTTCCTAATGAAGGAGGCAAAGGCTCAACCGGATCCATGGCAACAGTAACAGACATGTCTCCTGTTGTCCTTTCTGATGAACGAACTAAAGTCTCAGATGAAACACCAGGCACCTCCTCACCAGGACCAGATACTGACGCCACCCCTACTGGTTGAAATTTCGGGGCAAGGGGCACTCCCTTCCGACTAAGACGCTTCAGTTGCCGCCTCATGAGCATTTAGAGCAAGAGGAGACCTCTCCAAAGCAGGGGAAGCTTGCACGAAAGAAATTCTTGGCACGCCTCCTTGAGAAACATATGCCCTTGTAGAAGGCCCCTCCACGTGAGTCGTGCTTCCGGTTTTTCTTTGTCTTTTTGAACGCAGAGTCTCCTTGGAGGACTCTTCTCTACTTTCAGCAGTAACTCCTTTTCCTCTCTTTGAGGCCTTCTTGCCCTCAACGTCGACCTTTTTTGCTTTTTCCCCAACCTTGCCGCACCTTGGCGGCAAGTCTCCGTAAGCTGGACAATGTCCACATCAACCCCCCGCCCTGCAAAAACGGTAACCAATGACAAAAGTAGGTTATGAAAGTCCAAAAAGAACACAAAAAACTTCTTCCCATAAGTAAAGAATTCGCTTACCACTAACCGGACGAGCACAATTGCTTTTATAAGAATGCGCTCCTGGGCCAAAACCTCCTTGACGGCTAAAAACCGTGAGCCCAAATCCCTCTCAAAATATCGAACCACCTCCTTATCAAGAGGGGAAAGTCGTCTTCTGAAGGGATATTGTTCTTATTTATCTGAGTCCAGTATGTAGGAAGAAGTAGGGGATGTGAAAGCCTCACCCAAACAAATTTACTTTGCCAAAAATTCAACTTAGAAGGATTATTTTCCACAAACTTCACCTCTGCCTTGCCCTCAAATGTTACCACACCCCTTATTTGCCTAGCCCTAAATAAATAATCAAAACTGCGTGTAGAGGGGGTTAATCCCGCTACATAACAGGTAACTAAATACCCATAAATATTTCTAAATCCATTCGGGCCAATTTGACTAGGGCACAAAGAATATTGTCTAAAAACCCACTCTAGTATACTCGGCAAGGGAAATCTCAACCCCGCCTCCAAAGAATCCACGGTAACCGAAAAGGAGCCTGGGTGACGTGGGAATAATATATTGTCATTTTCCCCCGGTCCTATAATCTCATAATCAACAGGGAAATAATACTTATATCGAAACTGCTTTATTCCCTTAGCAGTAGACAGAGAAGATACGAATGATCCCAAAGGAAGCATTAGGGCCATGTCCGGGATTTGGGCACGAACTGCATCCTCCTCAGGAGATTGTGCAAGTAGGGGAGCTAATCGCGACAACGGCTCCACCATCAGACCCTCTTCCAAAGAAGTCCCCCCGGTTCCACCCTGACGGCCACGACCTCGCTACGCCCTTTTTGGAGCCATCCTCTAAAAAGAAAAGGAAAGAGAAAAAGTCAAATAAAGAGCCTTACCCTAACAAATTTTGGGACGGCTCACCAGAGTTCCCTATGGGCAAATCAAAAGCATTTATCTCAGAGGACAAGGATGCATTCCCAGAGCCGGGCCAGCAAAAAGAAGGTGACACCGCTTGGTCAAGAAGCACCCCCACCTCAATTACAGGGCTAGCGGCCAAATTCGCAAGAAATTCATTGATAATTTGGGCATTATCATGAGGTTCTCAAATGGAAACCCTGGCAATACTGTTTGAAGTTCGAAACTTTGGAAAAATGAGGAAAATGCTAAAAAAAGCCAAATCAAACTTTAAGTCCCACAAAATACCATAAAACTAACAATAAATTACCTTGGAATCAGGGTAAAAACCGGGTATAAGTAGAAGGAATGGAGGTTTATGAGGAGAGGAGAGGAGAGGAGAGGGGAGGGGATCGCTGAGAAGGAAAAAGAAGGTTTTAGGGTTTAAGAAGAAAAATAGGTGATAAATGCCTCAAAGTAGGAAATGACAGCCAAAGGAAGGGCATGGCTACATGTCGCATCATATTTAAGCAACCTTGAATACTGCGCCCCCAAGTATACCCAGAACCCAGCAGTTACCGGCTGGGGGCTTTTCATTTGCGTTACCTAAATTATTTGCTTTAATTTAAATGGTTTGATTTATTTAGCCCAACCTTTACCGGCTGGGGGCTTTTCATTTACTTTACCTAAATTGTTTGCTTTAGTTTGAATGGTTTATTTTATTTAATTCAGCCTTTACCGGCTGGGGGTTACCTAAATTGTTTGCTTTAGTTTGAATGATTTGATTTATCTAGCCCAGCCTTTACCGGCTGGGGGCTTTTCATTTACTTTACCTAAAGTGTTTGCTTTAGTTTGAATGGTTTATTTTATCTAGCCCAACCTTTACCGGCTGGGGGCTTTTTATTTGCGTTACCTAAATTGTTTGCTTTAGCTTAAATGATTTGATTTATCTAACCCAGCCTTTACCGGCTAGGGGCTTTTCATTTACTTTACGTAAATTGTTTGCTTTAGTTTGGATGGTTTATTTTATTTAGCCCAGCCTTTACCGGCTGGGGGTTTTTTCATTTACTTGACCTACATTGTTTGCTTTAGTTTGAATGGTTTGATTTATCTAACCCAACCTTTACCGGCTGGGGGCTTTTTATTTGCGTTACGTAAATTGTCTGCTTTAGTTTAAATGGTTTGATTTATCTAACCCAGCCTTTACCGGCTGGGGGCTTTTTATTTGCGTTACTTAAATTGTCTGCTTTAGTTTAAATGGTTTGATTTATCTAACCCAGCCTTTACCGGCTGGGGGCTTTTCATTTACTTTACCTAAATTGTCTGCTTTAGTTTGGATGATTTGATTTATCTAACCCAGCCTTTACTGGCTAGGGGCTTTTCATTTACGTTACCTAAATTGTTTGTTTTAGTTTGAATGGTTTATTTTATCTAACCCAGCCTTTACCGGCTGGGGGCTTTTTATTCGCGTTACCTAAATTGTTTGCTTTAATATGAATGGTTTATTTTATTTAACCCAGCCCTTACCGGCTGGGGGCTTTAAATTTGCGTTACCTAAATTGTTGAGTCGGTTCCGAAAATAATGCTGAAAAATAAAAAAATACAAAAAATAATGCTGGAAAAAAAATATTTCCATATCTACTGTTGAACCGCTTTTTTTAAAAACGGTTTACTTCACATTAAACAGGGTTTACTAAACGCGGTTTATCACGTAATGAACCGCGTTTACGAAACGCGGTTCACAATCAGGATCTCCCTTAGCGAGGCCCCCTTAAATTTAATTTATAATCATATTAATTACAAGGTCTAAGCACTAATGTCCTGCTAGCCCAATGGTCACGGTCATTAAATGGCAAATGCCTGACGTGGGTTCGATTCCCACTTAATGCAATATTTTTTAATTTTGGGAGAAATTTTCTAAGCTTTTTCTTAAATGTAATAGTTAAAAACTAAATATACAATTTTAAAATTACTTTTAAACTCTTACGAGTCACAAGTTTGGATTTACCTTTTAAAATTATCTTCTTTTTATTACATGGATAAATAAAAGTATAATATATGTGGGAGTCTTTATACAAATATTATAAATGTGGAAGTCTAATTAAAATTCAAATTTCTATAGTACTTTCCTAGTTTGAGTAGATGTGCTTATCTATTTTTTTGAGTTGTGAAACGATTAAAAAAATGTCGATTGTGAATTTTTTAATAATTTTTATTATTAAGTTATTATTTTTTATTCAAGCCCCTCTTACTCTAAAATTCTGGATCCGCCGCTGCCCCCACTTACAGTTACCACTATGCGTGATGATCGTCACATTGATTCCATGTCCCTCTCAATAAAGCTCCAACATCATAAGTGGAGGTGGTAGAAAATCAGGCAAAGTTATCAAAAAAATGCTGCTAATTCAGTAGTGGTCAAATAACTCCGACAATAGTACTTGAAAGATCTCCGGCATATAAAGCAGAAGAAGGGCGGCAGCGTACGATGTGACCTGCGGTGGGTTAACAAGAAAGAGGCAGAGAGATGGTGAGAGCCGGCGCGAGGGATACGAGTGAGTGAATGGGTCGGTGTTGTAGATCCTCAGTAAACCGCGTCTAAAGAACGCGGTTTATTTAAGTATAAAACACTTCTAAAAGACGCGGTTTTATATGTATAACCGCGTCTCTAAGACGCGGTTTAAATGTAAAACAAACGCATTAATTTGACGCGGTTTATTATAGCCGCATTTTGTAAATGCGGTTCAACAGTAGATATGGAAATATTTTTTTTCCAGCATTATTTTTTATATTTTTTTATTTTTCAGCATTATTTTCGAAACCGACTCTAAATTGTTTGCTTTAATTTAAATGGTTTGTTTTATTTAACCCAGCCTTTACTGGCTGGGGACTTTTCATTTGCGTTACCTAAATTGTTTGCTTTAGTTTAAATGGTTTGATTTATTTAGCCTAGCCTTTGCCGGTTGGGGGCTTTCAATTGCGTTATCTAAACTGTTTGTTTCAATTTTTAATGGTTTGTCTTATTAACCCAGTCTCTATCGGCTAGGGGCTTTTTAGCTACTTTATGTCAATTGTTTATTTTTAGTTTGAATGGTTTTATTTAACCCAGCCTTTACAGGCTGGGACTTTTAACTGCCTTACTAAGATTGTTTGTCTTAGGTTGAATGATTTCTTTAATCTAGCCTCTACCCACTGGGGGACTTTCTACTGAGCCAAACTTCCACCAACTAGAAACCTCGCATAAGGTCACCAGTAATATGGCTTAAACCAATCTTTGCTTACAAGAAGACCGGCGGTACACTCCCCCCAGCTGGGAGTCCGCAGCTGTTTGAGTCCCACCTAACATCGGGACCGACGGTACGCTCTCCCCAGCTGGGAGTCCGCAGCTGTTTGAGTCCCACCTAACATCGGGACCGGCGGTACACTCTCCCCAATTGAAAGTCCACAGTTGTATGAGTCCCACTTAACATCAGGACCGGCGGTACACGCCCATTAGCATAAAAGTACACCACTAGAAAGCCCCCACTCTAGATAAATGAGAGATCACCATTGGCAAAAAGTAACCCGCCAAATTCACAACACGTCATCCAAAAAACCAGCAAATAACATCTACTCCGGCATAAACAAAAAGCATAAATAAAAAGAGGAAGAGTTGGGTATAAGAATTCGGCCACACTTTGGACAAAAGCAAGGGCCTATATAATAACGGGCAGGATAAAAGCCTTAGCAAAACGAACCGCGGAAAATACTACCATACATAGCAATATTATACAAGATTGATATTACACAAAGTAAGCACGATACAAGGAAAGTAAACACCCTTCTAAGAAGATGACTATACACATACACAAAAATAACAAGTTGCCCGTCCCTACCATTTCAGATCTTCACAAACCGTGGGACCCCCCTTTTTTTTCATAAAAGCCGCAAATGACATTATGGGATCATTACCACAATGAAATAAAGACCCGGAGTAAGAAAATAGTTGCGCTTGAGAGTCACAGCGATGATTTCCCAAATAAACTACATGCCCACGCAAACCCCCATGAAGAGCACACCGAAATATTTGATTATGGGCGGTAAAAGCCAAGTGCTCCCTCGACACAGTAAAACTAGTAATAACGGAATCACATCTACCTCCAGACCAAGGTAATCGAATGTACAAATGAAACTGTCTCTCCCAAGAAAGGGGATCCTCAGAATGGGGCAAAGTCCGCACAGTAAAAACAGGACTCCTCAACGTAACCAAACAAAGAATGTGTGAGTCTGCTGAAGTCTCCCACCACTTAGAAATCTTAGCGTCTCGCCAGGCAAAAAGATTCTCACAAACCACGTCGGGAAACGGCATCCTACAAAAAGTACCGGTAGTTGTATTCCATCGAACGATATAGGGACAAGCTTGAGCATCCCCCAAATAATGTCCCCAATCCGACAGAAAGTACAACTCTCCACCCAAACAAACGTGATCCACAAGAGAGACATTTCTGGGATCCACATCAAGACTCCCCCAAAAATTCCAGCTACCCTCCCAGAAGTATACATGATACGCGCTAGGCCAAGGACCCCAGTAAGACTGAGATAAATCCATCACCAGTAGATAAAGATAAAATCCAAAATCGGCAGCAATGTCAAAACACCCAAATACCAAATTCAAAGGGGAATCTGCATATCCCATGGAAACTCCATCAGGAAGAGGAACCAATTGACGCACCCCCACAGCCGGATTACAAACGAACAGCCGAGAAAGATTATAATCATGGCACAACATTAAACCGCCTTCAACACCCAAAACACGAACATTGTCGGTTAATACTTCCAACACCTCAGCAGGAACTACCGGAGAAAAATCTCCCAAAGAGGAAAAAACCTCCAGACTATCACGGCTTAAGTCATTTTCAGGCTGCAAGATAAATCCGTCAGCAGTACGACTCAAAGAGCGAAAAGATTGCTTTTTAACGAATTCGTAATCAAAAAGTAGATCATGAGCAACAGGAGAAACGCAAGTAAACCTTAAAATTGATTTGGCAGGAAGCCGCGACCAAATTTCACGAGTAATATCATCCATAATAAAAAAGAGGGAGATGAGCAAAGGAAAAGCAAAGTTCAATAAAAGTTAGTTAACTTAAACACTTAGGAAAAATTAACCACCCAAGATATACTTTTATAACCAAAATCCTTGGAAGACACTAACCCCACATTCATGGTATTTATAGCAAAACACTTTGGGGATAAAAAAGCACCTTTTTACCCCAAAGTGGGGGGCTAACTGTTAAGGGTGGCCCCAACTACTAAGAGAACCGCCACCCCAACTAACGCAACATGAACGTGCCCCGGCGAACATTTACTGCGAGCATTCACCGCAACCTTGGCCCAATAGCGTTCAAACAAAAGCACGACAGTAACTCTCCACCACCCCAAGCGGTATTCTCTCCTCCACCCGTGACCCCAAGCGGTACTCCTCCACTCGTGACCCCAAGCGGTATTCTTTCCTCCATCACCCCAAGCGGTACTCCTCCACACGTCACCCCAAGTGGTACTCCTCCACCCATCACCCCAAGCGGTATTCCTCCCTACGTTACACCCAAGCGGTATCCCTCCTACATGACACCAATAAGCACCCCCCCCAAAAAAAAACCAACCCCCCCTCCCCCCTCCCCCCCAACTCTACTATAAATATGGAAAGAATTGCAACATAAAGGGGAAGGAACTTGAGCCCAGTTCTCCCTTAAAGAGCCCAACCAAAAAACCCCGAAACACACAGCAAGCACAAATAATAGATGAATGAATTGACCCAAGGAAAATTACTCCCCATCCAGGCGAATTATGATCGCGGCATCAGAAATACTGAGTACTCATTCTCCTTTTTCTCAACAGAACTTACATGTCCCTAAGGGTAAAGATTCTAAATGAAAACTTGTTTGTCGGGACACAATATCTAGAAAACCATTTGTCTGGGTTTATGGCTAGGAAGTATATGCAAGATGCATTGAAAGAAGTTTGGCGTAAATGTTTTCCAACAAAGTAAAAAGTGTTAGCACAAGCTTGGTTAAAGCGGTTCGATAAATAGTTTCACCTGAAGAACGTTATACTTGCCACTTTTTGACCAGCAAACAGCAAAGACCACAACAAAGTTGGTTCACCACAAAACGAGAATTTGAACCCCTGCATGATATTGTGCGGAGGTTCACACGAGAAAGTCGATATTATAAGTTTATCAGATAGAACTGCAATTAGCGCCATCAATAGTGGATTCCGCAGTTGTGACATCAAGTTCACTTTAGCCAAGAGTCAACCTAAAACATCAGACAAGATATGGAAGAAAGTGGATAAATACAATTCTGCAGAAGATGCAATGCATCCTGTCGAGGGAAGTACATATAGAAGTGCAGATTAGCCAAAAATGGTAGATACGAGCAAAAAAGACCAATCAGAGAATGACTAAGAACAATCACCAATGATCAGAGCCAAGATTTTGATGGAAGAAGACCTTTGATGAAGGTTCTATGCCCAAACCGCAAGAAAAGGCAAGGACTTATCATCAGAAAAGAAATGAGTATAAACGGTGTGAATTTCGTAGTGGTCATGGGCACATTACAGGCGAACATCAGCACTGAAAAACTGCATTGAACATTTGGAAAAGAGCAGATGCTTGAAAAAAAAAATGTTGATCTAAACAAGCTAAGATAAGAGGACCAAGCGCATGTATCTGTCCCTCTGAAGGAAGAACCAAATTCACTCAAGAGGATAATCACCACAATCTATGGAGGTTTGACTTTTGGCGATTTAGCTATGGCACCTGAACCTGCCTTCAAAGACAGAAGAACAAAAGGCAAAAAGAAGTCGACCTTCTCCACAAATCGCTTTAGTATAAAAAAGACACATGTTGCTTAAATATAGAGACAACTTGCATGCCATCATTGTTTATGTGGGAATTTGCAAACACCGAGAAGCACAACTGAACCCGAGTAAAAAGAAGCGGAAACATAAATCTTGCATGAGACCAAAGCTTAAAACTGGGCGCTGTCACCAGACTCAAATTTCCAACCACAAAAAGGACCTTCAAGAACCAGCCTTAAACTCATAGCAAACCGTACTCTACCTCGGCCAGTACCAAAAGTTGTCACTAACCCATCTCTAAAAAAAAGTTCGACGCTGAGTTCCCACATGGGCCAAGCATGCTACCAACAAAGGAACACAATCCCGTTCATTGTGCCATGCATCGCTGACTCGTCTACCAGGGACGAGACCAACTATGGGCAGGGGGAGTACTTGCCTACATCAGGCGAATGTCAAAGCGACTAATGGAACCATCGCTCCACCAAGATATCTATATCAAGAGTGTAAAGCCCCATATCCTGGTTCGAACACCCGCCGCAAAAAAGCACAATACTCGCTCAACAAGAGACAAGTTTCCAGGTATCCAAAGCTCAATTCAGGTATACAACTAAACCATAATCTATTCCAGTCTTAGAATCTCTCCATCATAGGAGTATGTAATCCCTGGTCATTGCACATGCCTTTTAACACTTTTCCAATGTCCTTAAAGACATTGAATTCAGCTCTCCTTATTAAGAACCTTGCTTACAAGCACCACTCAATGGGAATGAAGATAAATAAGCGGGTGTTGGTGACAACGAAAATCACAAAAAACTCAAAGATGAAGCTGCACTGCCAACTGCAATCAGAGACTGCAGGAGTAAGGCTATGTCTTTGCTGGAGGGAAGACATTATCTAGAATATATTTCTTCTTGACATATTTTTTTGGCTGAAGATTACTTTGTCCTTTAAAGTTTCTTTTGTTTGGCTTCGAAAATTAATTTCATTGCATAACCTCACACGGGTCGAGATTTACCATAGGGGAAAACAACTTGTCTCCAGAGGCAGACAAGTTCTCCCATTTTCTTTTCAAATAATTTTGACCATTTAGTTATATATGCAACGTTGTAAATGGGGTGGAAACAGAATTCCTCGCAACTGAACCGTGCTTATGCACAACTAAAAGCATAGAGACAAGGATTAACGAACCTCGAAGATATTTTTCGTAGTCATAAAGCTGCCTTAGGAAACCAGCATTAGGTGATGCCCGTGGTCTTTTGCTTTTTACGTGTTCGAGGGCTTGGGATACCGTCATACCGTGCTTTTTCATCAGATAAGCCACAACAATAGTCACACTGCAAGATTTTAAAGGGGAATTTATTTAAAGCCCGTTGGATTGCCAAACCATCATCATTCAGGCTCACGTAGCTTAGCAGTTAAGTATGTTGCCATTTCTGCCAACTTGTAAACACTACCAGCCTGATTGCCCTAGAAGAAGGCTGTACTTATATCTTACAGATTATCTATTCAATAATTCACAGGAATAAGGCCTGTTTGTTCAATCTTGCTATTGAAAAAAGTGCTTGTTAAAGGAAAAAACAGTTCTTTAAGGATTTAAGAGTGATTAGCTTGAAAAGAAAATGCTTTTAAATGAAGTATATGCTGTTTTTCTACTTAAAGCCGAAGTAGGAAAATTGTGCTTCTTTTTTAAAGTAGACGCATAAACAAAATCTAAAAAAAATTATTAGACAAAAATACTCTTATTAAAAGCACTTATTATGGAAGCACTTCTGCAAAAAATGCTCCTGAAAAAAGCAATTTTTCACAATTTGAAGGCTTACTCTCCAGTCTACATTCAACTGCTCTTGAGAAGGGATGGACATGTGGGACAAAGAGCAAATATTCCAAGCTAGTTATCGTTCTAAGCAATTCTTACAGGAAAAGAAAGCAGAAATCAGCTGTTAGAACGAGCGAAGAATGTTGAAAAACTATGGAATGCTCAAAAATCCCTAATTTTCCAGGAAAGAATTCCCAATCCTCGTGTTTTTTTCTGGAAAATGCATTAAAAAAGAATAAGTTCTCCAATTCTCTACAAAAAGAAGATTTTCTGGTTTTATTTCGGTTGTATTAAAAGTTGGAAAACACTAATCCCTCGTTGCCCAAGTTTTCCTTTGTGACCTGAGGTCAATTTTCCATGTTTTCTAATTTTCCATGCATTTTCCATTTTTTTCATTTTCAACAAGAAAAACTTGGAAAAGCATACATAAAAGACAAAAAAAATTCACAAACTAAACGCACCATAGAGTTCTGCCTTCCTTCTTTAGATACAATTGAGACATTAGAATAACAATGGAACTTTCGCCAATAGCACAACATTGTAATATCAAATTCTCTACTTCTCTTGACTAGGAGACATGACATAATGAATGGAAATCCCATGGCAGTTATTATGAAGTCATATGCATTACCTTCTGGATCTCCCTAGAAAACAGTGGACCAGCACTCCGCCACCCGTACTTTTTGCTTCATCAATGAATCCGAAACATTCATCGAAGTACCGTTTTATATCTGTATCTTCTTTGTCCGACACTACCTCAATACAAAAACTTGCACTATTAGACTACAAAGAACCAGATTACCACTATCATGTAAATTTTAAAAGAACTATTGGGCTGCTAGATCACCGAAAAACTATCTTTCCTCTTTGTCTGGAATGTTGATGTGGTGAAGAAATTTTCGTTCCGTTGAACCTTATTTTTCAGCCCAGTATACCCATTTGATAGGATAATGATATTGCGCCTATGTATATCCATTGAGTGTCCTTGTGTTGTTTGTATCCTCCATATTAGATTTATAGTGAAAGTTTTCTACGTCCGCTCGTGATTTTTCTTTCAATTTAATGGTTTTCCTTGTAGATCTCTGTATTATTGTTTCACTCTCTCCTCATCTCATTTTTATTTAGGCATGGTTTTGGCATCTAAATCAAACTCAATTCTTGGATAGTTTTACTCTTACCTAACAATTTCAAACTAAAATTTCATAATATGATACCAGTTGGATACGGTAAGACAACAGCATTGCAACACTGTCATCAGAAGAAAGGCCAGCTTTCGAAGTTTGCAACAATGCAAGTGCCAGACCAGTCTACCAGCAAGAGAAGTTTTCTCTCGAAGGATAATCAATACAACTATCAAATGTATTAACAGGGGAAATGGGAGAATACCTTCAATGACCTTATATACAAAATCATTTGGATACATTGGAGCCATCAAACCAGCAATAGTCAAGATGTGAGTTATGTTCAAGCTCTTCAAGGCGACTTTATTGTTGGCAGCCCCAAGGGAACCCAAGAAGAGACCCTATAATGAATCACATCACATTATAATACATTAGTCACCATGAAGAGGATTAGCAATATATGGAATGGAAATTAGGAAAACCACATAGAAAATTTACCTCTTCAATTTGGCATGGAACGTTGTCACCTTTCACAAACTTTGCTGCATAAATAGCTCGCACAACCGCTGCTATTCTTTGCCTGGATATCTCAGCAACGCGATCCATTGATAGTAAATGTGACCTCAACTTTACTCCTTATCACTTCAGCAAACAACTTATACTATGAAATACAACACATATAACGGAGTTGCACAATGTCAAGCGATCAAGTTCATCAAGGTAACCTGCAGAATGTGATTCACAAACGAATTTTAGTCTTTAGAAGTCGTAAACAAACGTCAAACAACTATCCCAACTACTTAAGCCAATGGGTTAAGGCCCCATAATGATTCTATACTCTAACATGCCATTTCCCTTCACATGAATGCCTACTAGGTCTAAAGCATGGATAACACATAGACCTACTTCATAACATGCGCTAATTATGCAACATTGAAAAGTGGAGGCTGTTGGGACCAAAATCATGAGTTCTCAATCAATAAGGCTTTGATATCATGTCCAGGAACCAATTATCCCAAAAACTTAAGATGATGGGCAAAGGCCCATGTTTGATTTTGTACTCTACACAAATGAAACTTAAGAGTCCGAACCAGAAGCTGTAACAAAGGCCCAAATTCCATTTTGCTTCTCACTACACATCAAGTGCCCTAAAGTTAAATGGCATATATCTATCTCATATATACTCCTGAAGGCATCACATAAAAAAACTCCACAACTCCTCACTATAGATTTGAATATAGTTGAAATTTTTTTAGAAGGAAGTCAAATTGAAGATAGAAGGATGATCAAATCATTCATAACTGCATTATCTGAAAAAAACAAAGCGCCAAATACATTGAATCACAAAAAGATGCACGATTTACAAGTTTGCCTTACTCTGATACGGTTAAAGCAGGAAGAGTGGCTAGATCGTCCTCTTTAAAGCTTAACCAGGATTGATAGCAGAAATTGAGGGAGAAATAATGTAGAATTCAGATAAAGGGGAGAAGATGAATAATTCAGTTTTGATCATTCATTTTATATCCTTCATTACAACCCTATTACCCTTTTATAGAAATTGGGGAAGGGGACAACTAGCTAATATCCTCACTATAAAACAAAAGAGAAAATTACCTAGATTATTATTAGGAAAATTATCACTTAAATACCCTGAGGTTTGAACATTTATCACATTAGGCACCCTAACATTTTAATATACACAATGGGGTACCCCGAGGTTTGAATATTTTATCACTTAGGTACTCTATGTCAGAATTTGATAAATTTTGTAAGAATCTAACCAATTTTATACAAAAATGCTACTATAATACATGGTTACGATAATATATATAAGTAATGTCAATGTTTTCGTGTAAAATACAACGAATTGTGCTAAATATTCAACGAATATTGATATAAACTACCTAAATATTGCCACAATCATGTGTCATTTTTGAATTTTTGCAAAAAATATCAAATTCTAATGAACATATTAATATATTTTTTGAATCATGCTCAATTTTAACATTTTCTAGGTAAAATCTATCGAATTTTGACATAAAAGTACTTGATTGATAAAACTTTAAAACTTCAGGGTAACTAGGTGATAAAATATTCAAACCTTACGATACCCTATTGTAAATACTCAAGCCTCAAAATACCTAGTAATAACTCCCCTTATTATTAAAACAAAACTACCTAATTAAGTACTATTTAATCGCATACCTACAACGTGATTAATATATTTTCCCTATAGCATACTCGAATCATTTGATCAAGACAAGTAATTCACCTTCAAAAGAACTAGCATCAAACAATAATGTTAAAAAAAAAAAAGAATCAAACAATCAGGAGTACACAGCAATCACAAAAACAATTCTGAACACATCATCAAAATACAGCGCTACATCAAAATGCAAAGCACAAAGAATTCACGAAGATACTTCAATTAAACCTAATTGAGAATCGTAAGGGATAAACAAACAAATTAACTAAATACAGGACATAAATTCGATAATGTGAAAACAATTTAAACTAGAAAATACATGAATTTCAACAATAAATTACAGAAAATTGCAGTAATTAAACATAGAGAAGGATGATTGTGTATCACACAGAAATAGATTCGTTAGTCGAAATCCAAAATTGGGGGGAGAGAGAGAGAGAGGGGAATATGACCTGCAGCGTAACGACCAGCGATGCACAGAAAGAATCACCGGCTTATATATATATATATATATATATATATATATATATTATAATCTCAATAAATTAATACCTTAAGACCATAAAAATTTATTAATTAATCAAGATATTAAAATCTGTGCAGAAATAAACAATTTACTCGGATCTCAATCGAATCAAATACCACGACAATAACGAGAAACAATCGGACTAAAAGAGAAACGAAACAATAGACACAATGATTTACGTGGAAACCCTTTTACAATCAAAAGGAGAGAAAACCACGGGCGAAGATCGAAGCTTTTATTATTGAAACAAAAGAAGAAGAAGAATTACAATATTTTCTCACACTCTCAATTTGATTGGTGATGCGCCGCAATAGGGAAAACCTCACTTTGACTTTGGATACATTATGACGTACCCTACGTCCGTATTTATAGATGCGCGGAAACCCTGTTTCCCGATCGATCGGTTCCTCATCGATCGATCGGCCCGCGCTTTGGATGCGTCCCTCTTTTAGGTAACATTCCTGATCGATCGAGCTCCACCCGATCGATCGGGCTCTCCACGGCCCTTCTCCTTAATGCTCCAAGTAATTTTGAGACATTTACCTAACAAATCTCCACCTTGGCTCAAAATCAACATCAACAATAAAACAACTCTACCTTCTCCACAAAAGCCCTCTCAACCGGGGCTAACATACATCAAACTGAAAGACCCACCAAATTCGAGCAATGCTCGAACTTGCTTCTTGGTAGAACTTTTGTGAACATTGGGTTATCTTCAGTCCCATTCTTCCTCAACTCCACCTTCCGCTCGTCAATCAGATCTCTGATAAAGTGATGCTTCACATCAATATATTTCGTTCGGTCGTGATGAGTCATCTGATCTTTCGCTGGGTGAATAGCGGACTGAGTATCACAGTATACTCTAACTGTTCCCTGCTCGACACTGATTTCACTGATCAATCCCCTCAACCAGACGGCTTCTTTAAATGCTTCTGTTACTGCCATGTACTCGGCCTCGGTAGTAGACTGTGCTGTAACAGGCTGCAAACACGCTCTCCAATTGATAGCTGTGTCACCTAAACAAAACACATACCCTGAAGTAGACTTCCTCTTATCAAGGTCTCCACCATAGTTAGAATCTACATACCCAACCAAACAGCACTTAATTTTTCCATATTCCAAACACAAATAAGAGGTTCCACGAAGAGACTTGAGAATCCACTTTACTGCATGCCAATGTTCTCTGCCCGGATTCGCCATGTACCTACTAACTCTGCTCACAGCAAAAGCAATATTTGGACGCGTGCAAACCATCGCATACAGAATATTGCCCACTGCACTAGAATAAGGAATCTGAGACCTGTACCTGATGTCCTCCTCAATCTGAGGCGAATCTAACGCTGAGAGTCTGAAATGAGCTGCTAAGGGCGTGCTAACCGGGTTAGCATCCTTCATATGAAACCTGTCTAACACCTTCTCAATATACTTCTCCTGAGACAAGTATAATTTTTCAGCTTCTCGGTCTCTATGAATTGCCTAATATCTTCTTAGTTGCTCCAAGATCCTTCATCTCAAATTCACTCTTCAGTATTGATTTCAAGTCATCGACATCTTTCATATCTCGTGTTGCAATCAACATATCATCAACGTACAAAAGCAAATAAACAAAGCCTGAATCTGTCATTCTGAAGTACACACAACTGTCGTACTTACTCCTGATGTAATTATGACTTGTCATGAACTGATCAAATCTCCTATACCACTGTCTAGGAGATTGCTTTAAACCATATAAAGACCTTTTAAGCAAACACACATGATCTTCTTTTCATTGAACAACAAAACCCTCGGGCTGATGCATAAAGATACTCTCTTCTAGTTCACCATGCAAGAATGCAGTTTTTACATCCAATTGTTCGAGTTCAAAGTCATGTATGGCAACCAAAGACAATAATGCACGAATCGAAGTGTGTCTAACTACAGGTGAGAAAATATCATGAAAATCAACACCTTGTACCTGACTGTAGCCTTTAGCTACCAAACGTGCCTTGTACCTCGCATCTTCCACTCCAAGAATGCCCTCTTTTCTCTTGAAGACCCATTTGCATCCAACCAGTCTTTTTCCTGTAGGAGACTTCACCAGTTCCCAAGTCTGATTCTTATGAAGAGACTGCATCTCCTTATTCATAGCAATGAGCCACTTCTCAGCATCTAATCTCGATACAGCCTCTGTAAATGAAGTCGGCTCACTGTCATCTAACGTTTCAGCAGTAGAGAGGGCATAGGCAATCATCTCCTCATACCCATATCTCTCAGGAGGTCTGATCTGTCGCCTCGATCTACCACCAGCTATAGTAATATTCTCCACCTGCTGACCTGTTTCTGCATTATTAGTAACAACATCAGAAACCCGTACCTGAGGTGCTGGAATACTCTCTAGCTGAACAATCTGCCGATCTGACTGTATCTCTGTATCATCAAGTGTCTCAACCTGAATTGTATCTCTGTCAATGGAGGATGTGTGTGGCGGATTAAGTAGAGCAGACTCATCGAAAGTAACATATCTACTAGTCCGAAACTTCTAAACACATGGATCCCACAATCTATATCCCTTCACACCTGACGTATAACCAAGAAAGATGCACTTCTTGGCCCTAGGCTCTAGCTTTCCATCATTAACATATGCATATGCAGGACAGCCAAAAACTTTGATCTGAGAATAATCAGAAGTTGAACCAGACCATACCTCTTCAGGAGTCTTCATCTGTAATGAAGAATGCGGTGTCTTGTTCACAAGGTAGCAAGCCATGCTAACTGCTTCTGCCCACCATTCTCTCTTTAAACCTGCATTTGAAAGCATACAACGAGCCTTCTCAAGTAACGTCCTGTTTAACCTTTCAGCCACTCCATTTTGCTGAGGTCGACCTGTACATGTCCTGTGTCTGACTATGCCCTGATCTTCACAAAATTTAGTGAAGTCCCCTTCGACAAACTCAAGACCATTATCAGTCCTCAACCTCTTGATCGGCTTCCCTGTCTGTTTTTCAAGCAGAATTTTCCACTTCTTGAAGATATCATACACTTCATTTTTCTGCTTAAGAAAATAGACCCAAACTTTACGTGAGTAGTCATCAGTGAACGTTAGAAGATACCTGGACCCACCTTTAGAAGCCAATCTGGAAGGTCCCACAGATCAGAATGTATGTAGTCTAACGTTCCCTTGGTCTGATGCACTGCTGCCTTGAAGCTGACTCTCTTCTGCTTCCCATAAATACAGTGCTTACAGAATTCCATCAGTCCTGTTGACTGACCACAAAGAAGTCCCCTCTTACTCAGCTCAGACAATGCTTTGTCACCAATATGACCCATTCTCATGTGCCATAGTCTTGTGATTTCTGCATCTGTCATAGCAGATGTGGAAATAGCAACTGCACCTGTTACGGTTGTACCTGCAAGCTCATACAAAGTACCAACCCTATTTCCTTTCATCACAATTAACGCACCCTTACTGACCCGCATGACTCCACCTTCAGCAGTGTACTTGTACCTATTAGACTCTAGGGTACCTAGAGAAATCAAGTTCTTTTTCAAATCTGGGACGTGACGAACATCACTTAAGGTTCTAATAGTTCCATCATACATTCTCACACGGACTGTTCCAACACCCACTACCTTACAAGCAGCATCATTACCCATCAAGATAACCCCACCTTGTATAGACTTATACGTGGAGAACCAGTCTCTATTTGGTGTAACATAAAACGAACAATCCGAATCCATGACCCACTTATCTATGAACCTGGACTGAGAATCAGCAATAGAAACTGCCCCTCACTATCCTCCTCTACAACACTAGCTTCAGCGGACTTGTCTTTACCCTGGTCACCCCTGTTACCCTCTTTTGATTTATTCTTATATCTGTAACCGTCTTTCTTTATGTGCCCTTTCTTGTGACAATAGTGACACGACAGGTTCTTATGTCTGGATTTGGATCTAGACTTATTCCCACCATTGGATCCCCTATGTTCTGGTCTACCTCTCACATGTAAGCCACTACCCGAGTCATTCACCGAGTCAGATAATTCCTTATCTACCCGTTCTTTACTCACAAGATTTCTTTTTACCTCATCAACAGTAATGGTTGGCCTACCCCCGTATATCATGCTTTCTACGAAGCCCTTATACGAATTAGAGAGTGAACACAGTAATATCATAGCTTGATCCTCGTCCTTAGGGACATCATCCAATGCGTTTAATTCTTGTATAATTGAGGTAAACTCGCTAAGATGGTTCTTAAGAGATGTACCTTCTGTCATACGAAAAGTGTACAACCGCCGTTTCACTGCGAGTTTGTTGGAGACTGACTTGTGGCAAAACATGTCTAACAATTTCTCTCATAACTCCTTTGTGGTTTTAATCTCCAGTACCTCTGACAAAACATCGTCAGCCAAACACATCTGTATAGCCGTGAGAGCCTTCTCATCCAACTCTTCCCATTGTGCCTTGTTCAAAGTTTCTGGTTTCTTCTCTTTCCCCTCCAGTGCTTTCTTCAAGCCGTTCTGAGTCAGGAGTCCTTTCACACGGACTTGCCATAAGTTAAAGCTTCCCTGACCATTGAATTTCTCAACCTCGGTTTTGATACCTGATGCCATTTTATCAATTCGAAGAACCAAGCTCTGATACCAATTTATGCGGAAATAAACAATTTACTCGGATCTCAATCGAATCAAATACCACGACAATAACGAGAAACAATCGGACTAAAAGAGAAACGAAATAATAGACATAATGATTTACGTGGAAACCCCTTTACAATCGAAAGGGGAGAAAACCACGGGCGAAGATCGGAGCTTTTATTATTGAAACAAAAGAAGAAGAAGAATTACAATATTCTCTCACACTCTCAATTTGATTGGTGAGGCGCCGCAATAGGGAAAACCTCACTTTGACTTTGGATACATTATGACGTACCCTACGTCCGTATTTATAGATGTGCGGAAACCCTGTTTCCCGATCGATCGGGGTCCTGATTGATCGGTTCCTCACCGGTCGATCGGCCCGCTCTCTGGATGCGTCCCTCTTTTACGTAACATTCCCGATCGATCGAGCTCCACCCGATCGATCGGGCTCTCCACGGCCCTTCTCCTTAATGCGCCAAGTAATTTTGAGACATTTACCCAACAAAATCAATTAAAAATATTATTTTGTTAATTATCGGAATATATTGAGACTAATATTTTTTTTTATATTGATATTAGAATATGTATTTGTATTTTAGTATTTAATATTTGGCATTTATTAGTAGTAATTTAATCTGTAGAGTTAATGGCTAACTTTATTGTAAAATTCTCTCTTTTTCTCTCTCTAATAATAGGCCCCTATGTGTAAAAGTGGCCCCGAATGATACTTTGTATATTGTAATTAACTTAGGATTCTTACTCTTATAAGATAGATTCTGGGCTTTTGGTGTTTCTATCTAAGAGGGTACTAACACGTAAGTATCAAATCTCATTAGAGCTTCGAAATTAAGCGTGCTTGGGTGAGAGTAGTATCAAGATGGGTGACCTCCTAGGAAGTCCTTATATTGCACCTCTCAAGTTAAGGGTTTTCGGAAATAGCCTTTCTTTAGGGTAGCACTCTGAAGGGGGAAAGCTGCATACATCCACCCTCAGACCTTGCTTAGGCGGGAGCCCTTAGGACACTAGAAATATTGCTTTTGCTTTTTTGTGTTTCTAGTAGTATATTATAAATAGGATATGTTTTTCATGAATTGTATCATCTAATTTTTCCATTCATGGTCATTCTCATCTTGTTTTAAGTTTCGGCTTTACTGAAAAACACCTACATTTTAGGTGAGGTATTAGAAAACTACTTAATTTTTCTAATTTTTTAAAGTCACACCCAAACTTCTCAAAACTTTTTCAATATCACACCTAATGCTAATACCTTTAACTTTCTGTCAAATGAAACATCGCATTCTGGGTTAAAAACGCATCAAAACACCAAGTTTAACTTCTTTTAATTAAATTATATTAAGTAATATATTTTTTTTAAATTATGAAATTACCCTTCACGTTTGAATTTGTAAAATTGTTACGGGTTCGGCGCCTACTACAAGCTTTTTCCACCAAAAAAAATTTAGATATTTTTTATTTTGTAAACTTGCTTATAATTTATTGATAAAAAATAAGTTTTATTGAGAGTAGTTTGATAATTTCGTATTTATTTTAACCAAAAGTTAATAGTGTCAGCATTATGTGTGATATTGAATTTTTTTTAAAAAGTTTAGGTGTGGCTTTGAAAAATTAAAAAAATTAGGTAGTTTTCTGATACTTCACCTAAAATGTAGGTAGTTTTCAGTCAAAAAACCATTCAAGTTTTATTAAAATTGTTCTTTAATTTTTTTAGTTTCGAGTTGTTATTTTTTACAAAGTAATTTGTGAAATTTTAAAGTTATTATTTACTATAATGAATATTATTTTTCTAACAATGTCATTTTTTTACGCTGTTAAGGACATAATATAATTAATATTATTTTTCTGATAGTATCATATCAAAAAGATTTTTTAAGTGATCTAAGACTTATGTGTTCAGTGTTTATACGTTAAATATCCTGAAAAGAGTGTGATCTATATAGTTCACATATCCATGATTCCTGTATTAATATGGATTTAGTTTTGTAGATTTGATATTGTGTAATTTCGATATTGTTATTGGTTATTTTAATTTCATTCTTATATTTTAATATTTATTTGGTAATATTCCTTCATTAGAGCCCAACGGAAAAGTCATGGGCTAAATAAATGGGCCTATTACCATCATAGTGGGCTTGTTTTACTAGGTACTAATACAGCGGATCCTATTAAAACTCCGAAGTTAACCGTACTTGGGAGAGAGTAGTACCAGAATGGGTGACCTCATGGGAAAGTCCTCGCGTTTCCAACTCTATAAGGTTGGGGCTCATAGGAATGAGTAGTAATTATTCTTTTTTTTTTTTTGTGGAGAGGACGTTGACTAATAGAGAGAACATATTCTTTAATTGTACAGAAACAGTTTGCTACCTTTATTTCATGTGATGTATCTCACTTTAACCTAAACTTGACCAAATATGAATCTCATGCATACTAGGAACGAAATTATCTTTCTTAGCTAAGTAACTATAATTTTATTTTCTATATAAGTATCTAAAAAATATTTTTGAAAGAAAAATATTTTTCTCCTGAAAACCTAAGGGAATAATAAGAACCGTGATCTTTTTTTTTTTTTTTTTTTTGGTTTTATTGTTATTGTAATCATAAAATAAAATATCAGACTGTTATGTTTGGTGTAGTGGTTATATTATCCACCTCCGATTCTAAGTGTAAGGCCTTAGGTTCAAAACTTATCCTTCTCATCTTATCGATATCAGTGACCATTACTAATACATTGTTGTATCGATTGAAGGATCTTACATGTATCTAGAAGATTAGAATATTATATCATTCCATTATAGGTTAAGATTCCAGTGTTGTCATAATATTGACATATGATGATATAGTGTGTTATCATGGAGGTAAATATAGTCTTTTTCATCCTCTTTTTTTTTTGGATAGATAGCGAGAAACGCAATACAAAACCCGGCAAACCACCGGAGTGGAAGCCGAACCACCAGAAATACAGAAAGCAACCTGTTAGATAATTCTGAAACAAACTTGATATACTCTGATACCAATTTGTTAGGAAAAATCTTGATGCGGAAGCGTAAACCCTAATCACTTGATTCGATTCAAATAATATGACTCACACAAACCAGAAGTAAACAAAATAGGTGAAAGAAAGAACAAACAAGAAGAACACAATGATTTACGTGGAAACCCCTCTACAATCGAGAGGGGAGAAAACCACGGGCGGAGATGAAGATCTTTATTGAACTTGAACGGAAGAATTACAATCACACTTCCTCTTAACGAAATCTATGGAGAATTATAGATCCGTTACTCTGAACTCTCATAACACTCGAATATTTGAATTGGAGAAATTATGAAATCACCCCTCTCTCTTTAGATGACGGCAGCCTCACTCTGAATTGGATGACGAAAACAAAAACCCTAGCCCCAATATTTATAACTGCGGGCTAAGGAAGGTCCTGATCGATCGGAACAACCCCGATCGATCGGGGTGCTGATCGACCGGCCCTCTTGCGGCCCCAATACAGAAAATTCACTTAAATTACCCGATCGATCGGGCTTCCCTCCCAATCGATCGGCTATCCATCGGCAACCCATAAACTTAAAACAAGTAATTTGAGATATAATCCTAACAAATCTCCACCTTGGCTCAAATTACATACATAAAAGGATTTTCCCCACCTTCTACACTAACACCCCACACACGGGGTTATCTAGACAAAACACAAAACCTAACCGAGTCCAAGCGAAGCTTGAACTTCCTGCTAGGTAGCAACTGAGTAAACATATCTGAGAGGTTATCAGCAATGCCAATCTTCTTCTTCTCTGAATTGGCTCTTGACACATTATCTGAAATAGCCACCTGCTGTTGAACTATGTTACTCAACTGAAACTGAACTCCTTCTGGCTTACTCACTTGACCTGAATGACAAACAACTGATAACATCTTTTATGGAGACAATAACGAAGACTCATCAAGCGTGACATCTCTACTCGTCAGGAATTGTTTGAAGCTAAAACATTTCTGCTTCCCATAAAGCCCTTGTTCAGAGAATACCAGTCCTGTAGACTGACCACAGAAAGAGCCCCTCACACTGTGCTCAGACGGACCCCTATCACCTGAATGATCCAATCTCAAACGTCCTGAATTTGTGATCTCTGGTTCTGTTAAGAACAAGGATGATGAAGATACTGCAACAAATCTTGCAACTGTGGAACCGACAAGCTCATACAGAGTACATACCCTTCTACCTTTCATGACTGTCAAAGCACCCTTAACGACCTTCAAAACTCCATCTTCAGTTGTGTACCTGTACCCTTTAGACTCAAGAGTACCTAAAGAGATGAGATTCTTCTTCAAATCAGGAACATGGTGAATATCGCGCAAAACCCTGATAGTGCCATCGAACATCCTAAAATGAATTGTTCCTATACCTAGAACTTTGCATGAAGTATCATTGTCCATCAAAGCAACTCCACCTCGAACTGACTCGTACGTGGAAAACTAATCCCGATTGGGGCAGACATGATAGGAGCAACCCAAATCCAAAATCCAATTGTCTCTCAAACTGGACTGAGGTTCAAACACAGACACTAGATTACCATCAATCTCATCATCCATAACACTAGCTACTATGGATCTCCGGTCAGACCTCTTATCTGCTTCAAGTTTTCTCTTAAGCTTGTAACAGTCTTTCTTAATGTGCCCTTTCTTATGATAGTAGTTACAGGTTAGGTCTTGATGCCTAGACTTAAACTTACTTCCTTTATAATCATACTCAGTTCTCCTCCTCACAAATAAACTACTACCTGAGTTATTAACAGAATCAGATAATTCTCTATCTACTCGTCCTTTACTCAGTAGGTTTCTCTTAACCTCATCAACAGACATGGTTTGTCTACCACCATATATCATGCTTTCAATAAAACTCTTATATGAAGCAGAGAGAGAACATAACAACAACATTGCTTGATTTTCATCCTTAGGAACATTATCCAATTCTTTCAAATCTTGAATAATTGAATTAAATTCATTGACGTAATTCTTAAGTGACGTACCTTCTGACATACGAAACGTGAATAATCGGCGCTCAACTGTGAGTTTGTTGGAGACAGACTTGAAACTAAACATATCCTGTAATTTCTTCCATAACTCCTTAGCGGTCTTCACTTCCAGAACTTCTGTCAAAACGTCATCGGTAAGACACATCTGAATTGCAGTGAGAGCCTTTACGTCTAACTCGTCCCATTGTGCTTCTGTCAAATTCTCTGGTTTCTTCTCTTTCCCATCTAAAGCTTTCTTCAAGCCACTTTGAGTCAAGAGGCCCTTAACGTGAACCTGTCATAAACTAAAGCTCCCTTGACGACCAAACTTCTCAACTTCGGATCTAATTGCGGACGTCATAGTATCAAATCGAAATAAATAGGGCTCTGATACCAATTTGTTAGATAATTCTGGAACAAACTTGATATACTTTGATACCAATTTGTTAGGGAAAATCTTGATGTGGAAGCGTAAACCCTAATCACTTGATTCCATTCAAATAATATGACTCACACAAACGAGAAGTAAACAAAATAGGTGAAAGAAAGAACAAACAAGAAGAACTCAATGATTTACGTGGAAACCCCTGTACAATCAAGAGGGGAGAAAACCACGGGCGGAGATGGAGATCCTTATTGAACTTGAATGGAAGAATTACAATCACACTTCCTCTTAACGAGATCTATGGAGAATTATAGATAACCCCTTCTGAACTCTCGCAGCACTCGAATATCTGAATGGGAGGAATTATGAAATCACCTCTCTCTCTTTAGATGATGGCGGCCTTACTCTGAATTGGATGACAAAAACAGAAACCCTAGCCCCAATATTTATAACCTCGGGCTAAGGAAGGTCCCAATCGATCGGGACAACCCCGATCAGCCCTCTTGCGGCCCAAATACAGAAAATTCACTTAAATCACCCGATCGATCGGGCTTCCCTCCCGATCGATCGGTGACCCCTCAACAACCCATAAACTTAAAATAAGTAATTTGAGACATAATCCTAACATGACCAAAAAGCAAAAAAGTACAAGAAAAAGCACAAAAAAGAGCAGATGCAGGCCGGACGCCCCCAAGCTCTCAATATTACACTAGCAAACTAATACGTAACCCATAGCCAGTGAACACTAAAGATAATACGTAACCATTCCATGAAGGAGTTTCATCTAGCTGCATCTTCTGGGGTAGATCAACTCCCTTCTCTGTTGGGTTGCCACGACTTCACACACTCAATGTTCTTGGCTATCTCATCCACTGAGTACGGGAAGTCTTCGTGCCAAGCTTTTATCCAGAACCCAAGTTTTTTTCATCCTCTTTCTTGCCTATATAAGAGAACCCATGTAACACTCTTTTATCACTCAATCATAGAGTTTTCTACAGAGATATTTCTTGTGTTTATATTTTACAGTATATTTTTACAGTATAAAAATATCATAAAAATTAAGCATCGGATAAATTTAAGGCATATTTGGTATTATTTTATATTTAAAATTTTTGGTCTTTAAGAAAAACAAAAACTAATCTTCGAAAAACATCATAAAGTGAGAATTTAAAAGAGCTCTATTGCCTTTGACCCCAAAAAAGAAGAGCTCCACCCCTAAATTAGAGGTCTTACGTAACTTATAGCATTAATTTTGTAACAGCCCATCATGATGGTGTCTCAGTTGGCGGCGTCTCCTACCCATGTAGTCACCGTTCAGGGGTCAGGAGTTCGATTCTCGCTGAGGATATACTCATGACTGACCTGCTCATGGGAGCTTGTGGGCTGTTCTCATGGGCCGGAGTTAGTTGGGGTAACTTAATCCCTCGTCACCAAAAATTAATTTTGTTACAATCTTTACCGACTGAAAAAAGGAAAAAAAAAATATTAGGGAGAGATACTAATTTCCTTCTTAAATAATATATTTTAGGATTAATTTAAGTTAAAAATGATTGCTAAGGTTTTTTTTTTTTTTTTTTTTTCATATTTTGTATGTATTACTTGGTGTAGAGTATATCAAACACGTCATAAAACAAGAACGAAAAATAAAAGAAAAATATTCTTGAATTATATTTTCTCCTCACTCTTCTTTTCTTACTAATTTATATACTTTTATAATATCTCTAATTAAATACTTCAAATTGTGTTTGTATTCTTTTAATATTTAGATGTTATAGAACATATAACGATGCTCCACTTGATGATTTTCCAGGTAACATCTATGTGTTCAATATGATTTTCCAACCAGTTTTCATTATGAAAAAATTTTATACATCTTCATTCAAAGGAAAAAATTCTTCAAATAGACGCATAATGTTTGAGAAAGGATTTTATCCTTTAAATGTATTGTCGTTCTTGCATACAATAAATGATATACCTTTTATTTCTTAATCCTTTTACGAATATTACATTTTTTTTAAGTGTTTATAAATTGAGATTACATACTCTCTTCAATCAGATCATGTGCAGAAAATACATAAGATTATGGATTAAATATTTATTTTTATACAACAACTATTTTTCTCTAAGAAAATATTATAAATAAATATAAAGAGTATTGTTATGGGCATTTTTTTGTTAATATCAGAATAATGTCAACATTCTCTGATATTAACAAATTGAAAATATCTTTACATTAACACTCGCCAATATACAATGTATACAATACTTAACTCATTGAATATTTCGATTACAGTACATTATAATCTGAATAGATATGCATTTTATTGCTTAAATTATATATAAAAAGCATTTCATTTACATATTAAATATATAAATTGAATAAAAATTTAGTAAAAGAGAAAAGCATAACCCTATTATAAAGTCCCACTATTGCCAATCACACCCTCCCACTTTTGACTTGACTCAACTCATGATGGCTTGTTCTTCTAACCTCATGTGTCTTCTCCTCTTTCTCAATACTTTCCTCTTCTTCCACAATTCACAAGCTTTGACATCTCCAACCTCCAATACTTCACCACTTTCGAGGTCGGCACTCCCCCTCTTCCTTGTCGTTGACCTCGGCAACTCCTACTTTTGGTTGACTTGTCAGATCTATGGTCTAAACACCTCTACGTCCTCCACCCTTCGCACCCTCACCTGCCACTCTGACCTTTGTCGTTCCTATGGCTTAACCTATTGCAATTGCAACCAGGATCCTTGCATGGCTTCTGCTTACACTCCAGGGGTTCGTGGTTCGTACATGGTGGGTGAGGTCCAGGATCTCATTTCCTTGTACACGAATAGTTCTAAACTGATGAAAGTTCAAATCCCTAACTTTGTCATTGCGTGTGCCTATCTAGAGACCTTGTATGGCATATCTCGATACACCAAAGCGATTGTGACCTTAGCTAGGACAGGCTTTGGGTAACCCTATCAAGTGTCTAATGCCTTTCGGGTACCTTACAAGTTTGCTATTTCCATCCCCTCAACTATCACAAAGTGGGACCTCAATGGGATTATGTACTTTGGTGGGGGGCCCTACATTTTGCCCCCTAGCAAGCTTGATTTCTCCAAGTTACTTGTCACCGCAACACTTACTGTTAATCCATGGTCTAGGAAACTAGCCCCATGGGCCAACATTAGAAAAACTCCTCCCTCGTACGAATATTTTATCAACGTGAGATCTATAAAAGTAAACCAAGTTTCCTTGCGGTTCAATTATTCGTTGCTAGCAATTGATCCTAACAATGGGGATGGTGGCACCAAGATTAGCACCATAAAGCCCTACACTGCTTTGCATACGGAGATCTACAAGGCCTTTCTTAATGTCTTCATGGATAGAGCTGTTGCCTTAGAGATGGTCAGGGTTGACCCGGTGGCACCCTTCGGGGCATGCTTTAGTTCCAGGGGAATCGTGGACACCCCCATAGGGCCAGGGGTGCCTGTTAGAAAAATGTCTCAAAATTACTTGGTATTTTAAGAAGAGAAGCCGTGAGGAGGCCGATCGATCGGGGTGGAGCTCGATCGATCGGGAAAGTTACGTAAAAGATGGACGCCTGCAGTGAGCGAGCCGATCGATCGGTGAAGTACCGATCGATCGAGAAGCACGTTTTCCCAGTTCTATAAATATGGATGTAGGGTTACGTCACAATGAATCCAAATTCAAAGTGAGGTATTTTCCCTTAGCGGCGTCGCCAATACAAAATTGAGTGTGAGAGAGATATTGTAACTCTTCTTTTGATTCAATAATAAAAACTCCGATCTTCGCCCGTGATTTTCTCCCCTTTCGATTGTAAAGGGGTTTCCATGTAAATCATTGTGTCGATTGTTTCTTTTCTCTTTTAGTCCATTTATTTCTCGATTTGTCGTGGCATTTGATTCGATTGCATACCGGGAGAATTATTTATTTCTGCACAAATTGGTATCAGAGCCTGGTTATTCGAATTGGTACAATGGCATCAGGTATTATGACCAAGGTAGAGAAGTTCAATGGTCAAGGAAGCTTCAGCTTATGGCAAGTCCGTGTGAAAGGACTCTTGACTCAGAACGGCTTGAAGAAAGCACAATGGGAAGAGATGGATGATAAGGCTCTTACGGAGATTCAGATGTGTTTAGCTGATGATGTTCTGTCAGAGGTTTTGGAGATGGAAACCGCAAAGGAGTTATGGGAGAAATTATTAGACATGTTTTTCCACAAGTCAGTCTCCAACAAACACACAGTGAAACGACAGTTATTCACTTTCCGTATAACAGAAGGTACATCCCTTAAAAACCATCTTAGAGAGTTTACCTCTATTATAAAAGAATTAAAGGAATTGGATGATGTCCCTAAGGATGAGGATCAAGCTATGTTATTACTGTGTTCGCTGTCTAATTCGTATAAGGGCTTCGTAGAAAGTATGATATACGGGGGTAGGCCGACCATTACTGTTGATGAGGTGAAAAGAAACCTTGTGAGTAAAGAACGGGTAGATAGAGAGTTATCTGACTCGGTGAATGACTCAGGTAGTGGTTTGCATGTGAGAGGTAGACCAGAAAATAGGGGATCGAACGGTGGGAAAAAGTCTAGGTCTAAATCTAGACATAAGAACCTGTCGTGCCATTACTGTCACAAGAAAGGGCATATAAAGAAAGATTGTTACAAGTACAAAAAAAATTCAAAGAGGGTAATAGGGGTGACCGGGGCAAAGACCAGTCCGCTGAGGCTAGTGTTGTAGAGGATGATGGTGATGGGGAGTTTCTATTAGTTGTTGATTCTCAATCCAAGCCCAAGGATAAGTGGGTCATGGATTCGGGTTGTTCATATCACGTTACTCCAAATAGAGACTGGTTTTCCACGTATAAGTCTATACAGGGTGGAGTTGTCTTGATGGGTAACGATGCTGTTTGTAAGGTAGTGGGGATTGGCACAATTCGTGTGAGAATCTTTGATGGGGCTATTAGAACCTTGAATGATGTACGTCACGTCCAGGAGTTAAGGAAGAACTTGATTTTTCTAGGTACCCTTGAGTCTAGTGGGCACAAGTACACTGCTGGAGGTGGAGTCATGCGGGTCAGTAAGGGTGCTTTAGTTGTGATAAAAGGGAATAGGGTTGGTACTTTGTATGAGCTTGCCAGTACTACCGTGACAGGTTCAGTTGCTATTTCCACATCTGCTATGACAGATGCAAAGGTCACAGGACTGTGGCACATGAGAATGGGTCACATTGGTGATAAGGCACTGTCTGAGCTGAGTAAAAGGGGATCGCTTTGTGGTCAGTCAACAGGGCTGATGGAATTCTATGAGCACTATGTGTATGGGAAGCAGAAAAGAGTCAGCTTCAAGTCAATAGTGCATCAGACAAAAGGAACATTAGATTACAGACATTCTGATCTGTGGGGACCTTCCAGAGTGGCTTCTAAAGGTGGGTCTAGGTATCTTCTAACATTTACTGATAATTATTCACGTAAAGTTTGGGTCTTTTTCTGAAGCAGAAAAACGAAGTGTATGATATCTTCAAGAAATGGAAGATTCTGCTTCAAAAACAGACAAGGAAGCCAATAAAGAGGTTGAGGACTGATAATGGTCTTGAGTTCGTTGAAGGTGACGTCACTCGATTTTGTGAAGATCGGGATATAGTCAGACACAGGTCATGACAGGTCGACCTCAGCAAAATGGAGTGGCCGAAAGATTGAACAGGATGTTACTTGAGAAGGCTCGATGTATGCTTTCAAATGCAGGCTTGAAAAGAGAATGGTGGACAGAAGCAGTTAGCATGGCTTGCTATCTTGTGAACAAGACACCGCATTCTTCATTGCAGATGAAGACACCTGAAGAGGTATGGTCTGGTTCTACTTCTGATTATTCTCAGATTAAAGTATTTGGTTGTCCTGCATATGCATATGTTAATGATGGAAAGCTGGAGCCTAGGACCAAGAAATGCATCTTTCTTGGTTATTCGTCAGGTGTGAAGGGACATAGATTGTGGAATCCCAGTGCTCAGAAGTTTCTGACTAGTAGAAATGTTACCTTTGATGAGTCTGCTCTACTACATCCGCCACACTCACCCTCCATTGATAGTGATTCAGTTCAGGTTGAGACACCTGATGTTGCAGAGATACAGTCAGATCAGCAGGTCGTTCAGCTAGAGAGTATTCCAGCACCTCAGGTACGGGTTTCTGATGTTGTTATTGATAATGCAGAAATAAGTCAACAGGTGGAGAAGAACACTTTAGCTGGTGGTACACCGAGGCAACAGATCAGGCCTCTAGAGAGATATGGGTATGAGGAAATGATTGCCTATGCCCTCACTACTGCTGAGTCGTTAGATGACAGTGAGCCGACTTCTTATTCAGAGGCTGTATCGAGATCAGCTGCTGAGAAGTGGCTCATTGCTATGAATGAAGAGCTGCAGTCTCTTCATAAGAACCAGACATGGGAACTGGTGAAGCCTTAAATAGGAAAAAGACTGATAGGTTGCAAATGGGTCTTCGAAAGAAAAGAGGGCATTCCTGGAGATGAAGATGCAAGATACAAGGCACGTTTGGTAGCTAAAGGCTACAGTCAAGTACAAGGTATTGATTTTCATGATATATTCTCACCTGTAGTAAGACATACTTCGATTTGTGCGCTTTTGCCTTTTTTGATCACCATGACTTAGAGCTTGAGCAGTTAGATGTAAAGACTACATTTTTTCATGGTGAACTAGAAGAGAGTATCTATATGCATCAGCCCGAGGGCTTCATTGTAGAAGGAAAGGAAGATCATGTATGTTTGCTTAAGAGGTCTTTATATGGTTTGAAGTAATCTCCTAGGCAGTGGTATAGGAGATTTGATAAGTTCATGACAGGTCATGGGTACATCAGGAGTAAGTACGACAGTTGTGTGTACTTTAGAAAGACTGATTCAGGCTTTGTTTATTTGCTTTTGTACGTTGATGATATGTTGATTGCAACACGAGACATGAAGGATGTTGATGACTTGAAATCTATGTTGAAGAGTGAGTTTGAGATGAAAGATCTCGGAGCAACTAAGAAGATCTTAGGCATGGAGATTCGTAGAGACCGAAAAGTAGAAAAATTATACTTATCTCAGGAGAAGTATATTGAGAAGGTGTTAGACAGGTTTCATATGAAGGATGCCAACCCAGTTAGCATGCCTTGAGTAGCTCACTTAAGACTCTCAGCATTAGATTCGCCTCAGACTGAGGAGGATGTCAGGCACATGTCTCATATTCCCTATTCTAATGCAGTGGGAAGTATTTTGTATGCAATGGTTTGCACACGTCCAGATATTGCTTTTGCAGTGAGCAGAGTTAGTGGGGACATGGCAAATCCAGGTAGAGAGCATTGGCATGCAGTGAAGTGGATTCTCAGGTATCTTCGTGGAACTTCTGATATTTGTTTGGAATATGGGAAAAGTAAGTGTTGTTTGGTTGGGTATGTAGATTCTAATTATGGTGGAGACCTTGATAAGAGGAAGTCCACATTAGGGTATGTGTTTTGTTTAGGTGACACAGCTATCAGCTGGAGAGCGTGTTTACAGTTTGTTACAGCACAGTCTACTACCGAGGCCGAGTATATGGCAGTGACAGAAGCATTCAAAGAAGCCGTCTGGTTGAGAGTTTTGATAAGTGAAATCAGTGTTGAGCAGGGCACAGTTAGAGTCTATTATGATAGTCAGTCCGCCATTCACCTAGCGAAGGATCAGATGTTACATCATGACAGAACGAAGCATATAGCTGTGAAGCATTATTTTATCAGAGATTTGATTGACGAGCAGAAGGTGGAGTTGAAATAGATTGGGACTGAGGACAATCCAGCTGACATGTTCACTAAGGATCTACTCGGGAGCAAATTCGAGCATTGCTCGAATTTGGTGGGTCTTTCAGTTTGATGTGTGTTAGCCCCGGTTGAGGAGGCATTTGTGGAGAATGTGGAGTTGTTTTATTATTGATGTTAATTTTGAGCCAAGGTGGAGATTTGTTAGGAAAATGTCTCAAAATTACTTGGTATTTTAAGAAGAGAAGCTGTGAGGAGGCCGATCGATCGGGGTGGAGCTCGATCGATCAGGAAAGTTACGCAAAAGAAGGACGCCTGTAGTGAGCGAGCCGATCGATCGATGAAGTACCGATCTATCGGGACCCCCCGATCGATCGGGAAGTGCGTTTTCCCAGTTCTATAAATATGGACGTAGGGTTACGTCACAATGAATCCAAATTCAAAGTGAGGTATTTTCCCTTAGCGGCATCGCCAATACAAAATTGAGTGTGAGAGAGATATTGTAATTCTTCTTTTGATTCAATAATAAAAGCTCCGATTATCGCCCGTGGTTTTCTCCCCTTTCGATTGTAAAGGGGTTTCCATGTAAATCATTGTGTCGATTGTTTCTTTTCTCTTTTAGTCCATTTATTTCTCAATTTGTCGTGGTATTTGATTCTATTGCATATCAAGAGAATTATTTATTTCCACACAGTGCCCATCATCAATTTTGTGCTAGAGGGAAAACGTGAGTTGTTACATGGGAAAAGTTCGAGATGGAGGATATATGGGGCCAACTCAATGGTAGAGATGTCTCGAAATGTGACATGTCTATCGTTTGTTGACAAAGGGACGATTGATATCGACTTCCCATTTGCTTCCATCATTTTTGGAGGATATCAATTGGAGAATAATCTTATCGAGATTGATTTACAATCCAATAAGCTCGGGGTCACCTCCTCTCATCTACGTTGGAAAACTAGTTGTTCTCAAATGAAAGAGTATTAGGGAAACGATTAAGATTAGAGTCAATTGACTTTAACAACAAACATTAAAATCCGATAGCAATAAAGTGTTATTGTAATCAATATGAATTTGTTTATTTCTCATGACTTAAATGCTCTAAAACATATGATATGAAATCTCATTCAGAAATACAAAATTAATCATTTATTAACTTTCGTGATTCAATTTTTTTTTATCACATGCATTGAGTATTCAATTGTGCACAAAACATATTTTGTTTCAAAGGACAAAATAATTATAGCTTCAATTCTTTTCTCCCTCACAAAAATCCTGGCCTACAACTTGTAGTGTTTATTCTGGCCGAAAATGGCTATTATCTAGCCATTTTCGGTCCTTGCTCTTCCTTCGCCTTTTTTAAAATTTCTTTTTCTTCACTCTTTCTATCAGTTTCCTTTTCTCATTCTTTTCCTCACTCTTTTGAAGTAGGCAATGGTGGAGCTCATCCAAGGGGTTTCAACAACCACTGTTCCATTCTTTTCTGGCTCCATGCACCTACTTGGGTCTCCTGTGTAAAGTGTGGAGGCCTTCTCATAGAGTTTCAAGTCATGTCAATAATTTAACCTAAATTAGACCAAAGAACTATATTGACATAATATAAATTATTAATAGATTAAATTAATACAATTAAAAGTATAAAAATTTGTGCGGAAATAATTAATTCTCCCGGTATGCAATCGAATCAAATACCACGACAATACGAAATAAATGGACTAAAAGAGAAAAGAAACAAACGACACAATGATTTAAGTGGGAACCCCTTTACAATCGAAAGGGGAGAAAACCACGGGCGAAGATTGGAGCTTTTATTATTGAATCGAAAAGAAGAATTATAATCACTCATTTTCTCTCTCTCTCTCACTTTTATTGGCGGCGCCATTGGGAAAACCTCACGTATGATTTGGATAGTTGTGACGTAAACCCTACGTCCATATTTATAGGCCCTGTGAAAACGCGCTCCCCGAATGATTGGGGAGTCCCGATCGATCGGCCTCTTCACGGCATCCCTGCTTAAAATACCAAGGAATTTTGAGACATTTTCCTAACAAATCTCCAGCTTGGCTCAAAATTAACATCAATAATAAAACAACTCCACATTCGCCACAAATGCCTCCTCAACTGGGGCTAACACACATCAAACTGAAAGACCCACCAAATTCGAGCAATGCTTGAATTTGCTCCCCGAGTAGATCCTTAGTGAACATGTCAGCTGGATTGTCCTCAGTCCCAATCTATTTCAACTCCACCTTCCGCTCGTCAATCAAATCTCTGATAAAATAATGCTTCACATCTATATGCTTCGTTCTGTCATGATGTGACATCTGATCCTTCGCTAGGTGAATGGCGGACTAACTATCATAGTAGACTCTAACTGTGCCCTGCTCAACACTGATGTCACTGATCAAACCTCTCAACCAGACTGCTTCTTTGAATGCTTCTGTCACTGCCATATACTCGGCATCGGTAGTAGACTGTGCTGTAACAAACTGTAAACACGCTCTCCAGCTGATAGCTGTGTTACCTAAACAAAACACATACCCCAATGTGGACTTCCTCTTATCAAGGTCTCCACCATAATTAGAATCTACATATCCAACCAAACAACACTTACTTTTCCCATATTCCAAACAAATATCAGAAGTTCCACGAAGATACCTGAGAATCCACTTCACAACATGCCAATGCTCTCTACCTGGATTCTCCATGTACCTACTAACTCTGCTCACTGCAAAAGCAATATCTGGATGCGTACAAACCATTGCATACATAATACTACCCATTGCACTAGAATAGGAAATCTGAGACATGTACCTGACATCCTCCTCAGTCTGAGGCGAATCTAATACTGAGATTCTGAAGTGAGCTGCTAAGGGCGTGCTAACTGGATTAGCATCCTTCATATGAAACCTGTGTAACACATTCTCAATATACTTCTTTTGAGACAAGTATAATTTTTCAACTTTTTGGTCTCTACTAATTTTCATGCCTAAGATCTTCTTAGCTGCTCCAAGATCTTTCATCTCAAACTCACTCTTCAACACAAATTTCAAGTCATCTACATCCTTCATGTCTCGTGCTGCAATCAACATATCATCAAAGTACAAAAGCAAATAAACAAAGCCTGTATCAGTCTTTTTAAAGTACACACAACTGTCGTACTTACCCTTGATGTATCCATGACCTGTCATGAACTGATCAAATCTCCTATACCGCTGCCTAGGAGACTGCTTCAAGCCATATAAAGATCTCTTAAGAAAACATATATGATCTTCCTTTCCTTCTACAATAAAACCCTCGGGTTGATGCATATAGATACACTTTTCTAGTTCACTATGCAAAATCGTAGTCTTTACATCTAACTGCTCAAGCTCTAAGTCATGCATAGCAACTAAAGACAAAAGCACACAAATTGAAGTATGTCTAACTACAGGTGAAAATATATCATGAAAATCAACACCTTGTACCTAACTGTAGCCTTTAGCTACCAAACGTGCCTTGTATCTTGCATCTTCAACTCCAGGAATGCCTTCTTTTCTTTTGAAGACCCATTTGCAGCCAATCAGTCTTTTCCCTGTTTGAGGCTTCACCAGTTCCCATGTCTGATTCTTATGAAGAGACTGCATCTCTTCATTCATAGCAACGAGCCACTTCTCAGCATCTGATCTCGATACAGCCTCTGAATACGAAGTCGGCTCAACATCATCTAAAGACTCAGCAGTAGTGAGGGCATAGGCAATCATTTCCTCATACCCATATCTCTCTGGAGGCCTGATCTGTTGCCTTGGTCTACCACCAGCTAAAGTGTTCTTCTCCACCTGTTGATTTGTTTTTGCATTATTAATAACAACATCAGAAACCCGTAACTGAGGTGCTGGAATACGCTCCAGTTGAAAGACCTGCTGATCTGACTGTATCTCTGCAACATCAGGTGTCTCAACCTGAACTGAATCACTATCAATGGAGGGTGAGTGTGGCGGATGTAGTAGAGCAGACTCATCAAAGGTAACATTTCTACTAGTCAGAAACTTCTGAGCACTGGGATTCCACAATCTATGTCCCTTCACACCTGACGAATAACCAAGAAAGATGCATTTCTTGGTCCTAGGCTCCAGCTTTCCATCATTAACATATGCATATGCAGGACAACCAAATACTTTAATCTGAGAATAATCAGAAGTAGAACCAGACCATACCTCTTCAGGTGTCTTCATCTGCAATGAAGAATGCGGTGTCTTGTTCACAAGATAGCAAGCCATGCTAACTGCTTCTGTCCACCATTCTCTTTTCAAGCCTGCATTTGAAAGCATACATCGAGCCTTCTCAAGTAACATCCTGTTCAATCTTTCGGCCACTCCATTTTGCTGAGGTCGACTTGTCATGTCCTATGTCTGACTATATCTCGATCTTCACAAAATCGAGTGAAGTCACCTTCAACAAACTCAAGACCATTATCAGTCCTCAACCTCTTTATTGGCTTCTCTGTCTGTTTTTCAAACAGAATCTTCCATTTTTTGAAGACATCATACACTTCATTTTTCTGCTTCAGAAAATAGACCCAAACCTTACGTGAATAATTATCAGTAAACGTTAGAAGATACCTGGACCCACCTTTAGAAGCTACTCTGGAAGGTCCCCACAGATCAGAATGTATGTAATCTAACGTTCCCTTTGTCTGATGCACTGCTGACTTGAAGCTGACTCTTTTCTGCTTCCCATACACACAGTGCTCACAGAATTCCATTAGTCCTGTTGACTGACCACAAAGCAGTTCCCTTTTATTTAACTCAGACAATGCCTTATCACCAATATGACCCATTCTCATGTGCCACAGTCTCATGATCTTTGCATATGTCATAGTAGATGTAGAAACAGCAACTGAACCAGTCACGGTAGTATCTGCAAGCTCATACAAAGTACTAACCCTATTCCCTTTCATCACAACTAAAGCACCCTTACTAACTCGCATGACTCCACCTTCAGCAGTGTACTTGTACCCACTAGATTCAAGGGTACCTAGAGAAATCAAGTTTTTCTTCAACTCCGGGACGTGACGTACATCACTCAAAGTTCTAATAGCCCCATCAAACATCCTCACACCAATTGTCTCAATCCCCACTACCTTACAAGCAGCATCTTTACCCATCAAGACAACTCCACCCTATATAGACTTATATGTGGAAAACCAGTCTCTATTTGGACTAACGTGATATGAACAACCCGAATCCATGACCCACTTATCCTTGGACTTGGTGTGAGAATCAGCAACTAAAAGAAACTCCCCATCGTTATCATTCTCTACAATACTAGCCTCAGTGGACTTATCTTTGCCTTGGTCACCCCTGTTACCCTCTTTCAATTTATTTTTATATTTGTAACTGTCTTTCTTTTTGTGCCCTTTCTTGTGACAGTAATGGCACGACAGGTTCTTATGTCTAGATTTAGACCTAGACTTTTTTCCACCATTGGATTCCCTATGTTCTAGTCTACCTCTCACATGCAAACCACTACCTGAGTCATTCACCGAGTCAGATAACTCCATCTACCCGTTCTTTACTCACAAGGTTTCTTTTCACCTCATACGAATTAGAGAGTAAACACAGTAATAACATAGCTTGATCCTCGTCCTTAGGGACATTATCCAATTCCTTTAATTCTTGTATAATAGAGGTAAACTCGCTAAGTGGTTTTTAAGAGATGTACCTTCTGTCATACGGAAAGTGAATAACCGACGCTTCACTGCGAGTTTGGTAGAGACTGACTTGTGGCAAAACATGTCTAGTAATTTCTCCCATAACTCCTTTGCGGTTTCCATCTCCAAAACCTCTGACAGAACATCATCAGCTAAACACATCTGTATCGCCATGAGAGCCTTATCATCCATCTCTTCCCATTGTGCCTCGGTCATAGTCTCGGGTTTCTTCTCTTTCCCCTCCAGTGCTTTTTCAAGCCATTCTGAGTCAAGAGTCCTTTCACACGGACTTGCCATAAGCTGAAGCTTCCTTGACCATTGAACTTCTCTACCTCAGTCTTAATACCTGATGCCATTGTACCAATTCGAATATCCAAGCTCTGATACCAATTTGTGTGGAAATAATTAATTCTCCCGGTATGCAATCGAATCAAATATCACGACAATACGAGAAATAAATGGACTAAAAGAGAAAAGAAACAAACGACACAATGATTTACGTGGAAACCCCTTTACAATCAAAAGGGGAGAAAACCACGGACGAAGATTGGAGCTTTTATTAGTGAATCGAAAAGAAGAATTACAATCACTCCTTTTCTCTCTCTCTCTCTCTCTCAATTTTATTGGCAGCGCCGTTGGGAAAACCTCACGTATGATTTGGATAGTTGTGACGTAAACTCTACGTTCATATTTATAGGCCCCGTGAAAATGCGCTTCACGATCGATCGGGGAGTCCCGATCGATCGAGCTTTACCCCGATCGATTGGCCTCCTCACGGCATCCCTACTTAAAATACCAAAGAATTTTAAAATATTTTCCTAACAAAATTAAATTGATACAATAATAAAACCATAGGGAGGCTTGATGTAAGGAACCCAATATTTTTTATCATCTCCATTTTTATGAAAAAGCATCATACTAATTATTAAAAATTCACCCACTTGCCTTTTAATGCCCCAATATAACACATGGTATAATTATGACTCTTGCGAAAATAATTTTTTATTGACTAAAGATGATGTAGCTTGCAATATACTCATGATAATATTATTTTTTTATAATTCAAGATTTGATATTCAGAATTAGTACAAAGTAGATAATCAAAAAGATGGATGTAGTGTACTAAACTTATCCATGATATATCCAAAAGAAAAGAAACAAATTACTTTAAACTGCAGACTCCCGAGCAGCAAAAACTGATATTCATCAACTAGGAAGGTATAGATAGAACACAATACAAAACTGTACTCAACTTTGGTATACAACCTAAGAAAAACTCAAACTAAATATTTTCCCAATATTCGACTTGTATCTAATCTAATGAATCGTATTCCTAATCCACCCATATCCAACACGTTAAAGATGGGGCAAAGGGTGGGCATCAACTTCGATGGTTTCAACCCGGTTGAGGTGGCAGACATCCTTGCTCATTGATTTGGCTTGTGTGGTTGGGCTTGTTTCTAGCGGTTGTTTCTGGTTGTTGCTGGGATTTCCGTGCTTGTTGGTTTTGCTTAGGCTCCTTTGTGGTTTTTGTGTTTTGTTTTGTTTGGCCGTTTGCCTGTGTGCTTTTCAGGTTTGCCGTTTCGGTTGTTTGTCTGGGTCTTTGTCCTCTTTGGGTCCGCTTGCGTCGTTTGTTTTGGCTGTGTTGGTCTCCTGTCGAGTCTTTGCCTCTCCATGTTCCTTTTGCTTCGTTTGAGGTCCTGTTTTTTCTTTTTCTTTTGTTGTTCTTGTTTTTTGGTCGTCTTTCGGCTAGTTTCAGGCTAGCTTCAGGCCTCGTTTTTTCGAGTTTGCCTGTCTTGTATCGGCACTCCAGTGTCACTTATCGAAAAAATATCCAACACTTTAGAATAATCATTCACCCGTATATGTCTTGACTTCATGACCGAAAACCATGTACAAGGCGTTATAATCCGTTGGAAGATACTATGTACTTCTCGAGGATTCCATCCTTTTAATACTTATAAAATAAAGCGTTAGAATCGGTGAACCGGTCAATGGATTTTCCTAGTGAAAAAATAAAATTTAATAATATTTTTATTCAAGTGAATTGAGGTAACATTTAGTAGTGTGAAACGAAACCATAGATTAAAACGTTTATTGCAATAGAGGAGGCAGCAGTAGAATTTGCAAGATAGTTAATAAGCAAATCCGAAATTTGATGCAAGTAAAAGGGGATAAGTATAATAATACTTGTATTAGATAACTGTTAATATAAATAGTGTATTAGGGTTGTTAAAAAAGTTAAAAAAGACGTAACAAACTATTCTCTCTCTTATCTCTCTCTCTTTCTCTCATCTCCTTCTAATCTCTTTTTTTCTCTCATCTATACTCTGTTTCTTCAAATTACCCAAACCCTAACCCTAATTGTTAGATGCAACCCTAATTGTTGCATCAAAATTATATGAAAAATGTATACAAGTCTGAACTTATTAATGCTCTCGACCAGGGAGTGGGAAGAGCAAGCAAGAAGAACGTAAAACTAAGGGAACCAAACCTTGATATTGGATAGATCAATGAAGTTCGGGCTTAAAAAATTGACAGTGAGTGTGAAATAAGACTCAGAGCCGATACTAGTCAGATGTAGGTCAGGTAGAGCTTACCCCTTAATCAGGTTAGACTTTTCCTTTCTTTAGACCGAATTATATAAAATAATTTTAATATATAAATTCTTTTAT
This sequence comes from Simmondsia chinensis, assembly GCA_018398585.1. Classification (NCBI taxonomy): domain Eukaryota; kingdom Viridiplantae; phylum Streptophyta; class Magnoliopsida; order Caryophyllales; family Simmondsiaceae; genus Simmondsia; species Simmondsia chinensis. The sequence goes on from JAGTTD010000013.1 coordinate 4,591,078, forward strand.
TTGATTATTTATTATTTAATTACTGGATAAATTTTTGTTGAAAATATTAAATGACTTATATGTATGATCGTTATTATTCAATAATTTTTTATAAATACAACAAAAATTTGAGGATCTTTTTATTGATACGATAAAAACTTAAGGGCCTTTTTAATAATTCAAAAAGGCCAGGGTCTTATTTATTATTTCTAAAAACTTCAGAGTACTAAAATATAAATAACCCTTAAATTTTTAATAATTTTTAAAATTTACTCTTTCTCTCTCTCCCATTGCTAAAAGTGATGTGGGAGACCCACAGCACCTGATCCCCCCCACAACAAGGTGAGGATGGAATAAGTGTGCTTGCCTGGCAGCATCAAGCACGTCGCAGTGTGTAGTTGTCTATTTAAAGGAACATATTTAATGTTTTAAGGGCTTCCGTTCAAGCTTGTTTAATTTTAGAGTTCTTATAGAATCCAGTGACGGCGTATTGGTGCCCTCTTTGGTTGTCTATTTGTGACCCAAATTTTTGCATGGATGTGCGGAACGTGTTGGTGCAGTAGTTGTTTCCCAACTCTTTAAATAAGAGGTTTTGGATTTAAAGTTTATCACCCCTTTCTAATTGTTGGTTTCTCTCTTAAGAGATGTTGTTATACTCCTTACTAATGTAAAAAAGAAAAAAAAAAAAAAAAAAAAAAAACTTATGTCTGGGCACTGCTAATCTCCGTCAAGTATTTCATTTATTTTAAATGTTATTTTTTATATTAAGTTTAAACTTTTTACCCTTAAATTATATATATTTTTTTATATCTTGTCAGCAAAAGGTAATAAATTTTTGACGTCGTTGTGTGGAAGATATTCATAACAAAATTTAAAGTTCATGGTATATATTAAATATATACAAATATTTAAGTTACTTGTAAAATATATTACGAAGTAATAAGATACATTTATAAAAAAAGCCTTTTAAAAGAAGGGTGTGGTATTGACAAAGCAAAAAAAAAAAAATTACTATTGTCAAAACAAAAGCCAAAAAAAAAAAATATTACTATTGTTAGAACATTTATGTAACTTACAATAATAATAATATTATCCTAAAAGAATAATAGATTATATAATAAAGTCACCCACTTGCCTTGTACTTCACCAATGTATCACATGATATTACTGTAAAAGACGTAACGTGTAGCTTATTCATGAAAAATTTAGAATACCAAGTTAAATTATATTATTAAAACACTCAAATTGGATTAGTTTACAATACTTTATTATTATAATTATTATTGTTTGGAATAAAACAGTATTTTATTATTGAAGTATGGGGCAAATTGTATTTTTATATGACTATTTAAATTCTCATACACCACTATAAGTATATCTTTACTGAATTTGCTACTACTATCACTTTAAAATCATACTCACTTTATGGCTATCAGTCATTACCATAGTCTCTTGTTGCTTCTTTTGTTCTTCATTGCCTTCTTTCATGGTGTTCACGATGTAGTGGCCAGTAAATTCCTCCTTCCCATTGTGAAAGACAATACCAAACCCCAATATTTTACTAGTTTCCTAGTTGGAACTCCTAGTACTACTCGTGTCTATCTGGCCATTGATCTTGGCAATCTGTGGTCATGGTTTACATGTGATATCTATGGTTATAATCACTCCTCCACATTTCACCCAGTGGACTGTGACTCGCCAGTATGCAAGGCATATGGTGGGGATGGTTGTTCAAGCTGTGACGGGCCTCTTAAGCCTAGTTGCACTAAGAATACATGTGGTGCCCATGCATATAGCCGTTGGAGCAATGCCCTTTATTCTGAAGGACTTATACAAGATGTGATAACCTTATATAGTGAAGGCCTAAAGTCAGTTGGTGTGACAAAGACAATTTTGCCTAATTTTCCGTTCACTTGTGCCGATAAAGGCCCATTGAAGGGGCTATCACCCTACACTAAAGGGATCTTAACCCTATCTAGGCGCCCTGTTGCTCTACATGCCCATATCTCGTCGACATTTAAGGTGCCCCATAAGTTCGCCCTTTGCCTACCAGCCTCGTCCATGTCGTTATCAGGGTATAATGGGGCCATGTACTTTGGTGGAGGGCCCTACCACTTGCCCACTGCCAATCCCATTGACTTGTCTAAATCTCTCATCACAACCCCTCTAGTAGTCAATTCCAATAGCACGGCCCCACCGAGGGTGATCCCTCCGTGGAGTACTTTGTCCAAGTAAGATCCATTAAGATTGATGGAGTGTCAGTACGGTTTAGCTCTTCTTTGTTGTCCTTTGATAAAAATGGGGTTGGTGGCACAAAGCTCAGCACCTTGGACCCTTATACAGTGTTGCACACTCCAATATACAAGGCCTTTATTAATGTATTTGTAAACAAGGCCACGGCTATGAAAATCACTAGGGTGGCCTCGGTGGTGCCATTTGGAGCTTGCTTTAGCCTTAAAACGATATCCAACACAAGGACGGGTCCTAATGTGCCGATTATTGATCTAATATTTGAAGAAAAGAGCCCAATACTTCACAACAAGAATGCACGATGGAGGATCTATGGGGCCAACTCAATGGTAAAGGTCGCCAAGGACGTGTTGTGTTTAGGTTTTGTGGATGGAGGGTCTCGGCCAATGACCTCCATTGTTATTGGTGGGAAGCAAATGGAGGACAACTTGATTGAGTTTGATCTAGAAAGCTCAAAGCTTGGACTTTCATCTTCACTTCTTCGTCAAGGTACTAGCTGCTCCCAGTTTAAAGGAATTTAACGAAAGTTGTACCAAGATTTTCTGTATTTGTAGTGTTGATTTTATTTTCTCATGTACTAGTCACTACACGAAGCCTTAGTTCGATAATAATATTATGTTGCATGTTTGATAATGTTTCATTGTTATTTTATCAAAAAAGAACCTACTCAACCATATCAGGAATGATTAATTTATATTATATGACTCTCTCGACTATCATAGTTAGAAAACGCAATTTTTTTATTGTTTTGTGGGAACAAAAGTTAAGATATTTGATCATTGATCTAACTTCACTCGGAGTTGAACAGATATCAAAGACTTCAGATACTTTGTAAATTTTTTTTTTATGGGAAATCTAAAGCAAATGTATTGAGCATTGATATAGATGAGACCCTCTATATTTAAGCGTTTCTTAAGTTACAACAAACTCTTAGAAAATAACACGTGCAAATTCTCAATAAGTACAAACTAACAAACACAACCTGATCGTGCTATTTTACTTGAACTGAACTACATTATAAGATCTTGCCAAAACAAATACCGTTACACAAAACTTCAATCGAGTAAATAAAACTATACAAAACCCTTACATTTCTTCTCCAAATGACGTAGTCAAAACCGTTAGTTCTATATAGTTCGTAACGCTGTCATCTACAATACTGAACATAAAACCATCAAAAAGATCCATGATTTTTACCCATTACACCCAATCCCAAGTCACCACAACTTGTACCCTTCATCAACAAGGATGAACTAAACCCTAACTTTGAATTCCCCAAATCAAATTCCAACAAATTATCCTCCAATTGTCTACTCCCAATCACAATTGAAACCCCCAATTTCAAACCCCCATCCAAGAACCCTAAACACATCAACCCATCACCCACTTTCACCATCAAATTCTCCCCATGAATCCTCCACTTCACCATCTCACTCTGCAACACCAGATCCACCACCGGCAATGCCACCGTCCCACCACCACCATCCACCTCGTAACAAGCGTTAAATGGCGCCACCGCGGTTGCCTTAGTCAAATTCACCGCCTCTGAGGCCGAATCGAAACCCCTGATGAAACTCTCAAATACGCTAGTTTCCATCATTGTGTACGGCGCAACAGTGGAAATTCTAGCCAAGGATGAAGTTGACCAGTTTTCTATGGCTAATTTCTTGTTGTTGATCATGATTGACTTCACATTGATGTGGTAATCCTCAATTGGACCCTCATTACTTGGGTTATTCACAAGTGGGGTGTACATTAATGACTTGTAAAAGTCAGAAATATCCGAACTTTCTCCAAACAAAATCAACCCATTTGAATTCAAAGAACTTGGCAAACAAATTGAAAATTTCTGAGGATACCCAAATTTGTAAGCAATCTGAGACGGCACCCCAACTCTCCCACTACCCAACCCCATCACTCCTTGCGCCTCACCAGCCAAACCCCGCAGCAAAAACGGCGCCGTACAAAGCAACAGAAACTGATCAACGGCCAGATATGGATCACCCAGATGATCAACGGCTAGGATATCTTCTACAAGCTCACCCATTTCTGACGCGCCGGTGATGGGGTTGTACGCCAACAAAGTGCACCCCTCCGCCGCACTATCCGGCGGCGCGGCGGCGGCGCACTGAATGGCTCGGCGGAGAATAGTGCGCTGCGAGCCGGAGCGTGCGGCGAAGCAATCCATGAAGAGAAACGGGCTACCCAGATCCACAACGAGCGTTGCGAGTACCATTTGAGCTCCATTGTTGATACGGGTCAAGAACTGATTTGTAATGGCATGTTTGAATATAGGGAGAAAAATGGAGTCTTTGGGGGTGAAATTTTGTGTGATTTGAGAAGTCGAAAGTGGGGTTAGAGAGAAGAAAGCGAGCAAGAAGAGGAGAGAGAAAGCCATTGAAGAGAGAGAAAGTAGAGAGAGAAAGTGTGAGGTGGGGGAAGGGGGAAGATAAGAAGTTATGCGATGAGGCGACGCCGCGGATGGAAGAGTGAATTCTAGCCGTTGGATGGAGAACAAGTACGCGGAAATCTGACCGTCGAATGTAAAATTTATATGGATAAGGGTTAACGTGGTACTGACTAGACAAGGGTAGTAGGTCAAATGGGTCAGTACGACGTCGTTTTTGTTTTCTTAAAGTGGATAAAATAATTTATTTTGTCACGTTTATATTCACTTTGATTTTTCCATGATTTTTTTTATTTTTTAAGAGAAGTGTAACATTTATGTCCGAATATTCTTTTATATATATTAAATCATGTTAATTATATCAATTTAGATTTTTTATTTTTAATTATTTTAACTTAATTTTTTATAATTTATATTATATTAATTTAATACTATAATAGAATCAAAATTAAGTTAACGGTAAAATTTTGAACGGTGTAATCATAATAGATATAAATAACCCATTACTAATCTATACAATACACTTACATAAAGATTAAATTAACATAACTAAAAACATAGGGAGCCATTATTATCAGAAAAAATATTGAAATTGCCAACTACAATCTAGTTCTTATAATAATATTTTTTTTATAACAATAATATTACCCAAAATATATGGAGCAAATTAACAAAATAAATAAATTTCAGAAAAATTTATGATCCTAGATTTTAAAATCTTGAAATAATAGACTCATATGTTATTGGGTTATTTACATTAAAGATCCATATACTTTGTCCATCATATCAATTTGGTCCTTGTATTTTTAATTGTCTCAATTTAGTTCCTAAATTATTTAAATTATGTTAATTTAGTCATTTGGTCAAATTTAAGTTAAGTTAATATCATAATTTTGAACAAAAAAATTATATTAAATGCAAGCAACTTATTATAAATTTATCCGTTTACTCAATTTAACTTAATTCATGACTGAACTATTAAAAATTTAACATAAAATTTTTAAGAACCAAATTAACATATTTACAATTATATAAAAATTAAATTAATACCATTCAAAAAAAATTAAAATAATATAATAAATAAAATATAAGAACACACCCTCTATTATCTAATAAGAAATAGGCAGTGGGAGGATAATTATTGAGTTTTTTTTTTTTTTTTTTTTGGGTCCAATGAGTTGTTGGTGTTAGCTGGCACGTGTCATGATAATATATTTATAGAAAGGTATAATATAAGCTATCGTATCATGGGGACATCCGAATATTACTTTTTAATGCCATTTTCAGTCTTCCATTAATTATTAATTATTATTATTATTATTCAAATCTAAAAAGTCTTTTTTTATTCGTTTCTCTTTATTAAAGTTCATAATCAACTTTTAATCATTCCGAATTGTCCATTTACTCCCCATTTAATACCCAAAGTTATACTGATATTCCTGAACTCTATTATTAAATACTAATACTTGATTTAATTGTCATATGAATTTAATTTTTATAAAAAGTTATATTTTTTAAAATTTAAATCATGTGTTAACTTTTTAAAAAATAGATAAATCATATTTCGTTGCCTCGATGAGAAATGAAAGTTTCATCGAGATGCTAGTTAACAACAATGGAGTTAGAAGTTACCTGGGGACCGAGGTAAGTTACTTCCTGTGTTACGAAAGAATTAAAAATTACTTAATAATTTCTACTTTTTACATTCTGTCTACTTTTTGACAATCAAATAAGAGCTTAAATTTATACTTTCAATGAATTTCTATTTTCTACTATTACTTCCTACATAACAAATGAGGTGCAGGTCTTTTCTGTACGATACATGAGTGATGTTCGCTTCTTGTATCACTTTATTGTTTCTATAATTTTTTAGAAGTGTAGTTGTTTTACTCTACTACAAGTAGTATTTAACGTAAATGAATGTCTTTTGACCAAATTTCAAAGGTGCCCCAAATTATTCTGTTACATCATTACATGGATATAATAAATTTGATATTTTGTCGTGATAGTCACTAATGGAGTTAGACCACTACTAAAAAAAAATAGTCATGACGATTTTTTACATGACTAAGGCCTTCTTTGGGTGCCACAGGAATTAAATTCCTACACAAAAAGTTGTATTTTTTAGAAATTTATTTCTTGTGTCAACTTTCAAAGGAAGTGGGATGTTTGGTTGTCGGGATGGAAAATAGAACCTCTTTAGAGAAGTTAGTTAAAAATGAAGGAATTTTAACTTATCTAGGGCAGCTAGGTAAGTAACTTCCTGCATTTTTAAAGAATTAAAAATTATTAAACAATTTCTATTTCCTACATTTTGTCAACTTTCTGGCAACCAAATAAGAGCTTAAATATGTACTTTTCATGAATTTTTACTTCTTGTATTTACTTCTGCATATCAAACGAGACCTAAATATAGTATCCTGCAACTTTTAGTTATTCATACTGATCTTTTTTTTTTTGGAACACTATTCATACCAATCACTTACACTTTTAGTTTCATGAAATAATATCTTGAACTACGTTATCACTCCGACCAAAAAAAAAAAACTACGTTATCACAAACAACTCGTCCTTTAAACTTTTTTATTTAATAAAATTGGCCTCTTATTTTTTCAATTTAACGTCCTAAATTATAATATTATATACAATCAATCCATTAAACATCAAATTTTAAAAAGTTGATGCAGCGAGTAGATGAAAAATCAGGGAACGAGAAGGTTCAACATCCTTCCCTTAATTTTTATTGCGAAAATAATAAAGAACAGAGAGAAAAATAAGTTTATTCTTAATTCTCACAATCCAAGAATAAGAAAGAGGAAACAAGTCATTAAAAAATAATCTAAAATTGAATGCTGTCCTAAATCCTAATCTTCCTCTTGTTTAAATACAGGAGGAAACTAACCTATAATAAAAGACTTAAAGAGATAAAGGATACATAAAAGACTAAAAGATAATATAAAATCAACTATTAATTATCTAAACAACTAATACTTATTCATAGTCTACTAACTAAGGAACATACCCAGTGCCTCAAGGGCTCCCATCTACGCAGGCTCTGGGGGGCGAATGTACGCAGCATTCCTCCTTCAGGATGTTAACCTGAAGAGAGGCTATTGCCTAGTGCCCCCAACCTCAGGAGATCACCCATCCATATCTCTAACCGTGTATCTAGCTCGCCACGACCGGGTTCTCGCCAAGCCTAAATAACCTAATAGATGACAAACTCTTGAATCTATATCTCTAACCGTGTATCTAGCTCGCCACGACTGGGATCTCGCCAAGCCTATCAATCCGCTAAGACCCATTTGCCAACTATCGGGCTGCATCCAAAGTAAACCCCTAAAGTATTATATTTAGCCCATATCACTTTTAAATATTAAATATAATACATAATTAAAATATAATTCATTATTTACCATCTTAGTGAAAAAAATTGGGGTTGTTATTATATTTTGTCCCAATTTATTTTTGTCTTCTAAGTTCAGATGAAATTTAAACATTGTGAATGATACTCAAAAAAAGGATTTGTCTTGACATACACGGAAACTTCTTTCCTAGAAATATATTTATTAATGAAAAAGATTTTCAAGATAAATTGAAATTAAGTTTTAGTTTTCTTTATTTAATCTACAAGAAAGATGATTATACCACTATTAATGTTGAGACTAATAAACAATTTTAATGTCATAATTCTAGCCTAGACTAAAATTCAAACCCGATGGGCTAATTTATTATACGAGTACACAAGGCTAGTATTATTCAATCTAATATTTGGTTTGACACTTTATACATTTACCATTCTACTGCCCATTTAGATCCAAGTGTCAATCGATAAACACTATGAGTTTACAGTGTTGACTGACCATTCTACTGCCCATTTAGATCCAAGTGTCAATCGATAAACGCTATGAGTTTAGAGTGTTGACTTCAAAGCCGAACCAAAAAATTGGAATGTTTTATAGAAAGTCATTGTTTCGCCAAATTTGGCAAATATATAATAGAGTTCCTCCATATTACAAAGGAATTCATAAACCGATTTAAAATTTTTAATTTTAAATCTAATATCTTGATCTGATTAAACTATTTAATTAGATATATATCTTACTCTAATAGGTTCATAATATAACAAACAAAATATCAAATAAAACATCTATAAATATATTTAAACATAGTATGTAGAATAAAGAAATTAAAAAAAATAAATTAAATTTTAAATACTTAATTTAGACATACCTGAAACGCAAATCCAACTCTGATTTGTAGATTTGAAATTGGAAGAAAACTTCTTGACACCTTGAGATCTTCTTCGCAATAACTTCTATTAGCACCGGAGTGTGGGCTTCCAAAATATTTAGTTTATGAAAAATCTTCAAACAAAATTTTTTCTTTTGATTTTTTTTAAAAATAATTTTTTAAAAAATTTATGTTAAACATTAATTTAGAAAACTCTAAAATAATTTTAGATTTTTCTGAAATAATATTTTTCACTCACTACTTTGTACAAAAGAAAGGAAAAAGAAGAAAAAAAATGACTTCTTAGAATCATCTTTTTACTCTCCCGAATGGAGCTTAAACGTAACGAATATACAAGTTGGATTAGTTGATAGGATACTTAAAAACAACAAAGTAGAAAATAATGGGTGAGGGAGATTCGAACTTTATAAGTAATATTGTTTCTTATATTTCTTTTCGCGTTATGGTTGGATTTTATTTTTTTATATGCGAATTTTATAGACCATATGAGGAAAAGCAAATTTTCTTTTTGATAATTAGCGATAGAGCCGCGAAACAAGCAGGCTACTCGACCAAGCGAGACTTGAACCCACTAGAACAAGAGCGGGAAAAACAAATGACAACCAAAAAACACAAAGAAAAACAAAAACAGGGAAAACAAACGCACCACAAATACGAGCACACAAAAACAACGAAATCAAAAAACCAACCAAACGGCAGGGACAGGGAGCAAACCGACGCATAGAATCCAGCTGAAGACCAGAACACTCACAACCGAAAACTGAGCGCAAGGCACCAAGAAGCCAAAAAAAAAAAAAAAACCATCACGATCTTCCATAAAGAATAGCACTCACCATAGTCGGATCGACACTCTCAAAATCCAAGCCTAATCTTTGTCCCATCTCTATTACTCGGACTGCTTCTTCAGTTTGACCAGCATCAGCGACGTGGTTGCCCCGATTCACCAAGTTCTTCTTCTTCTTCTTTCTAGTGTTCTCTGTCCGCTTCTGCAAGTTACTACCAGGCGACATGTCCTTTAGAAATTCTTGAAGTTTCCGCTTCTCCTTCTCTTTCGCCTTACGCTTTGAGGCTTGCCTCCCCCTTTTTGTCGTCTGTAATTTCCCATTTTTCTTCCGAGTTAAGCTAGGTCCCTCCCCAAACGGCACAGGCACGTGGTAGTTCTCAGGTGTACTAGCCTCTATATGACGGTACCTAAGCAATTCCGGTGGCTCGAAGCCTGGAGGGAATTCGGGACCAGAGTCTGAAGAGTCATTGTTGCTAATGTTTTCTCGAACTTCACTCTCGTAAGGCTGAGGTCAAGATTGTCTTATGGTTTTGTCTGGTTCTCGGAGTACGGCGAAGCGATGCGGGCGATGGATGATAGATGGGTGATGGGGACTAAACTAAGAGTTCAATGGGCTAACCCAATCAGAAGTTCATTTGCTTCTACCGTGCGAAATCAGCCTCAACCTAGGGCTCCCATTTAGTTCAGGAACGCGGAAGATATTCAGGATCGGGGGGGGGGGGGGGGGGGGGGCCGAGGACTTTACATCTGTTAACATTCCGAAGATTGTGGTATCAAATACCAATAAGAGCGTGGAGGCTTGGCTTGAGCGGGCTTTAATTGGACATACGTCTGAGGAGGCTAGCCTTGATGTTATTTTCACGTTTATCACCGAGAACAATCTCTACGGGTTAACCCTTAAAGGGTTAAGCACTTCCTTCTTTATCCTGGTTTGTGATTCTGTGGACACCCTTGAGTCCTACAGTGGGCCGCGCCTTGAGATTCTTTTGAGGAAATTCAAAGAGGTATATAAGTATAACGGCGAGACCCTTGGCTCTGTTGAGAGAAGGGTTAGGATTGAGGTTTATGGATTGCCCTTTCAATGTTGGTCTAAGGATTGCTTCATAGATATCACAAAATTGTGGGGAAAGTTCATCAGAATGGATTCTAGGACGTCCGCTATGAGGTGTGTTGATGTTGCTAGGTTCCTTATTGACACTTGCTCAACTACATATATTCATTAGACAGTCCAAGTTCAGTTTAGTGGGGGATCACGTTTGGTTCTAATCAAGGAGGGTAATTATGAGGTAATTTCGGACTATTCATCCAGAGTTGTTGCTTTAACGGCTTCGACTAGATTGGCCAAGGAGCAGGCCTCATCTGTGACACTCATTCGAGATAGTCATGAAACAACAGTGACACGGCAATGCTCACAGGCTGAATCTCTTCTTGTACGCATGATGGATACTGTAGAGTTTTGGTCAGAGTCTAATTTAGCTCCACCTAGGAGCAGAAATGAGGGTGTGTGGGTCTTAGAGCATCCGTTAGGACAGATGTGTATCCATCTTAATGGTCAATACTCTTGGAGATCGGCTTTGGAGTGCTTCTTTCCGCAACTGTCAATTCTTCCTACAGTTGTGCATCCTATATCTCTTCTCCCACGCCAGGATGTCCGAGAAAATCAACATCTTCCTCTCCTCCTCCCGTGGGTCAAGGAGGCTAACTCTGAGGTTTTATAGCTTAATGTTCAGATATCGCCTTATGAGAGTGAAGTTCTAGAAAACATCAGCGACATTGACTCTTCAGACTCTGGTCCCGAATTCCCACCAGGCTTCGAGCCACCGGACTCACTTAGGTACCGTCATATAGAGGCTAGTACACCTGAGAACTACCATGTGCCTGTGCCGTTTGGGGAGGGGCCTAGCTTAACTCGGAGGAAAAATGGGAAATTACAGACGACAAAAAGGGGGAGGCGAGCCCTAAAGCATAAGTCGAAAGAGAAGGAGAAACGGGAACTTCAGGAATTTCTAAAGGACATGTCGTCCAGTAGTAACTTGCAGAAGCGGACAGAGAACACTAGAAAGAGAAGAAGAAGAACTTGGTGAATCGGGGCAACCACGTAGCTGATGCTGGTCAAACCAAGGAAGCAGTTCGAGTAATAGAGATGGGAGAAAGATTAGGCTTGGATTTTGAGGGTGTCGATCCAACTATGGTGAGTGCTATTCTTCATGGAAGGTCGTGATGTTTTTTTTTTTTTTTTTTTTTTTGGCTTCTTAGTGCCTTGCGTTCAGTTTTCGGTTGTGAGTGTCCTGGTCTTCAGCTAGATTCTGTGCATCAGTTTGCTCCCTGTCCCTGCCATTTGGTTAGTTTTTTGATTTTGTTGTTTTTGTGTGCTCGTGTTTGTGGTGCATTTGTTTTCCCTGTTTTTGTTTTTCTTTGTGTTTTTTTGGTTGTCACTTGTTTTCCCCGTTCTTGTTCGAGTGGGTTCAGGTCTCGCTTTGTCAAGTGGCAGGCTAGTTCCGCAGCTCTGTCGCTAATTATCAAAAAAAAAAAATTTGCTTTTCCTCATATGGTCTATAAAAATTGCATAGAAAAAAAAAATCCAACCATAACACAAAAAGAAATATAAGAAACAATATTACTTATAAAGTTCGAATCTCCCTCACCTATTCTTTTCTACTTTGTTGTTTTTAAGTATCCTATCAACTAATCCAACTTGTATATTTGCTACGCTATTTTCTCGGACATCCTAGCATGGGAGAAGAGATATAGGATGCACAACGGTAGGAAGAATTGACAGTTGCGGAAAGAAGCACTCCAAAGCCAATCTCCAAGAGTATTGACCATTGAGATGGATAGGCATCTGTCCCAATGGATGCTCTAAGACCCACACACCCTCATTTTTGCTCCTAAGTGGAGCTAAATTAGGCTCTGACCAAAACTCTACAGTATCCATCATATGTACAGGAAGAGATTCAGCCCGTGAGCATTGTCGTGTCACTGTTGTGTCATGACTATCTCGAATGAGTGTCACAGATGAGGCCTGCTCCCTGGCCAATCTAGCCGAAGCCGCTAAAGCAACAACTCTGGATGAATAGTCCGGAATTACCTCATGTGGAAGAGTTGCAATGCTCAATTGTGTTGAATGATAAAAGAAGAGAAATACATAACCTATGTATAGAGCTAATTCTATATGGTAAGAGAGTAAATCAAGGAATGAATCAAGGGATTATGATTGTACAATAATTTGAATAAATCCTAGAGATAATATACTATATTAGGCCCCCTCAATCTGAAGGTGGAGCAGCGACATGAAGATTGTTTTTGTGATAGTGAAACAAGGTAGCACCGAGTCCTTTGGTGAAGATGTCGGCTATCTGTTGAGTTGTGGGAGTATAGCGAACTTGAAGATCTCCTTTGAGAACTTTCTCACGAACGTAGTGAAAATCAACGTCAACATGTTTAGTTCGGTCATTGGAGATAGGGTTGGCTGCAATATATGAGCAGAGACATTGTCACAGTAGATGATGATAGGGCCGGAGTGTGTGAGACCGATGTCGCGCATGAGGTAGTGAACCCAGTCTGCTTCAGCAGCGGCTTGGGCGACAACACGATATTCGGATTCAGTGGATGACTTTGAGACAGTAGCTTGTTTCTTGGCTCGCCGGGAGATGAGGGTGGACCCAAGGAAGACGGCATAACCAGTGGTGGAACGACGAGTATCGGGGCATCCTCCCCAATCAGCATCAACGTAGACAACGACAGATGTGCAGGCACCAGGAAGGATCGTTAGGCCGTGATCTGGGGTGCTTTTGAGGTATCGAAGGATTCGCTTCACAACCTGCCAATGACTAGTCCTGGGAGCATGCATAAACTGGGAAACAAGATTAACAGCATAACATATATCGGGACGAGTCATGGTGAGATATTGCAGAGCCCCAACCGCACTGCGGTACTCAGCAGGGTCTGGCAATACGTCACCCTCAGTCAAGGATAGATGGGCCCGAGCCGGGAGGGGGGTTTTAATGGGTTTGGCATCCTCCATCTTATGTTTGCGGAGGAGGTCAATAGTGTAGCAATGCTGGGAGAGAAACATGCCAGTGTTTGTCTTTTGGGCCTCAATCCCTAGGAAGTAGTGAAGGGGACCGAGGTCTTTCATGGCAAATTGAGTGGAAAGGGTGCGAATGAGGGTGTCAAGGGAGTGGGGTTTGATCCTGTAAGAATTATGTCATCAACATAGAGTGACAGGCATATGATATCATTCGTAGAGCGGAAAAGGAAGAGAGAGGTATCAGCTCTACAACAGGTGAAGCCGAGGCTATAGAGGAAGGTACTGAAGCGGTGAAACCAGGCCCGGGGGGCTTGTTTGAGACCATATAGAGCCTTATGAAGGTGACAGGCATGATCGGGGAATTGGGGGTGTATGAAACCCTTAGGTTGCTTCATGTAGACTTCTTCCGTAAGATGGCCATGAAGAAAAGCATTTTTAACATCGAGTTGTTTAATTTGCCATTTATTAGTGATCGCAAGTGTAAGGACAAAGCGTATGGTAGAGGGCTTGACGACTAGACTAAAGGTCTCCTTGAAGTCAATACCTTCACGTTGGTGAAAGCCTTGGGCAACAAGGCGAGCTTTAAACCGGTCAACGGAGCCATCCGCTTTGTATTTGACCCTATATTTCCAAGTGCTTTCTACAATGTTATGTTTGGTATTGGGGGGGACAAGTTCCCAAGTGTTATTTAGAATTAGGGCGTTAAATTCATCTGCCATAGCCTCTTGCCATTTGGGATTTTTAATGGCTTGGGAGTAACACGTAGGTTCTTGGATGACGGTAATGGATGATAGGGACAGGGGATATCGAGTTTTTCAAATACCATCCTTGAGTCGAGTTCGCATGGGGTGGACATTAAGGTTGTTGTTGGGGTCGGGTGCGGCCGAGTGTGAGGGCTCGGGTGGGGAGGGGATAGGGACCGAGGGGGAGGGGATAGGAGGGTCCGGTGGAGGAGGCCCCGACGGTTCTGCCGAGGCAGGAACCGAGATGGGAGTACAGGTGGGTTCGGGGAGAATCACAGCCTCAAGTTCGACAATAGGGATGTCGGGGTGAGGGCTAGGGTCTTGGTTATGAGTGGAGGGACCAAGGGCCATAGGGCTGGGGAGAGGAGGGCTAGGGGGAGTAGTAGTCATCCGGAGAGGGAGGGGTTCAGTTGGCGGACTTGGAAAGGTGGTGCCTGTAGCCGTGGTTACTACGAGCGGGAGAGGGAGATCAACGACAGTGGCTGTACTACCAGGTTCGGAAGTGTGAGTTGGGTTAACTAGTTCAGGGTAGGGAAGCTAGATTCGTTGAACTTAACATGTCGATTGGTATAAATGTTGCCTGTTGTGGGGTCAAGACATCGGTAGCCTTTATAGCGTGCCGCATATCCTGTGAAGATACATGGTAAAGAACGTGGAGCTAATTTATGAGGGGCACGGGGTGTGATGTTAGGATAACATGCACACCCAAAAATGCGAAAACTAGTGTAATCTGGAAACCGTTTGAAGAGTTTTTCAAAAGGAGATGAGTTTTTAAGAACAGGGGTAGGGAGACGGTTTATAATGAAGCATGCAGTACACGCAGCATCATCCCAGAAGGTGTACGGTAGGAGAGATTGGATAAGGAGCGTTCATGCCATTTCAATAATATGTTTGTGCTTTCTTTCCGCCACTCCATTTTGTTGTGGAGTATCAAGACATGAAAGACGAAAGTGAATGCCATGTTGACGACATAGGGTGTGCATACGACGATGATCGAATTCACGACCACCGTCGCTTTGAAAGATTTTTATTTTGGTTGAAAATTGATTTTCAACAAGTGTTTTAAAAGTTTCAAAAATGTCAAAGACCTCAGATTTCTGTTTCATAGGGTAAAGCCATGTGAAGCGAGTGAAATCGTTAATGAAGTTAACATAGTATTTATAATAAGAGTTTGATGCTACAGGAGATTGTCATACATTAGAATGAATTAAATGCAAGGGAGAAGTAGCGAAATGCGAAACACGTTGAAAAGGTAGTCTATGTGACTTACCCAAATTACAATCTTGACAAAAAACAGTAAATCGTGAGCTAGGGATGAGTTTGCGGGAGCAGAGAATGTCTAACATGGGACGGCCTAGGTGCCCTAAGCGACAATGCCATAAGTGTCCGGATAGGGTTTGTGCCATAAGTCCGAGTGAGTGAGGCGAGAAGCTGTAGAGTGCACCGTTACTGCGAACTAGAAGTAGAGGGGTCCCCGTAGCCTTGTCCTTAACACAAAAAAAATTTGAGTCAAATTCAACTGTGCATAGGTTGTCATGGCATAAGCGTTTTATAGATAAGAGATTATGAGTTAGGTTGGGAACTAACATAACATTACAAAGTTGTAATTGGCGAGTTTTAGTGTTTAAAGTTGAAGAGCCCACGTGGGTGACGGGAAGAAGCGCCCCATTCCCAACTAAAACACATTTTTGGCCACGATAAGGAAGAAGAGAGCGAAGCATACCTGCGTTTGGTGTCATATGATTGGTAGCTCCCGAGTCGGGATACCAACTTTAGTCTTGCGAGTCAGCGATAGACATGGCAGCAAGAGAGTGGGAAGGATCAGGGTAGGAGGAATGATCAAAGCGGTACGGACAAGAGACAGCATTTTGACCAAGTTGATTGCAGATTTGGCATAATTTGGACCTGGGTCCAAGAATACCGTGAGAGATGGGTGAAGCATTACCAGGTGGGCGAGGTTGAGGCAGTTGGGGGTGCGAATTATGATGTCCCGATTGATGTTGTTGTTGTTGATATTGTCCCCCGTTTTGGCCCCCTCGGTTACCACGGCGGCCTGAGTTGCGTCCTTTACCTCGACCGTGGCCCCCACGACCTGAGTTGGATCCTTGAGTACCCGCATTTGAAGCGACTAAAGCATGGTGCTGATCAGAGGTGCGGCGACCCTGATAACGATTCTGGGCGCTGTCCTCATTAAGAAGATCAGTCTTGACCTTTTCAAAAGGAGGTGTGGAAGAAGTATTGTGAGTTAGAGTTGCAAATGCGGCATATTCGATTGGAAGCCCATAAAGGGCATAGTGTACTAGTTCTCGATTGACTATGGGTGAGTCTATGGCAGCAAGGTCATCAGCAATAGATTTTAACTCAGAGAGGTATTTGTCCATTGTTTTGCCATCCTTTTCAAGATTAATTATTTGAGATCTCAGGTCAAACTCTTTGGCCAGTGAATGATCTCGGAATCGTTTGACAAGGGCATCCCACATGGCTTTTGATGTGGGTTGACGAACAATGTCGTTAAGGAGGGATCGGGATAAAGTAGCGGCGATACAAGATCTTAAACTTTGGTTAGTTTGGACTCAATTTATATAGTCGGGGTTAGGGAGAGAGGGACCATTGTTGGTTTTCATATAACTGGGAGAACAGGGAAAGGTACCGTCGATGTAACCCATAAGTTGATGCGAAATTAAAAGCATAAAAAATTGTTCTCGCCAAGCAGTATAGTCAGTAGCATTTTCCAATTTTATTGTAATTATGTTGGAAATACTTGAAAGAGGAAGTAATAAAAGGGTACTTGTGGTATGATGTAAATTAGGGTTTATATTAGGGAAAGTAAGGGAAGGGAACCCAGCCCCCGCCCCGGCCCCTGCTGCTACGCCACCAGCGAGACCGGCCCCTAGTGCACCACCAGCGTTGCTGGTGTGCGGGCTGCTGGTGGTGACTGGTGCAGCACCGAGGGGAGGGACAGTGAGGTAGGGGTGGGAAAGGTCGAAGGGGAGGGAGGTGCGGTAGCCACCAATAGAGGTGGTGGTACCGGCCGCCGCCAGTGGGGGTAGGGAGGAGAGAAGGGTAGGGATGCCCGAGCCAAAAGATTGAGAAAATTGTGGCCTCGTGGTTGCTAACGGGCTACCGGGCATGGTGACACCGGTACTCGTTAGACCATTGAGGGTTAGACCCGAGGATATGGAGCCGATATGGGGAAAATTGGACACAGCCATGGGTCCCACCACCCGGAAATCGACTGGGGAGCCGGCATTAGGGTGGCCGGTCCCGACAGTGACGGGGGTGGTGGTCGGCCGACTGGTGGCCGTGGGTGGGGGGGGTAGTATTGTTGTTGTTAGCTGCCATAGATTTGAAGTAAAGCAAAAAAAATAAAATGTTACTTGTAAAAAAAAAAAGCAAGAAAGATAAGAAGAGGGAGAAGATAGCCAATCGAAATACTAGTAAAGTAGAGAAAGAAAAGAATTAACGAACAAGAGAGAAGAATTAGAAGAGAGTCTCCTTTGGAGGCTCTGATACCATGTGGAAGAGTTGCAATGCTCAATTGTGTTGAATGATAAAAGAAGAGAAATACATAACCTATATATAGAGCTAATTCTATATGGTAAGAGAGTAAATCAAGGAATGAATCAAGGGATTATGATTGTACAATAATTTGAATAAATCCTAGAGATAATATACTCTAATACCTCAGAATTACCCTCCTTGATTAGAACCAAATGTGATGCCCCCACTAAACTGAACTTGGACTGTCTGATGAATGTATGTAGTTGAGCAAGTGTCAATAAGGAACCTAGCAACATCAACACACCTCATAGCGGATGTCATAGAATCCATTCTTACGAACTTTCCCCACAATTTTGCAACTTAGACCAACATTGAAGGGGCAATCCATAACCTCAATCCACACCTTTCTCTCAACAGAGCCAAGGGTCTCGCCGTTATACTTATATACCTCGTTGAATTTCCTCAAAAGAACCTTAAGGTGCGGCCCACTATAGGACTCAAGGGTGTCCACAGAATCACAAACCAGGATAAAGGAGGAAGTGCTTAACCCTCTAGGGGTTAACCCGTAGAGATTGCTCTCGGTGATAAACGTGAGAATATCATCAAGGCTGGCCTCCTCAGATGTATGCGCAATTAAAGCCCGCTCAAGCCAAGCCTCCATGCTCTTATTGGTATTTGATACCACAATCTTCGGAATGTTAACAGATGCAGAGTCCTCGGCCCTCTCCTGATCCTGAATGTCTTCCGCGTTCCTGAACTGAATGGGAGCCCTAGGTTGAGGCTGATTTCGCACGGTAGAAGCAAATGAACTTCTGATTGGGTTAGCCCATTGAACTCTGAGTTTAGCCCCCATCACCCATCTACCATCCATGTATGTAATCGCCCGCACCGCTTCGCTGTACTCCGAAAACCGGACAAAACCATAAGACAATCTTGACCTCGGCCTGGTGGAAATAATTTGATGTTTTCTTGAACTTCTCTATCTCCCCCAATTTCTATATCGATACAGTTTTAACCGTAACAGACTTTGCCTCAGTAGTAGAAGATAAATGAAGGGATAAAGTATTGTTTTAGGCCAAAAGGTCTAGAGTTCGATTCCTCCCTTGAACCTCTACCTGAGGAATCTTTGACTTAACTGGCTCCTGTGGTACTTGGGTCGCCGTATGGGCTGAGGTTTACCGGGTAACCAGATTTCTTGTTTAAAAAAAAAATATATTTGAAATTTGAAGAAAAATAAAATGTGGTATTTGCCTCTATGTTTAAGTGGGAGATACTGAGATATATTACGTTTTTACTTAAAGTTGAATATTTTAATTCAAAATTTTAATAGTATGAGTTTAATATCCGATTGTGTTATTTTGTATTTGATTTCTCGCTTCTAATTTTTTATTTTGTAATTCTTTTCCAACAAGTTTGTCTAATAATAAAAATTTAAGATTTGAAGATAAATTTTCCTAAAATTTGGACAAAAACTGAAATTTTTTTACGAAGGATCACACGCACCATCATTGGCTTCTAGTGGTGAAATCCATGGGTCTGACCTTAGATTCACAAATAGTCAAAATCCCATGGAGTATTGTGCTAGGCGTCAAATTTGAATATACACTATGATTTGAATTTGGATATTAATAAATGAATTTTGGGTTAAGTTGAATTTGGATGGTATTAAATCTAATATAGACCCGACTCAAATTTGACTCACAGTTATATTTGATGTATAAAGATTATTAGTTAAGAACTTTTTGAATGATTGTCTAATAGTATATTACTATAATTATACATATTAAATGCAAAAAAGAAAAAGACGTAATGGCTTAACCAAATATTGATTTCTAAGGTACAGTTATTACATTATTATTGTTATTATTGTATATATTAATAATAGAATTATAACATTATAATTTTTTCCAAGGGTCTAAATGAGTTACGGATTTGAGTCAGTGTCCATTCCACCCGATGTATTCGCATTTGGGTTGAATTAATATAGAATAAATGAGTTTTTTTAGATTCGGGTTGGGTCGAGTTGTTTTTGGGTTGAATCTGGATGGAGGCAAACCTGACCCAAATCCGACCCATTTCCTAGTCCCAAGCAACTGTTTGCCCTGCTTTATTTCTCAGCCCGAACTCAAATTCTTGATTATCATCCACGTTAGTCTACTGGTCAATTTTTCATATACGTGTGAGAACGAATTGTTCATAGCTTACCAGCACTTCTTAATATCATGTATAATTTTAATATTGTGAAGTCAAACCTTTTGAGCTAAAGTATATAGTTCTTCTAATAATAACAATTTTAAATCTAATCATTTAAGACTTGCCGTTCTACTACTTCCTCGGTTAGGGCATGTAGACATCACCCAAAAATGTACTAGTCTTTCTGTTGCAATCAATTGGGGTTGTAACCTAGATTATGGTTAGGGTTCTTGATAGAGATTGGGAATTAGAGTTGAGGTGAGAGAAAGAGTTAGAAGAAAGCGATGAGAGAGAGAGAGAGTTAGATGAGAGAGAGAATAGTTTATTATTGTATTAGTTATTTTCTTAATAACCTAATATGCTATTTATACTAATTACCTAATACAAGTATTTTACTATTATGTACCCTACTACAACTACTACTAATTATTTATACGTATTATTATACGTAACACTTCCACAATAATATAGGTTGAGAGATCTTAAATTCTCGTTTAATAGTGTGATGTGCGAGTTTCGACTTTTTATTTTCCGAGTACTATGTTTAGTAGCTGAACTTCGCAATGGCGAGTCCTTCCCCCATCCTGGTCAACTATAGCTAGAAAATATATGTTTTAGTAAATTTTGGACAAAAACTGAATCATTGAATTGGACCACACGCAGCATTCATTGGCTTCAAGTGGTGAATTAATCCATTGGCCTGACCATAGATTCCCAGAGTCAAAATACCATGAAGCATTGTGCTGGGCGCCAAATTTGAATACATACTAGGCCACGTTTGGTTGTCACATGAATTAAATTTCTATAAAAATTATATTCTTTATGAATTTAATTCCCATGTCAACTTTTCAAGAAATTGGTAAAACATGTTCAGGTGCCAGAATGAGAAATAGAACTTCCTTTCAGGAGGCTAGTTAAAAACAAAAGAATTAGAACTTACCAAGAGAGTTAGGTAAGTTGGTTCATGCATTTTGAAAGAATTGAAAATTATTAAAAAATTTCTATTCCCGCATTCTGTCAACTTTCTACCAATTAAACAAAAGCCTAAATCCCTACTTCTCATTAATTTTTACTTTTTGCATTTATTTCTTACCAATCAAACAAGGCTTAGGAGGATAATACTAAAAGTTTACTACGTTAACCTCGTAATTTCGAGTCTACTGGCATTAGTGATGCAGCAGAGTTTTATTTAATTTAATTTTTTTTTATCTTATCTTATATTTAGGAGAATAGTTTTCTAATAGATTTGTGATTTATCTTATTAGTTTTTTATTAGGCTTAGGATTATCTTATCTAATATCCTTTTAGGGTTAGCTTTCTATAAATAGAATTTTGTAATTTATTTTTTTGAAGTTTTTGATAAATAAAAATTGATTTGTGTTTTGATTAGCAAGTTGTGCTACATCAATTAGTCTTGGGTGACTCGTATTAGTCTTGAGCCAAGTTCTGATTTAAGAAAATATGAATTAGTCTTGTAAATAACGAGTCTAAACTACGAGCTAAACTACAGATAATCTAGGTTACTTTGTGATTCACCAAGATTGTTTGGCTGGGTCCTATGATCCCAATGTCCATAAGATTGAGGTCAATGTGCTGGAAGTCGGAATTCGTTAATCAACATATTAGTGAGTCGGAAGGTTTCCTCTTTGCCAAACCAATTAGAATGGACATGTCGAAACCACATAGGTGGCTCCCAAGCTCAAGATGAGGCGGAAACTTAAACAAAAAAGTTCATGAGGGATGAGTTGGTCGGTTGGAAAACCCCAGGGGCTCGATGTATCAAAGATTACATTAAACAGTTGAAAACAAGGATACTCAACGGCAATACTCTTTATTATTCGAGATGATAAAGGTCACAAAATTTTGGATGGCTTGAAAATTTTGGGGAGTGCCTTTTGTTGCTGTGGCAGTACTAACAACTAGAAATGCCTTAGAGCAATCATTCAAATTCGGGTTCTAGGGTGTTATTGTGGAAGGGCATAACGAAATAGTCATCAAAGTAACTAATGGACCTTATGTTGTGTTGGTAGCCATTCATGCTCTTTTATAAGACATTCGTCTTTTTAGTTCAAAAAGGGAAGCGAATCTCTTTTCTCTATTGTCTGAGAGAATCACATAGAGCAGTAAATCGATTAGCCAATTAGGGGCATGGACATGTGGTGCGAGAATATTAGGATTGCTCATCGAATGAAACTTTGGGAAGATAACGTTTTGACTTTTCCACTCTCGAAGGGGAACTAACTAATGTGGAACAAGTAGCCGAATAATTTATACCCAAACAATTTGCATCGAAAACACTAATTTGCGCAGGCAACTTTAAACGACCATAACTTTTGTTCCTTAAGGAGTTAAAAGGCGAATTACCTATCAAATCAAAGCTCTCCAACCAACTACGCAACTCCAACTATTTCACCATTGGCCCTACTTGGTTTTTCCACATTCAGCCTCTAAATGTATTTTTAGGCCATTTTTATGTTCTGCAAATAATATACTGGCAATTTCGTAGTTTTACATTTTTAGGGTTTTGTTTAGTTTTACCTATAAATACTTGTTTTAGCTGG
Source organism: Simmondsia chinensis (assembly GCA_018398585.1). NCBI lineage: Eukaryota > Viridiplantae > Streptophyta > Magnoliopsida > Caryophyllales > Simmondsiaceae > Simmondsia > Simmondsia chinensis. The sequence goes on from JAGTTD010000013.1 coordinate 4,613,780, forward strand.
TTGTTTTGGCATTCAATAATTACTCAATACAAAAAAAAACCAATTTCTCTTCTCGTTCATTGGATTCTAAGTTAACTCTTCAAATTTGATATGCTAAAATCGAACTTTGTGTTTCGTTCCGCATCACTAACTCTATCTCATTTTTAACTTTCCTAAGAAAAAATAATAAAAAAAACCTTCCATTATCTTCTATTTACCTTTTTTTTTTTTTTTTTGGCATGCCCGGTTTGTCCCTATAAGTGGGCAATGCCAAATGCGTTTCTTCCCTACATTGCTCCACACTCAACTCAAGCCATGGCTTCTTCCCACTCCATAATTCCAATTCTCTCCCTCCTCCTCTTCACCATCCTCTCCACCACCAGCGCCGCAACCGTGCCTCGCCAGTTCCTCCTCCCAATAGCAAAAGACGGGGACAAGCCCCAATACTACACCACATTCCAGATAGGCACTCCTCTAACCCGACTCTTCCTCTCAGTTGACCTAAGCAACCCCTGGTCCTGGTTCACCTGTAGCGTCGTGGGGTTCAACACTACCTCCTACTCCTTCTTCCCCAACAGCTCCTCCTACCGTCCCGTCCCCTGCACTCCCACCAACGCAGCTGCCTACGCCTCCCACTTCTGCTTTGACTGCCTCAGCGACACCCCCGGTTGCGCCCCTGTCAACCACACCTGCGGTGCTGAGCCCTTTGGCCCTTACTTCTACACTCACCAAGTACAAGGCCACCCAGTTGCTGGGCTCTTGCTTGATGTCATTACTTTGTTTAGCCAAGGGCAAAATGGGAATTCTAATGGGCAACTGGTAAAGTCCACTTTGCCTAAGTTTCCTTTTACTTGTTCATATATTGATGTGTTAAAGGGATTGTCACGTTATACTAAGGGTATCCTGAGCCTTGCTAGGAAGGGTAATACCCTACATGCCCTTGTGTCAAAAAGTTTTGGGGTACCCCACAAGTTTGCTCTTTGTCTTCCTTCTTTGAATCAATCTATATTTGGGGTTAATGGGGCTATGTTTTTTGGTGGGGGACCATACCATTTGGCCCCAAATAAGGCACTTGACTTGTCCAATTTTCTAGTGACAACCCCGTTGGTGGTTAACCCAGTTGATACCGCACCAACTTTTTATAAAGGGAATGTCTCGGTGGACTACTTCATCCAGGTTCGGTCCATCAAGGTGGATGGGACACCGGCTCGGTTTGATTCGTCTCTGTTGTTGATTAATAAGGCTGGAAATGGGGGCACGAAAATCAGTACCATCGACCCATACACGATCCTTCACACCCAGATTTACAAAGCTCTTACGGAGACATTCGTCGCTAAGGCTGCTGCCATGAACATTACTAGAGCCGCACCAGTGAGCCCATTTGGTGTTTGCTTTGACTCAAAGACGATAAAAAACACTGGGACTGGCCCAGGAGTGCCGATCATTGATCTGATTTTGGAGGGGAAGAGCGCTGTGTTGCATGATAAGAATGCTAGCTGGAGGTTTTATGGAGCTAATTCAATGGTGAAAGTGTCGAAAAATGTGATGTGTTTAGGCTTTGTAGATGGAGGGGTCAGAGTGAGGACTTCGATTGTGATAGGAGGGAAGCAGATGGAGGATAATTTGGTAGAGTTTGATCTCCAGTCATCAAAACTTGGGATTACGAGTTCACTTTTGAGATTTGGTACAACTTGTTCACAATTTAAAGGAGTTTAAGAGTGTCACTCTTATGTCGTATTCAAGTTTGATTTTGCAAAATAATGCCTACATTAAGTTTGATGTTAGGCAGACTCGTTTGGTTAGAAGAAATAGTGTTGTCTAATGTGAGTTTCTGGTTGTTCGGTTGGCTTAAAATTGAGCGTGTTTGTGTGAAGTGGAACACTTTGTGCTTTGGTTAGTGCTAGATGGTGTAGACGTATTAATTGTTCTATAAATGAGCTGTGTTTGTTATCTATAAAGTCTTATTTATGTTTGATTTAGAGGCTTGATAAGTAAATAAGTTCAATTTAAACATGGGATGCTCGACTTACTACATTAAGATAAATAATTTGTTAACACAACAACAAACCCAGTGCCTCTAAGGACTCCCGCCTAAGCAGGGTCTGGGGGGCAGATGTACGCAGCCTTCCCCCTTCAGGGGGCTACCCTGAAGAGAGGCTACTTCCAAGGACCCCCAACCTGAGAAGCAGGTCCGCCGCATAGGGCATGTGACTTGGCAGCATGAGAGTATCAAGGCATGAGTAGGGCAAAACACACGGCGAGCAAAACAATAAACTCAAAGCAAGCCACATCAAGCACGAATCAAAAGATAAGATAGAGATAAGGATAGAGATAGAGATAAAGATAAAAATAAGATAAGATAAAGATACATATAAGATAGAGATAAGGATAAAGATGAAGATAAAGATAAAGATAAGATAAATAATTTGTTAAAACTTGTTAAAATCTCATTAAGAATTCTTTAATAGCCGTTACGAAGAACTTTATTGTGGATTGCTTGGCATTGACTCGACTCAATAACAACCAAGATAGTTGCTCAAATATTTATTAACTAGCACCATGGTTTATTGATTTTGTGGTAACTTCATTCTGAATAACAAGTCTGACATGACTCAATTAGATTAACAAAGAAATTACGTATCAAAATACTGGTATTTCTTCACTGAACTCGCATAAAGTTCCAAAATTTCATTTAAACTCGGCTCTGACGCATGCTCTTTAAGACCTATCAAGCTTGATCAACCTGAGCAAGGGGATGCTTGATCAATCTTGGACCATTTACGTAACAGGGATGCCAATTCAAATAAAGCATACTGTACAGAATAATTGTATTTATATAATAATACAATATTAGAAGTTTATATTTATAGAATTTTATTGTATTATGGATTAATAAATTTTTAACCCATACAACAACAACAACAACTGACCCACTGCCTCAAGAGCTTCCGCATAAGTGGGGTCTCGGAGGTGTGGATATACGCAACCTTACCCCTTCAGGGTGTAATCCTGTCGAGAGGTTGTTTCCGAGGACCCCCAACCTTATAGAGATAGTAACATGAAAACTTTCCAGAAGATCACCCATCTTGGTACTATTCTCACCCAAGCATGCTTAACTTTAGGGTTTAACCCATAATTATGTATAAATATGGGTTTGTCAAATATGTATAATTCTTAAGTTGGGGATTCTCGGACACAGCTTCCCTTTGGGGTGGCATTCTAGAAGAGTAAGATTGCGTACATCTCACCGGCAGACCCTGCATTACTGGGAATCCTTGAGCCCGTGGATTTGTTGTTGTTGTTGTGAAATATGTATAATTAAATGCATATAACGATTTTGATAAACTAAAATTTTTAAGGTCTTACTTACTATAAATAGAGTTTTTTACCAACATAGCACACTTTTTAAAAGAGATTACCAAATTGGTACATTTGCAAAAATATTTACCAAAATACACATTTCACTGTGCACTTATCGAAGTGCACCGTTTGAAACGGCATACAAAATAAGCTTATCAAAGTATGCCGTTTCAAACGGCATACTATGGACAATAAGTTTTTTTTTTTTTAACGGAAGCACAGTTAATTTGTATTTTAAAAAATTATTGTATTAAAACTATTTTATACAAATAATTTAAAATTTTTTTTAAAAAGTATATTAACTTCATCATAACATTGTATGTGTTATCTTTTTGATTGTTATGTCATCTACCACTTATTCTTTTTGGTTGTCATGTTATTTTTTCGAGTAATTGTTCTAGTCACTTATAAATAGTTGATACCTTTTCTGGTCCTTTTTTAAATAATATTTTTCTTCTTAGTCTTTTTTGTAAAGTATGTTACCCTTACTATATATAATATCATTTTTGAAAACTTTCACCATTTATGTTTTCATCCGAAAAGTAATGCATAATTTTCATGTACATAATATTGGTTCACAAAAACTTAACGAGTACCTAAAGGATAAAATAACAGTAATATATGTTGCTTTCTATTTACTATATTTAATATAGTGAATAATAACAGGGTTCATTTAACAGACACTAATGCAATGGATCTCATTAGAACTAAGATGGGTGACCTCCTGGGAAGTACTCGTGTTGCCATCCCTGTAAGGTTGGGGGTCCTCGGAAACAACTTCTCTGCAGGGTTACACCCTGAAGGGGCAAGCCTGCGTACATCCACCTCTCCCAGACCCCGCTTATGCGGGAACCTTTGAGGCACTGGGTCAGTTGTTATTGTTGTTGAATATAGTTAATAATGACAATAATTTATAAGTCATTTTTTTCATTTAGGTATTAATTTGTTGTTGAACCAATATTCTAGACATGAAAATTATATATTACCAAAGAGGGCACCAATACGCCATCACCGGATCCCATTAGAACACCGAAGTTAAGCGTGCTTGGGCGAGAATAGTACCAGGATGGGTCCTGGGAAGTCCTCACCCTTAGGTTTGGGGGCACTCGAAAACAGCCTCTCTTCAGGTTAACACCCTGAAGGGGGAAGGCTGTGTACATTTGCCCCCCAGACCCTGCGTAGGCGGGAGCCCTTGAGGCACTTGGTATATTCCTTTTATGAAAATTATGTATTACTTTTTGAATAAAAACTTAAATGGTGAAAGCTTTTAAAAATAATATTATACACAGTACGGGCAACATACTTAGCAAAAATGACCGAGAAGACATATTTTATTTAGAAAATGACTAAGAAAGGTATCAACTACTTATAAGTGACCGAAACAATTACTTAAAAACAGAACATGAAAACCAAAAAGAATATGCAATAGATGACGTGACAACCAAAACGATAACACATACAATGTTATGATGAAGTTAATATACTTTCCTGAAAAAGTAAAATTTAAAATTTATTATATTTAAAAAATTATTAAAATTTAAATTATTTATGTAAAATAATTTTAATATAATAATTTTATAAATACAAATTAGTTATACTTCCATTAAAAAAAAAAACTTATTGTTCATAGTACGTCGTTTGAAGCGGCATACTTTGATAAGCTTATTTTGTACTCCATTTCAAACGGCTTACTTTGATAAGTACACGGTAAAATATGCCATTTTAATAAATATTTTTATAAATATGCCAATTTGATAAATTTTTATAAAAGTGTGCTATATTGATAAAAAAAACTCCTATAAATAAGGCTAGTCAGAAGCACATTAATTGCGCAGTTGCTTGACGCCGCTGCCCTTTTATTACGCTCTAAATGTAATTAATTCTGGCAAAGCCAGCTTTAGAATAATATAGCTAGGGGCGTAAATAAACAGGGCGTTCAATAAACTCTTCAAAACAATTAGGGTTCGTTCATATTTATAAGGAGGGCTCAATAGCTTATCAAGTCGAGTTTGAACTGGGGGTGCTCGGCTCGCTAATATTCACGAACAGTTTGATAAGAGCTCGATAAGAGCTTGTTAAGGGGCTCGATATCAGGTCATTAAAGGCTCGTTATCAGTTCGATAATAGTTGGTATTAGTTCAAAAATAGTTCGATAATAACTTAAAAAGCTTGGCTCGTTAATGAGCTCGACTCAATTTCAAGCTTGGCTCGGTTTCAAGCTCGATTGGGCTTGATAATGAGCTCAACTTGACTCGATAACAAGCTCGACTTGACTCAATAACGAGCTCGACTCAGCTCAATAAGTCTAACGAGCCGACCCGAGCCGAGCATTGAATATACTATATTCTTATCAAACTGAGTTCGAGCAAGGGTTAGAAATGTTCGATAAGAGCTTAGCTCGAACTCGAGTTCGATAAGCCTTATTAAACTCAAGTTCCAACAAGGGGGTGCTTAGCCCAGCTCAACTCATTTACACCCATATAGCCTGGTTGGTTGAGCTTATTTTAAAATTTTTTTTAACTTATTTATTTTAATAATTTTTTTGGTTTAATATTTGGATTTTTTTATAATGAAATGTTTGATTGTTCTTTGTAGAAAAATCTTTTTTATAGAATAAAGTGAATACAAGTTTAAAAAAGATTTTTATCTATTATAATAACAAAAATAAATTAATAATATAAATCAATTAATAGTAGTAGGTTGGAGAGAATCTTGATAATAGTTGGTCGTAATAGTGGAGAGTAGTGAAGATAACGACCATAGACGTAAAAAGGGCGGTAGTAGGTAGAGATGGTGATAACAAGTAAACGTAAGTCATAGTAGTAAAGTTTTTATATTAATAGTCTTTTTAAAACATTCTTCTGAAATAAATTATAAAAAAGATCTAATTTTACATCTTTTTTTCTTAGTTATAAAATAGTTTTTTTTATCTTTTTGTTTAATCTGTGAAAAAGATGTAAAAAATTATTTTATATCAACCATACTTAGCCTTATAGTCAACCAGATCTTTTTCACGATTTTAAGCTATTAAAAAATTAAACCAAATGCAACATAAGATTTTCCTTGAATATAATTTCAGATTTGAGTGTGATAATTTATTTTTTTCCAGATTTCAGCAAGTGTATGTTAGAACAAATTATTGAAATACTTGCAAAATACTTGCAACCGGGTAACCGAGAGATCTCAGGTTTTGAAGCTATGTAATCACTTTCCTTAAGGCTTATTTCGATATACGAAATATCCTCGGGGATACAACAACAACCAAATATGAAGAAGAGAATATGTAAAGGGAGAGACATAGTGAGATGAATGAGAACAACCTTTTCAAAGACTTTCACAAATATGAATTTTTCAAGTGCTACTTGCAATTGTATTTTATTTCTCAAAACATGAAAAGAGAATTCTCTTTTCTTCTCTCTGAAATGAATCCACCCAAAGGGCTATTTATAGTTTTTCAAGTGTCTCTTCAAGAAGGGACACATCCCTTCATGAAGAGTCACTTTCTTTTTTAATATTACACAATTATTGCAAGTAAACACATTTCATATGTGTTCTCTTAAATAATAGGGGAAAATAATATAAGAAAATAAGGTTCAAAAGACGTCCCAAACTTATCAAAATGTTATTGTAATTCTGTAAGATTTGTGTGTCGACATACAAATGGCATTGTTGGATTGTATATCGACACACGGGCCCTGTGTGTCGACACACATCCCATACAAGTTCAAAACACTTAACCAAGTATAGGACAATCACATACATTTTAAAAATACACCAACATTCCCCCACCATTTTCAAAATGCCATCATTCTCGAATAATCAACATCTCAAATTAAAGGAGACCTTATTGTGCATCAATGAGGGTGTCTCACGATTGAACCCCCAGCTAGTGAAGAGACAATACAGTTAATCGGATCGAAAATGGTAGACCAAGCTTTGAACCATACAACCCATTTGACTAACCGACTATCTAATCACGCACAAGGCGTACTCCTCGTACATACCCTACGACTCCCAGATCGACACATTCTGTGGCCTTGTGTCCTGTACCCTTCGTAAGTGTTTCAGGGCCAAACCCTTAGTAAAAAATCACCCCTTTGAAGCGGCCAAACTTCAACACTCACTAAGGTGGACCTCATTGATCATGTCCCTGCGACGCGACATTCAATAAGTTTTTAAAAACCAGGTCCATTAAGAGCATAAGCTCATCCTCTTAGTATCTCTAACGTAGGTACCAAGCACTACAAACTAGGGATGGAAAAATTCTCTTTTAGTGCTTGCAGTCACACGGATGACAAGTCTCTCTCATTGAACCCGAGACCTAGCGTCATACTAGGCGTCGAGTTGAGGGCCTATCATGGGTGACTAATAATGACAGGTTTCACACCATCCCTTTAATTATCAAGTCTTTAGCAATGTTCTCAAATAAGAGATCTACTAGTTTCAGACTTACATTTCAAAATCCACAGTGATTATTCAATCTTTTATGAGTTATCTCACTTCACAATATTTGACACTGTTGTGTTCGGACTTTCAGTGATACATCTTACTCTTTCACATTTAAAAAACATCTCACTATTACAACGGATAGATATAGACAACATTGGCTTGTGCCACAAAGGAATTTTAAACACAAGATCCTTTAATCACTATGTTTCTTTACAAGCTGAAACCAGAGCAATAAACTCTATTATCACAGTGAAATTTATAACACGTGTTAGTTTCTTGAAATTCAAGGAACAACACCCCCACCACTTATAACATTTACTAGCTTTTAAAAGCATAGTCATCTCTCTCGGATGTTCAACTGGCGTTTAAGTATTCTTCTAGATAGAAGAGTATTCATTAAAATAACACCACAATGCGTGGTCATTCCAGTACCTTGTGTACTCCATGCCAGTTATCTTTACTTACATAGCTAGTTATTTACAATCAAGCCATTCAACAACCAAGGCTATATCTAACCTTTTCAATTTCCAATTATACCATTGGAACATTTTCATTTGATTCTAAGTATTCATACCAAATTTTAACATGTAAACAATGTACATTCATACAATGAATCCACTGTCATTATCAGACTATTCATTTACACTTTTCGGATTCATTAACTACCTCTTACAAGAGGCCACATCGCAAGACTTCATAGACTCGTCATAGAATCACAATATATGACACAACAATATTGAACTTTGATGTTCATATTATCTCTAGTTCATTCTTCTAAAAATACACAAGTCCGATTGCTAGGACTTCTCTTTTCACACTTTTATTCTTTCAAGGTTCTAGAGTTTTTCCAGGGATATACCCTCAAACATGATTTTCATCATCTATACTTTACTTCACATTATGACAATGTATAATTCAAGATCAATGAAAGACTCAATGTTACTTCGTATGCACTCATTAACATTTATATCTCAGGATATTCAATTCACCCATAATTCAGTCACTTGAATACTCATGCCATTTATATGCATCAAACTTTATGGGTAACAAAGGAGTCATCATAACCCAGTATTCATATACTCTTTAAATTTGTCATGTTGATGACTAACAACATCCTAACATGTGAACATATTATTTACTGTGCAACTATTGCATGAATCTATCACTCAATTTGAGTATTTAAAAATTCATTGTATAAAAACACTTCATTTTAACCGACTACTCAACCATCATATACATATGCAAGTAAGCTTTATCTCAACCGCATTAATCATGATGATAAAGTTTTTCCCCACGCATGCCGGTTTGCATTGGAACATTACATCCAATAACTTTAGAAAAAACCCACCGAAGATATGTGGTCAGTTATGAAATTATAAATCACCATTTCCAAGTGCTTTTATACAATTTCTCTCATCATTCTCAATCATGAACTTTAATGTGAATTTCTTTATATTAGTCATACTAGGGATCAACATATATAAAAATCATCATACATTTCATAATCCACTGGGTTTCTTTCAAATTCACATTATTCTCACTTATTAAGCATTCAAACGGCATTTATTTCTTAAATAACCAAGCCGTAAAAATTCATAATCACATTTAAGTTCATGGACATATGGACCTCATAACCACATCAACATATATGGTAACACAAACCTTTTTTTTTATGACGCATTGACTTCAATCTAATGAAATCATACTTCCATGCATATAAGCATTAATCATACAACCACATTAATGTCCATAAGTATGCATTAACATTATATTATCATTAACATGCTTACAAGATTATACTCAAACTTTTATAATCATAATCATATAAACATTATTTTTCATGATTTTCCAAATTCGCTATTGTTCACTCCATTATAATTCCATCAGTGAACAATACATATATGAGATTGAACCTATAACCGTCTAAACAAGAACGAATTAATATACCCATATTTATTTTATATTATGGGCTCATCTCACATAATTATTAACATACGTGCATTAATTCTCAATATAATTATTGTTTATATTACAAATTCATACAACCATAAATTTACTATACATAATGCACAATTTATGTTTTATCTCAACCAACATAATTCTTTATGAATTACAACCACGGTTATACAAGTGCATGTATCTTTAGATTACCAATTTATAGCAGAGCATGTATCCAATTATTATTATTATTATTATCAGTTTTGGAATCGTTTCAACAACCACGCTAAACAAGGATTTTTCTTTTTAGCATCACCTCAACGTCTGGTTTCAACAACCACCCAAAATAATATTTTCATATTATCAACTTATAACAAGTATGTATTCATAATTTTAATTTGTTCATCATCCAAATTAATTATACATGACTTCATTTAGATTATTATCTAAATTTTAATATAGTACCAAATGTTAACCATCATTATATTTATCATTTTACCACTGCCCAAATCAAAAAGGTAATAAATAATTTTCTTAGTTTGATCATGCACACAATTGCACGGACATGAGTGGTTAATCATTTAACATTTGCATCTAGGGTACGTACGTTCAATCCTTTGAAACGACACTCATGCGTCCATTTTTTTTATTTAATTTAATCATATAGATTATATATGTGTTTGAAGGTTGTTCACAAAACTCAATTTGGACTACTGGTTGGGTTCTGTCATCCCTTTCCTCAAGCGCGTTGGTTCGATTCTCACAAACTATTTTCACATGCCTCATTTTATTCCCTTTTTTTTCGATTTATATGGGCTATTGTATAGATTGTGCGTGAAATGCAATTTGGATCAATGGCTTAGGATCATATCAATTTCTCAAGCGACGCCGGTTCAAATCTAAAGAAACCGCAAGTCTTTCCTTTTTTTTTTTGTTCTTCGATATTGTCCTTTGAAATTACTGTTAGTATCGATTGCGTTTTGCACAACCACCATGAGAATTGCAAATTCTACAATTATCATTTTTTATTTTTGCCTGCGGATGATCATCATCTTCATCCTTTTGTTAAATTAACATGATACAAAGTTATTCAATTAAATTTTATGTATCATTTAATCAAAATTTATGATTCATAATTGTGAATTTAAAGTCACTTGATCATCACACGAGTCACATGATTTCATGATTTTATCCGGAGTCAAATATATATATTTTCATGCATAAACAATGCATCAACCACTACTCGTTAGGCATTATATAACTTCATGATTTTGACGTCTCTTGATCAAAATTTTATATTAATCTTAAAATTTCATGATCCTTCTTACTCATGTTTTAGTCAAAAGAACATACCTTGATCCATAGTAATTTGTATACAAGAAGGATCCAAGAAGACGTACATTCCTCTCTTTGTTACTTTCTCCAATCTCATATAGTTCGCCACCAAATCAAGGAAAGTGAAAACGCCATTTCAATTAATGAATTTAAGCCTTAAGATTGTTAGAACAAATTATTGAAATACTTGCAAAATACTTGCAACCGGGTAACCGAGAGATCTCAGGTGTTGAGGCTATGTAATCACTTTCCTTAAGGCTTATTTCGATATACGAAATATCCTCGGGGATACAACAACAACCAAATATGAAGAAGAGAATATGTAAAGGGAGAGACATAGTGAGATGAATGAGAACAACCTTTTCAAAGACTTTCACAAATATGAATTTTTCAAGTGCTACTTGCAATTATATTTTATTTCTCAAAACATAAAAAGAGAATTCTCTTTTCTTCTCTCTGAAATGAATCCCCCCAAAGAGCTATTTATAGTTTTTCAAGTGTCTCTTCAAGAAGGGACACATCCCTTCATGAAGAGTCACTTTCTTTTTTAATATTACACAATTATTGCAAGTAAACACATTTCATATGTGTTCGCTTAAATAATAGGGGAAAATAATATAAGAAAATAAGGTTCAAAAGACGTCCCAAACTTATCAAAATGTTACTGTAATTCTGTAAGATTTGTGTGTCGACATACAAATGGCATTGTTGGATTGTGTATCGACACACGGGCCCTGCGTGTCGACACACATCCCATACAAGTTCAAAACACTTAACCAAGTATAGGACAATCACATACATTTTGAAAATACACCAACAGTGTAAATTATAACGGAAGATAAAACATGTTTTCTATCTTTAAAAAATAAAATTATAAAAAAAAAATAACATTAGATATCAATTAAATAGTGAAATATTATTTCCCATAAGTTATTTGAATGGGTTATATTCGGCCTCGTTTGATATACAAGAAATAAACTTAGAAAGTAAAAATTAATGAGAAGTACGGTGACTCTTGTTTGGATGGTAGGAAGTTGGCAAAAGTTGCTTGCCAATTTTTATTTCTTTCAAATAGAAGAAGTAACTTACCTAGACTCTCCAAAGTAAGTTTTAATTCTTTTCCTTTTAACTAGCCTTACCAAGAAAGTTCAATTTCTCATTCTGGTAGCTAAACACCTTATACTTACTTCATCGAAAGTTAAAACAAGAAATTAAATTTTTCAAAAAATATAATTTTTTATAAAAATTTAATTCATGTGGCAAGGCCGAATTCAAATTAGTAACTTTGTTTTTATGTGGTGTTTTGCAACGCGAATTGCGGCACAATTTGAAGGGAGCATTTTGGATTTCATTCTTGCACGATGAGCAAATAAAAATATTGAATTTTGGAATAAATGAGGTGAATCTCTTTAAATTATCCCCGTTATCATTCTTAAAGTTTATCTATCAGAGTATAAAATTAATCATGTACCTTTATATATTACCTTAATTTTTTAATTAAGATTATTCCCTGACATAATATTAGAACTTTCTTGAACAAGATTTCATGAGTTCGAGCTCAATAGCCCTTACTTTCAATATTAATATAATTTAAGTATAATATATAAGGTGAGCATGTACAATATTTACGTTTCAAACCAAATAGCTATTCACGTAATGGGTATATTAGAGTATAAAGACCAATCCTGACCTTCACCGATCGGCTTAAATTTTTGGAATAATTAGTTTCTTTTAACATTATCAAAAGATATTAATTTTTTTGGTCAAACAAAGACGTTAATTAATTTCATATTTTAAGTTGCATTGCATATTTGTCGACGATCATCATCCCCATTGATATCCAATAATAAAAATTTGAATCAACACGCAAACCGGCTTACTTTTTGCAGTTGATTGCGCGCCATTTGACTAGATATTTCATGTAATTATCAATATTATATTTAAATATCCATTATTAAAACAAAAAAGCTAACTAAGAATTAGTAACAAAATGGATAAGTTTACCAACTACTCGAATTGCTAACAGCTAACTGGCAAAGCTATTTATTCTAAATATAGCCATATCCGTCATATACCATAATAATATTTTACATATATTATAAATATACTAATTAATGGTGTTGACAATAAAAACAAAAAGCGCAGAGATCGAAAGCTAAGAAGCCTATAGAAGACGGCAGAAGGGCACGGATTGACAAACATGGGAACCATAACGCTAAGGACACCCTAATACCCAAAAGCTGGTATCGCAGAACCATCACCTCTATAAGCGAGAAAGCCCTCAAAAACCACGATACCTTGACCCGCCATAAGCTAAAGCCATGATACACGGAATAGCCATTGCGGTACTGACAATCGCCAAGGGGGGCGGCCCAATGACATTTCAGTCTTAGGTCAAAAAGGGATCAGACTTACCTTTTAAACCCTATTTCTAACCCCTTATAAATAAAACAAGATACTTCTATCAAGGGACAGACACACAAAAAAAAAAAAAGGGAGAAAAGGTCTCAGGGGCTTGAGAGTGGCCCTTCCTTCGTGAACGCAACCAAAAATTTCTAAAACAAATAGTAATTTTATTTTAATCGTTTTATAAGCGTAAGGAAAAGCACTAAGCTCTCTTCCGAATGAATGATTTACTTGATGCATTACAATACAATAGAAACACCGGCTGTCATGACTCATGAGGCGGAGAAAGATCATGATACAAGATAAGGGTAGAGATGCCCCTGTTTACCAATATGGGTGTAAACGATTCAAGCCACTTGCGAGTAGCTTGCAAGTAACTCGAAATAAACTCGACTCAAACTCAATTTAATTGAGTTCGAGTATCGAAAGATACTTGACTAATAAACGAGTACAAGTCTAGTAGTGAACTATCCGACTCAATACTCGATTAAGTACTCAACTTGATACTCGATTAAATATTCTACTAAATATTCGACTCGTATGGAGTAATTCTTATGTATTGTTTTCTTTTTAAAATGAATGGCTGTAACATTAATAGTAGAATGAAAGAAGAAAGATTGAATTTCTTATAAAAGATGACATGTTATATTTGTGATGGAGTGAAAGAACTTGTATTTGGTTTGTTTGTATTTCTTTTGATGCATATTTGCTATTATTATATCGGTGATTTATGGTTGTATATGTTAAAATATAGTGTGGGCAATAATTGAGTGTCCAAATTGATTATATATATATAACTGATGTTCGAGTGTATGGAATAATATTATAATGAAACTAATTTTGTAGAAATTTGACAAGGAAATAAAACTAGAACGATGATGAACTCTTTGATTGGAAGAAACTTGAATAAAGGAACATACCCAGTGCCTCAAGGGCTCCCGCCTACGCAGGGTCTGGGGGGAGGGGCGGATGTACGCAGCCTTCCCCCTATAGGGTGTTAACCTGAAGAGAGGCTGTTTCCAAGTGCCCCCATTGGAAGAAACTTGAATGATTTGAATTAATAAAATGCTTGTCAATTTATAATTACATCAAGGAAAATAAAAAGATGCAAGACTAAAAAATGAAGGGATCCTAGGCTAACTACGTCAATGTATTGAAGAAGACAATGATGGTGGCCCATTACTCCTCGGCCGGTTACAATGAAAAAGAAGGAGAAAAAATTGCTACAATTAACTATCCCTAATTTAATTCTACCTCTAATTTAATTCTATGCATTTACATCAAAACAAATACAAGACAAAATACTATTAGATACATTTAGAATTCAACAAATTTGTTAAAACATTCATATGTACAATACACGAGTACTTAAGTTGAAGTTGAAATTAGGTCCACATACCCTAGTCACGAAATTGGCATATATAAGGTCCACATATAAGCACAAGTAGAGTTTTATCCTAAAGTTAATTCAAAATAGGTGAAGAAACTCACTGTACTTATATATTGACCTCTCCTCTATCACAACTCTTATATGAAATTGATATTTTAATTTGCTTATGAAGCTCTTAACAGTTCTGAATTCTTATATATAGAACAATCAACACGAACATTCGCAAAATTACTATTATTAATATTTAAAATTATAGCAAATTAGTTAATTCAATTTTTTTCATGACATATATATTAAAGAAATCAAGGTAGAGAAAATAAAAGAGGAGACAACAAAATCAAAAGTCCAACAATAGAACTCGATCTTGTAATTCGGTAGCTCATTTTGTTGCTTCGCTACATTTAGGTACCCATGATTGGTGGCATGTTTGCCCACCTTCGGTTGTTTTTCTTGTAAACTCGGATCGTTTGGATATGAATATCTAGTCTTCGAGCGGTTTAATGTCAAAAAAAAAAAATAGAAATAATAAGTTTGATAAAAAGAAAAAAAAAAAATACAAAATCAGTTTTACGTGGTGGCATGTCGATAGAGTTGCCGAAGTTGACACTTTTCATTTCCACGTGTTGACCTCTCCCTTCATTTTCTTAATTCCATCTCTATCCATACACCTTACGCAGCTCCTATATAATTTATTTTGCTCAATTCATTAATGCACTGTTATAAAGGCTCCGTTTGTTTAGGAAAAAATTATATTTTAGAACGTAATTTTTTTTTATTGTTATTTGATGTAAGATTAGTAATGGAAAATGTTTTCCCAAAGGAAAATATTTTTCTTTAAATGGGAAAAAATGACTTCCCTTTTAAAAGAGAGGAAGTCATCATTTTGAGTGACCTAGGAATGTAATTGCGACAATATATAGTATTCACATTGAGTTGGTTGTGTTATTTATGTGGTCATATTAGTTGGTTGTGTTAGTTAGTAATTCATATAAATAGCTTTGAAATCTATGTAGCGAATTATTCTTGAATGATAATACAAGTTACTACTTGTCTTCTCCCTCCAATTCGTGATTCTCTCTCTCCCTCCCTTCTTTTTAATCTCATTACTTCGTTGGTCTTCGAGAGGCAAACCGATCCTTCCTATATTAACCTGTATCATTGCCTTATAGGTGAAGGGGACGAATTGCACTATTAGCAAAGTGGGCGAATTGTGTTGTTAACAAAGTGGACGAATTGTGTTATAAATGAAGTGGCTAAATTATATTATAAATGAAGTGGGTCAGTTGTGTTGTTAGCAAAGTCGGCAAATTGTACCTACTGGGTGAATTGCATTGTTTTACTCATACTGGGTGAATTGCGTTGTTTTACCTGTACTGGGCGAATTGCGTTGTTTTAAATTTTTTGTCCGAATAATTACCCGTGTAGCAAGATGCCCAATTATAAGTTACCAACAAGGGTGAGGGTAAGAAATTGCAATTACACATTAACTTCATTGACCTAAAAACCTAAAATGACCCTACTTGATTAACCTAAATCTAAAATAACTCAAAATCTAAAAAATTAGACACAATATAAAATTTGACTCGAATATCAAAATTATCCAACTCGAATAATTTGAACTTGAAATGACTTAATTCACCTTAGCTCAAAGTCCAAAGTGACTCACCCAATTGACCCGAAACTTGATATGTCTCAAATCAAGAAAATGAAACTACTCCACTTGAATATGATATAAACAAGTTGAGCTGAAGTGAAAATGCTCCAACTAAATTGACCCAAAACCTAATACGATCAATGTCCAAAATGATCCAACCCACCTGAAACTCAACCTAACATGATACAACTTATTTGTCTCAAAACTAAGATAACTCGCGCTTGAAAAGACCTAAATGAACTTAGACCCAATCATAACAAGCCTGAATCACGAACAACTCTAACTCAATTAACTAACAATCCGAGATAACTTGATCACCAAGTAATCCAACACAATGCTCGACCCCATATGACTCGAAACTTGAACTCAAAGTGGATCACTTCGACATAATAACTTGGACACAATATGAACCGCTCTACCCAAAATCCAACCGTAGTTGAGTTAACTCGAAATACTCCAATTCAATGGACTGAAAACACTTGATAATTCAAATCATCATGTAATTATAATTCCTACTTCTAATTCTTTTGATGAACCAAATAATGGAATTTTAATTTCATCAGAGTTCCAATTCCATTAGAATTGCAATTTCATAGTCTAATTCCAATTCTATGTGGCAAACAGAGCTTAAGGGGTTTTTTTCTAAAATTCACCTAAATTTTAAGTATCGTTTCCAAAAGATTACCTAAAATTTAATCCATCATGTACCAAATCAACATTTTTTGATAATCATGAGGAGAAACTCATCATAAGTACAAGAAGAAGGCCTCCGTGAGTGATAGGGCCAAAAAGAAATAATAGAAACACAAAAAGAAACAATAGAACTAAATCAACATCTTATAGTGCAAATTTATCACATTTTGACAAAAATTCACCAAGTTGCAATACAAGATACCTAACTAATAAAATTTTAAAACCCATGTAATTTATTTTATATATATATATATATATATATATATATATATATATATATATATATATATATTTATTAAAATATCACAACACTAAGAGATAAATAACTAAATCTTAAGATACCTGATTAATAAATTTTCTTCTCTATATATAAATAAAATAATAATTTTTTATAACATAATTATATATATAAATAGCTAAATCTTGAGATACCCGATCAATAAATTTTCGTCCCTATATATAAATAAAATAATAATTTTTTATAACATAATTATATATATATAGCTAGCATGTTCGTATAGAACTCCAATTTCACTTCCACTCAGCGGAGACAACCGAGAGAAACAACCCTCCCACCATGCCTTCCCCTCTCCACTACCTTCTCCCTCTCCTCCTTCTCATCACCGCCGCCTCCGCCGCTGCTTCCGCCTCCTTCCGGCCAAAAGCCCTCCTCCTCCGCATCCACAAAGACCCCACCACCCTCCAATACACCACCTCCCTCCTTCAACGCACCCCTCTCATCACCGTCCCCCTCACCCTCGACCTCGGCGGCCCCTTCCTCTGGGTCGATTGCTCCTCCCACTACATGTCCTCCACCTACCGCCCCATCCCCTGCCGCTCCGCTTCATGCAACTTAGCCAACTCCAAAGCCTGCGGCACGTGCACCTCACCCCCCTCCCCTTCCCCCGGGTGCAACCCCAACACGTGCGGTGTCTCCCCTGAGAACCCCATCACGAGAACGGCGACTGGGGGTGAGCTGGCGGCTGATGTGGTGGGGTTGGAGTCGACTAATGGGGTTAACCCTGGACGAAACGTCACCGTTTCGAGGTTCTTGTTTGGGTGTGGAACGACGTCGTTGTTGAAGGGGCTTGCCAAAGGGGTGATGGGGATTGGTGGGTTAGGGAGGACGAAGATTTCATTGCCGGCGCAGTTCTCGGCGGCATTTAGTTTTCAGAGGAGCTTTGCAATGTGCTTGACTTCTGGGGGTTCTTCAAACGGCGTCGTTTTCTTTGGGCCTGGTCCCTATGTCTTTCTTCCTGGTAATTTATTGATAATCTAATTCTTATACAATTAAAATTATTTTGATCAATCATGATTGAAATTGTACCATTAATTAACTTATATATATATATATATTTTTTTTTACAGCAAGAACTTAATAAATTCATTTCAATTCAGTAATTTATAATTAAAATTAATATCTGAGTATTAATTTATCAAAAATCGATATTAATTTTAAATTTAGACTTGATTCGAACTATTTTATTTACATAAATATTAAGTTGACACAATTAAAAATTTAGAGAATAAATTAATATAATATAAAAAATATATAAAGTAGTACTATAAATAGCCTTAAATAATATAGCGAAAGAAAAATGTTAAATTTTATAAGTTAAAAGTTCTAATTTATTAAGTTTAGCTTTGTATACTACATCATAAGGCCACAACCTTTATAATAATTGTCAAGGACTTTTTTGGTCTTAATTAATTGGTTAATTAGTTAAGAAAATGTAGATTCTAATCATAAATATTTGTTATAATATATGCATAGTTTGTCACTACACTTTTTATTAAGTGACATATCGTGTTTAGCATGTTCATATCCAAATTTATATGCGAGTTTATGTATATATGTACATTACATTTGTGACGTCTTATTTTTCACTAGGGCTGGTCAAAATCCCATGCCACATAAGTAGATGTTTGGATCTTCAACTTATTAATTAAGGTTAATTTTAAGAATTAAATTATATTATGAGTTTATTTTTATGACATTCCACCATTCATAATTCCAGAAAATAACATGACCATATGAATGAATCATATGTTAGTCCAGTTTTTATGACGTCTTAAATATTTCGTGCAGGCATCGATGTGTCCAAGTCACTGATATACACACCCCTAATCATAAACCCCGTAAGCACGGCGGTTGCCTCCTTCAAGGGGGAGCCGTCATCGGAGTACTTCATAGGCGTGACATCCATCCAGATCAACGGCCAGGATGTGCCCAACCTTAACAAGTCCCTCCTCTCTATTGACCCTAATGGTAACGGCGGCACCAAGATCAGCACAGTCCACCCCTACACTCTCCTACAAACCTCCCTCTTTAACGCCATCACCGACTTCTTCGTGTCCCAGGTGGCCAATGTGTCGA
Source organism: Simmondsia chinensis (assembly GCA_018398585.1). NCBI lineage: Eukaryota > Viridiplantae > Streptophyta > Magnoliopsida > Caryophyllales > Simmondsiaceae > Simmondsia > Simmondsia chinensis. The sequence goes on from JAGTTD010000013.1 coordinate 4,633,361, forward strand.
GGGTGGCCCCGGTGAGGCCCTTCAAGGTGTGCTATTCTACCCGGTCTTTCTCTAGCACCCGGGTCGGCCCTGGGGTGCCCGCGGTTGACTTGGTGTTGCAGAGTGAGAGTGTTTTCTGGCGGATGTTCGGGGCCAACACCATGGTGCAGGTCAGTTAGTTGTGGATCCAAAAATTTTAATTTAATATACAAAGATTTAAAAATTTATTATCGATGAGGTTTGAAAAAATTCCAAAATATGGCCCATTCTTTTCCGATGGAAATTGATGAATTTTCGGGGGGGAAAAAAATTGCTGCCTTACATTGTTCTGACAAGATAGATGTGTCACGTTAGCGTTTTCAACAAAGATTCACTTGATTTCAGCAAAAGTTTATCGGATTCGAATAAAGGGTGTTTTTATAGAATCATATATTATATGAGCATCTTCTGGCCAAAAATACCTAATTTGACTTAAATTTATTGCATTTTGTTTGAGAGTGCCAAGGTGATAAAAGATCAATCTTCAACGAAAAAGATAAAAAAATTAATTTGGATAAATTTACAGTTACTGAGAACCCATTGCATAAATGACTTCTATGTATTACAATAAATTTGTTGCTTTTATACACTATATAATATGTAATGTGTATCCGTCACCGGTGCAGGTGAATGACAAAGTAATGTGTCTTGGTTTTGTGGACGGAGGGAAGAGCCCAAGGACCGCAGTCGTAATCGGAGGGTACCAATTAGAGGATAACTTGTTACAGTTTGATTTGACTCGATCGAGGCTCGGGTTCAGCTCGACCTTGCTATTCAGGCAGACTACTTGTGCCAACTTTAATTTCACTTCCATTGCTAATTAAAATTAAATAACTGGGAGTGATGGAGAGGGTATTAATTCATGTAGATACATCCCACATGTTATATTATTGTATACAATAAATAAAATAATGTATGGTTTTTTTATTGGTTTGGGAAATAAATTAGATGTGCCAAAGGTTTGCCGACAAGAATGTATACTGTGGCCTTCAAAATTAAATGGAAAAAAATTATCAACTTTGTTATATTTGTATGTTCAATAATGTAATGAAAATTGTTACGTTGAAAAAAATAATATTAGGGTTTACTATTTGTTTGATTTCTTTATCCTGACTCGAGACTCTTTATGTCATCCCATAATCTCATTGTGATTATGAGTTCTTAAATGTATGAATGAGTTCAGTCTTTGATTATTCTGTGAAAGGTTAACTTTGTTTAGGAAAGTAATCAACAGTGATATGACAAATATAAGCCTCGTATGGTTGTCGCATGAATTGAATTTCTGTGGGAAGTTGTGTTTTCCAAAAATTTAATTCATATGTCAACTTCCTATAAAATAGGTAAAAATATGTTTGATAGTTAGTTAAAAACAAAGAAATTAGAACTTGCCTAAAAAGTTACAGAGCCAGTGACCTATCAAAACCAAACTATCAGACTGAAATATACAACATCAGACGCTTTACCTCTAGCCTCACCTATTTTCTAAAAATTCAGCCTCAAAATGTGTTTTCAGGTCACTTTTAAAGGACATTTTCGTAATTTTGCATATTAAGATTTTTCTTTGTTTGCTTATAAATAGTAGCCATAGATTGTTGTAATCTTCATTCCCAAATTTCTAAATACGAACCCTAGCTTTTACTCTCTCTTCGGTTGATTCCGATATTGTTTTTTGAATTTGACGTGATCAATTCGAACTTTTCGTTTCCGTTCCGTGTCATGTCCAAAGTGTTGAGACTATGAACTATTTCATCCCTATTATGAGGAATCCGAGGTTTGATGAAGATATCTTCTTCTTCTGTTAGGATTTGTTAAACTAAGTTTTCATGACTAGTCTGTTCTAGTTTAATGTATCATGTGACAAATTGCAACATGCCATCTCGAATATGTTTTAATACCGCTTCAATAAACTAAGGCTATGTTTCGTACATAGAATTGAAATTGGACTGTGAAAAATTCCAACTCCAATTCCGATAGAATTGGAATCTTGGTGAAATTGGAATTCTATTCAGTCCTGCTCCGGTTTTCCGTGTTGGTCGTCTGATTCTTTTTCTTTTGGGATCCCTGTCTGAGCTTGTTTATTGCGAGTCTTGTCTAGCCTGTGCTCGGTGTCTGTTGTGTCGGGTTTGGGTGTTTTGGTTTTGGTGCCTGTTTGGTTCCCTATTTGGTCTGATCTCTTTTTGTACCCACTACCGTTTACAGAGTGGTTAAGGCCTCGTCTTTTCGAGTTGCCTGTTTGTACTGCGGCTTTGCTGATATTTATCGAAAAAAAGGAATTGGAGGCGGAATTATAATTACTTAATGATTTGAATTACCAAGGGTTTTCAGTCTATTCTAGATTTGATTCATCTCGAGTTTCGAGTCAATCGAGATGGGTCACTTTGGACTTTGAGCTAAGATGATTTCGGTCATTTCAAGTTCAACTCGTTCGAGTTAGGTGATTTCGAGGTTTGGGTCAAATTTTAAGTTGTGTCTAAGCCTTTGAATTTTAAGTCATCTTCTATTTGAGTTAATCAAGTTGGGTCATTTTGAGTTTTAGGTCAATAGAGTTAATATGGAATTGCAATTCTTTACCTCCATTCCAAGGAATTGGAAAGTATGATTTTCAGTTAAAATTCAATTCCATAGAGTTGGGCAGTGAAATTGTAATTTCAATTCAAGCAGGTGAACTAAACAAAAGAATTAGAATTCCGGGCTCCAATTTCTACCTTAGCCCCAATTTCAGCTTTCATTTTAATGCCCCAAACACAACCTAAGTTTAGGATGGACTAGAGACAACAATTCTTTCAAGGATTTGCTCTTCATTCATCCAAATGTACAAATTCTTTCTTTACAAGGATACTATTAACTTGAGTTTGGCTTATGACATACTTTGCAGTCATCAACTCTATTTGGGAGTTAAGGAATGCACTTATTTTCCAAAATTCACCTCTGGATTGGAACCGCATCCTTAATATCACTGAATAGAGGGGCATAACTGGGTTTCGAGGGCTAATTGGACACTCCATGACACGGAGTGTCGAAGAAGTTTGACCCAAATGTAATTAATTAGCTTTAATTTAGTAGATTTATTAATTAGTCCTTATTCGTCTAGCTTTAAAAAGTAATTTGAACTTGAATTTAGATTTTAATATCTATATTTCCATATATGAGGATATATCTTAATATTAGGTAAGATACCAGGGTTTTGTATTTAATTACGCTTGTACCCTTTTTCTCTTATTATAGTTTTAGGATTATTTATGTCATTTGCTATTCTTATAACGGTCTGTATATTGAGGCTCATATGTATCTCTTCATTCACTTTATTAATAATATTCTCAATTGAAAGTTTCTCAATTAAATTGAGTGTTCTATTTTAGTTCTCTGTGTGAGATTAGAGAGTTCGTCAATATCCTTGGCCTAGCCAACCAGGGTGGTGAAAACCGGCTTATCTGTATCCTTGGTCTAGCCCACCAAGGTGGTGAATTTGGCTTCACAGAAGTGGCGTTTTTAACCTCGCCAACATCAACAACCTATTAATTACCATAGTAGCGTTTTTAACATCGCCACAATCAGTAACCTATCAGTTTTACCCCCTATGTTTCTATGTCACTCTATCGTCTCACTCCAACACTATTTGGAGGACCCATGTAAATTAATTACCACGGAAAATCCTAGATCTGGTTGACTTCAACAATTAGGCTCCCTTAGGATGACCATGGTTACAGAGTTCCTTACAAAACTGAGCTTCTTTATAGGCCTAGCTTTGATCTTGGCGCGGAGTTTGACATTGGGATCTAGTTTCTTTATCTTTTGGTTTTCTTCCTTATATCACGATGCATCTATTAGAAGTTCCTTCCTCTCTTTTATTTATTAAAAAAAATCATAAATAAACACCATACCTTAAATCACAGTACAATTTCTGTCCCAGAACTCCACACAGAAACAGGACGACACATTATTAGTGCATTTACCAACTAGTAAGCCTTAAACTTTTGCAAATTAGCATATAATATGGATCTTTTTTGACGTTTCTGACCTGATATGCTGCGCAAGTAATGCACATCACTACTTTCCTTGACAATAAACCAACTCTGTACATTCATAATTTATACATCGAATTTCATTAATCACTGTACTATAAAAATATAATATATGGTTTAAATATTGACTAAATACCTGAAATTAAAGGCACTGCACGAGGTATCAGCAAAAAACAAGGAAGAGCTGAACCCCAATCTTGACTTAACCAAATCAAACAAGAAGATATTATTTTCCATCTGAAATGACCCAATTACCATTTCTTCTTCTGCATTTTCCCCTCCATCCACAAATGCTAGGCATGCTACATCTCTTTTCACTTGCTTCATTACATTTGTGCTATGCAATGTCCAATTTTTCCCGCTCGATAACATCAAATCCATACGCGGTATTCTTAACGTTGCACGTTTACCGAATACTTTTCCTTTGAAACAAATGTCGAACTGGTCCATGGGTTCTACTCTAGGGTTACCCTTTGTCGCTTTCTCAAAGGCATTGAGAAAGATTTTGTAAATGTTGGTTCTGAGGGTGGTGTAGTGGATAGTAGTGCTGAATTTTACGTTCTTGAAGTCAGATAGACCAGTCATGACATGGGTGTTTGTACCGTGCAAAAAAATGCCCTTGAGGCCAACATAGTACCCTAATTTTTCTGGGTTTTTAATCAAAGGTGTGTAGGACAGGATACTTGATATATCGAGGTCCCTAGATGGGTCAAGATAGTAGGGTCCATCCCCAATAAATAGGGTACCCCTAGAAGCACTATCACTAGGCATACAAAGGGCAAATTTTCTTGTAGGGTCTATGTTTGTAGGGGTGGTAAATTGCACAGCAAGAGATAGATCTGACCAAGAGAAGCTAGCCACACCGATAACCCTAGCCGGAAGTGAGCGGAGGAGACTCACCGGAGCACAGGAGATGTACAACTGGTTGAAGTTGACACCTGCAGTGGGGTACCTCCCGTTGGTCCAGTAGACGATGAAGTCATAATAGGTCAGCCGGTCAATGGCACAGACCCTTGTCAAAGGGTTGAACGGTCTGACAACGCAGCTGTTGCAATCATTTTTGTCAAAGTCGTGAGTATGTTTTGAGGAATGAGGAGAATGAGAGTCGAACCTCCGATCACTACAACAATTCAGTGCCTCATAGAGGCTCTGACTAGAAAAATTTGAGGTGGCGCAGGGGTCGTGCTGCTTGGCCTGGTGGCAAGGGGTGGTGTTGCAGGCAACGCAAGGGTGGGGGAGGTGGCAGCGGAACCAGGAGAAGGAGGCATCGAGGTCGAGGAGGTAGTGTTCGCGGTGGTTGAGGACGACGGAGAAGAGGGTAGAGTTTGGTTCCTTGACTAAGGGTGCTACTAGACTTTTGTAGGGATGAGCAGAGATTTGTGAGGAAATGAAGAGGATTAACAAAGTGATAAATGCGATTAGAAAGTGAGGTATACTAAGTAAGTTGGTCATTTCTTTGTTTTTTTAAGGACAGATAGATGATGTTGTGCATTAAGGGATGGGTATATATGCAGCAACCAAGGTGGGTTGACTCGGGCTAAACGTACCTTAAAATACAAGGTAATGTTACTATTATGATAAAGTTGTTATTCTTAGAGTATGATTGTATTTTTTGAGGTAATTTTGACTCTTATTATTTGTAAATTACATCATTGCTCTGACAATAATAATTTTAACTCTGACAGTAATTTTATTGGACATATTATACATTAAAAGAAGTATGTTATAAAATTCAAAGAAAGGACAAGATTGGGTCAAGTCGCACATACAAAAATGTGTCTAAAATTTCCAGAAAATAACAGATGTGCAAGATCAACACTTGTGGGCTCAAATTGCTTATATGAAAAGCAGAAAATGGTGCAATGGCACTACCATTTTGACCCCCTTTTTTTTTTGGTTCAATGATCTCGCAGACTTTTCTTATAAATCAGATGAAGTTACACGATGCATTGACTATATTGCGGGATGGTCAGCTAGCAAGGCTGTTAAAATTAGGATTCAACTTAGAATCGGTACGGGGCTTTCAGAATTGGAATCGTAGAATCGAATGGAGAACCGTAAGATTCTGCTAAATGTATATTATAATTGTTTTTCGTATTAATATTAGTTACGAATCAGACATAGAGGATGAAGGTAGCAGAGATGAGAATGCTACGCTGGATGTGTGGCCACACAAGGAAGGATAGGATTAGGAACAATGTAATAAGAGGTAAACTGGGTGTAGCCTTGATCGAGGATAAATTGCGGGAGCACCGCCTAAGATGGTTTGGACATGTTAGCAGGAGACCGACTACAGCCCCAGTCAAGAGGTGTGAACAGCTTCAAACGACGCTAGGTAGAAGAGGGAGGGGAAGGCCAAAAAGGAGTTGGCTGGAGACGATCCGTCACGACTTAACCCACCTAAACCTGAGAGAGGAGATGGCCTCAGATAGGGCACGATGGAGGGCTAGCATAAGGGTAGCGGATGTGGTAGCGTAGAATAGGGCGGCGAGCGACTTGTAGTTTAAGATTCCTAGGCAGGCATAGCCGCAAGTGGTGCTTTTATATGCTGATTAGTTTATTCTCTGATGACTCGGCTTTTTTCTTGGCTTACATACATACTTAAATGCTTGCATGTCTATTTCCTTCATTCATTTGGCGATAAATTGATGGTTTTATTTGCAGGCACTCCTGTACTTCAGGTTGGGGGTCCTCAGAAACAATCTCCTTTCCACTCGGAAGGGGTATGACTGCGTACATATACCCCTCCCAGACCCTGCTTTTGCGGGAGCCGAGGGGCACTGGGATTGTTGTTGTTGTATTAATATTAGTTATATATTTCAAAAATTATTAATAAAACCTTACTTACATGGGTATATATAAGAAATATAATCAAACACTACAAAAGAACAAGTCTATTGTGACACTAGATTTTAACTCTTGTTATGATTAAAAACGTATCTAGCCATTCTAGCAACACGTTCATTAGTGTCGCAGTTGGCTGTTTCACAAAGGCTTTAGTTTTGCTTAAAAGTGACCCAATAACTTAATCTTCTCGAATTACCTTTGAGTCTACGACACTTATTTCAAAGTGTCGCTAACTTAGAGTTCCGATAGCTTGATTTCGACGTAGTGAAATATGATAAAAATATTATTTTGTGACATAGATGTGTCATTTTATGCTATAATAATCATGAGAATTTTTAAAATATATGTTGCTAATCAATCTTTAGATTAAGGTTAAAACATAAAACTAATCTTGATTTAAGTTTCGTGAAAGTATGTAATGCTTAATTAATTTTCTTTTTCTTCAAACTAATAAAGTAAGTTCGTTTATAATATATACTTGATTTTTTGTACATTTTTAACTTTTTATTTGTAATTGATAAAAAAAAAAACTTCTTATTTATATATATTGGTAGAATCGAGATCAAATCGGTAGAATCATAAAATCGTATTATAATCTTATTCGTTAATTTCATGCAATATCAATGAATCGTAAGATTCTATAAAATTAAGACTCAATTTAGGATTTAGATCAGTAAGCAATTATAGAATCATAGAATCATAAAATTCTAAGATTCAAATCGAGATTTTAATAACCATGTCAACTAGACATCATGTGTAAGTGTTGTTATAGTTGGATTAGCGCCTTTGATATTTTGATTCCTGTACTTTTGGTTACTTTTTGCACACCATCTCGATGTGTTACACCCGTTATGTGGGGTCTATTCCAAATTATCAAAAAAGAGAAAAAAAGTTAGGATAAGAGGCCCCGAGAAAGTCCTATGTCTCTTCTAAAGTAGTGTGGAAAAAATTTCACTTAGTAATTGTATAACTCAAATTTAAAATATATATTACTTTTATATGTTCATAATATTTATAGCAAAAAGTTTACAGGTCCCAACACTACATAATTGCCATGACTAAAATAATTCTATTGCGGTTCCCTTTTAGTTCGTCCAATTCTTCGCTCAGGCTTACTTCTCGTCATTATGTCATGAAGGCCCTCAAGACTCGACCCTAGTAATGGGATTTGTTAGGTAAATGTCTCAAATTTACTTGTCGTATTAAGAAGAAGGGCCGTGGAGAGCCCGATCGATCGGGTGGAGCTCGATCGATCGGGAAAGTTACGTAAAGAAGGGACGCTTCCAGAGAGCAGGCCGATCGATCGGTGAGGAAACGATCGATTGGGAAACAGGGTTTCTGCGCATCTATAAATACGGACGTAGGGTACGTTACAAAGGATCCAAAGAAAAAAAAGAGGTATTCCCAGCGGCGCCGCACCAATAAATTGAGAGTGTGAGAGAATATTGTAATTCTTCTTCTTCTTTTAAAAGCTCCGATCTTCGCCCGTGGTTTTCTCCCCTTTCGATTGTAAAGGGGTTTCCACGTAAATCATTGTGTCCATTGTTTTGTTTCTCTTTTAGTCTGATTGTTTCTCGTTATTGTCGTGGTATTTGATTCGATGAGATCCGAGTAAATTGTTTATTTCCGCACAAATTGGTATCAGAGCTTGGTTCTTCGAATTGATACAATGGCATCAGGTATTAAAACTGAGGTTAAGAAATTCAATGGTCAGGGAAGCTTTAGCTTATGGCAAGTCCGTGTGAAAGGACTCCTGACTCAGAACGGCTTGAAGAAAGCACTGGAGGGGAAAGAGAAGAAACCTAAAACTTTGACCGAGGCCCAATGGGAACAGTTGGATGAGAAGGCTCTCATGGCGATACAGATGTGTTTGGCTGACGATGTTCTGTCAGAAGTCTTGGAGATTAAAGCCGCAAAAGAGTTATGGGAGAAATTATTAGACATGTTTTGTCACAAGTCAGTCTCCAACAAACTCGCAGTGAAGCGGCGGTTGTACACTTTTCGCATGACAGAAGGTACATCTCTAAAAAACCATCTTAGCGAGTTTACCTCAATTATACATGAATTAAAGGCTTTGGATGATGTCCCTAAGGACGAGGATCAAGCTATGATATTACCGTGTTCGCTCTCTAATTCGTATAAGGGCTTCGTAGAAAGCATAATATACGGTGGTAGGCCAACCATTACTGTTGATGAAGTAAAAAGAAACCTTGTGAGTAAAGAACTGTTAGATAAGGAATTATCTGACTCGGTGAATGACTCGGGTAGTGGCTTACATGCGAGAGGTAGACCAGAACATAGGGGATCCAATGGTGGGAATAAGTCTAGGTCCAAATCTAGACATAAGAACCTGTCGTGTCACTATTGTCACAAGAAAGGGCACATAAAGAAAGACTGTTACAGATATAAGAACAAATCAAAAGAGGGTAACAGGGGTGACCAGGTAAAGACAAGTCCGCTGAGGCTAGTGTTGTAGAGGAGGATAGTGAGGGGGAGATTCTATTAGTTGCTGATTCTCAGTCCAGGTCCATAGATAAGTGGATCATGGATTCGGGTTGTTCGTTTCATGTTACTCCAAACAGAGACTAGTTCTCCACGTATAAGTCTATACAAGGTGGGGTTGTCTTGATGGGTAATGATGCTACTTGTAAGGTAGTGGGAGTTGGAACAGTCCGTGTGAGAATGTATGATGGAACTATTAGAACCTTAAGTGATGCTCGTCACGTCCCGAATTTAAAAAAGAACTTGATTTCTCTAGGTACCCTTGAGTCTACTAGGTACAAGTACACTGCTGAAGGTGGAGTCATGCGGGTCAGTAAGGGTGCTTCAATTGTGATGAATGGAAATAGGGTTGGTACTTTGTATGAGCTTGCAGGTACAACTTTGACTGGTGCAGTTGCTATTTCCACATCTGCTATGACAGATGTAGAAATCACAAGACTATGGCACATGAGAATGGGACATATTGGTGACAAAGCATCGTCTGAGCTGAGTAAGAGGGGACTTCTTTGTGGTCAGTCAACAGTACTGATGGAATTCTGTGAGCACTGTATTTATGGGAAGCAGAAGAGAGTCGGCTTCAAGTCAGCAGTGCATCAGACCAAGGGAACGTTAAACTACATACATTCTGATCTGTGGGGACCTTCCAGAGTGGCTTCTAAAGGTGGGTCCAGATATCTTCTAACGTTTACTGATGACTACTCACGTAAAGTTTGGGTCTATTTTTTGAAGCAGAAAAATGAAGTGTATGATACCTTCAAGAAGTGGAAAATTCTGCTTGAAAAACAGACAGGGAAGCTGATCAAGAGGTTGAGGACTGATAATTGTCTTGAGTTTGTCGAAGGGGACTTCACTAAATTTTGTGAAGATCGGGGCATAGTCAGACACAGGACATACACAGGTCGACCTCAGCAAAATGGAGTGGCTGAAAGGTTAAACATGATGTTACTTGAGAAGGCTCGTTGTATGCTTTCAAATGCAGGTTTAAAGAGAGAATGGTGGGCATAAGTAGTTAGCATGGCTTGTTACCTTGTGAACAAGACACCGCATTCTTCATTACAGATGAAGACTCCTGAGGAGGTATGGTCTGGTTCAACTTCTGATTATTCTCATATTAAAATTTTTGGTTGTCCTGCATATGCATATGTTAATGATGGAAAGCTGGAGCCTAGGGCCAAGAAATGCATCTTTCTTGGTTATACGTCAGGTGTGAAGGGATATAGGTTGTGGGATCCGTGTGCTCAGAAGTTTCTGACTAGTAGAGATGTTACTTTCGATGAATCTGCTCTACTTAATCCGCCACACACACCCTCCATTGAAAGAGATACAGTTCAGGTTGAGACACCTGATGTTACAGAGATACAGTCAGATCAGCAGATTGTTCAGCTAGAGAGTATTCCAGCACCTCAGGTACGGGTTTCTGATGTTGTTACTGATAATGCAGAAACAGGTCAGTAGGTGGAGAATAGTACTATAGCTAGTGGTAGACTAAGGCGACAGATCAGGCCTCCTGAGAGATATGGGTATGAGGAGATGATTGCCTATGCCCTCACTACTGCTGAGACGTTAGATGACAGTGAGCCGACTTCATATACAGAGGCTGTATCGAGATCAGATGCTGAGAAGTGGCTCGTTGCTATGAATGAAGAGATGCAGTCTCTTCATAAAAATCAGACTTGGGAACTGGTGAAGCCTCCAATAGGGAAAAGACTGGTTGAATGCAAATAGATCTTCAAAAGAAAAGAGGGCATTCGTGGAGTTGAAGATGCAAGGTATAAGGCACGTTTGGTAGCTAAAGGCTACAGTCAGGTACAAGGTGTTGATTTTCATGATATTTTCTCACCTGTAGTTAGACATACTTCGATTCATGCATTATTGTCTTTAGTTGCCATGCATGACTTTGAACTTGAACAATTGGATGTAAAAACTGCATTCTTGCGTGGTGAACTAGAAGAGAGTATCTTTATGCATCAGCCCGAGGGTTTTGTTGTTGAAGGACAAGAAGATCATGTGTGCTTGCTTAAAAGGCTTTAAATGGATTAAAGCAATCTCCTAGGCAGTGGTATAGGAGATTTGATCAGTTCATGACAAGTCATGATTACATCAGGAGTAAGTACGACAGCTGTGTGCACTTCAGAAAGACAGATTCAAGCTTTGTTTATTTGCTTTTGTACATTGATGATATGTTGATTGCAGCACGAGATATGAAAGATGTCGATGATTTGAAATCAGTGCTGAAGAGTGAATTTGAGATGAAGGATCTTGGAGCAGCTAAGAAGATATTAGGCATGAAAATTGGCAGAGACCGAGAAGCTAAAAAATTATACTTGTCTCAGGAAAAGTATATTGAGAAGGTGTTAGACGGGTTTCATATGAAGGATGCTAACCCGGTTGGCACGCCCTTAGCAGCTCATTTCAGACTCTCAGCGTTAGATTCGCCTCAGACTGAGGAGGACGTCAGATACATGTCTCAGATTCCTTATTCTAGTGCAGTGGGCAGTATTATGTATGCGATGGTTTGCACGCGTCCAGATATTGCTTTTGCAGTGAGCAGAGTTAGTAGGTACATGGCGAATCCGGGCAAAGAACATTGGCATGTAGTAAAGTGGATTCTCAGGTATCTTCGTGAAACCTTTGATTTGTGTTTGGAATATGGGAAAAGTAAGTGCTGTTTGGTTGGGTATGTAGATTCTGATTATGGTGGAGACCTTGATAAGAGGAAGTCCATTTCACGGTATGTGTTTTGTTTAGGTGACACAGCTATCAGTTGGAGAGTGTGTTTACAGCCTGTTACAGCACAGTCTACTACCGAGGCCGAATACATGGCAGTGACAGGAGCATTCAAAGAAGCCGTCTGGTTGAGAGGTTTGATCAGTGAAATTAGTGTCGAGCAGGGGACAGTTAGAGTATACTGTAATAGTCAGTCCGCTATTCACCTAGCGAAAGATCAGATGACTCATCACGACCGAACGAAACATATAGATGTGAAGCATCACTTTATCATAGATCTGATTGACGAGCGGAAGGTGGAGTTGAGGAAGATTGGGACTGAGGATAACCCAGCTGACATGTTCACAAAAGTTCTACCAGGAAGCAAGTTCGAGCATTGCTCGAATTTGGTGGGTCTTTCAGTTTGATGTATGTTAGCCTCGGTTGAGGGGGCATTTGTGGAGAAGGTGGAGTTGTTTTATTGTTGATGTTAATTTTGAGCCAAGTAGAGATTTGTTAGGTAAATGTCTCAAAATTACTTGGCGTATTAAGGAGAAGGGCCATGGAGAGCCCGATCGATCGGGTGGAGCTCGATCGATCGAGAAAGTTACGTAAAGAAGGGACGCTTCCAGAGAGCAGGCCGATCGATCGGTGAGGAACCGATCAATCGGGAAATAGGGTTTCTGCGCATCTATAAATACGGACGTAGGGTACATCACAAAGGATCCAAAGAAAAAAAAGAGTTATTCCCAGCGGCGCCGCACCAATAAATTGAGAGTGTGAGAGAATATTGTAATTTTTCTTCTTCTTTTGTTTCAATAATAAAAGCCCCGATCTTCGCCCGTAGTTTTCTCCCCTTTCGATTGTAAAGGGGTTTCCACGTAAATCATTGTGTCTATTGTTTCGTTTCTCTTTTAATCCGATTGTTTCTCATTATTGTCGTGGTATTTTATTCAATTGAGATCCGAGTAAATTGTTTATTTCCGCACAGGATTCCATAAAATAATTCGATTTGTTTACTAATGTCATCTTTCATAGAAAAAATCTCTTATGGACTCCGTTTCTTTGAAAGATACTCAGGGCCACCTTGTTCAAGGAACTTGAACAAGGAAATCTAATTAGATATTAACTCGGTTGTCTGACAAATAATCGTTAGTCTAGAACGCATTTTTCTTTTTTATTAGTACAAACCCGAGGTTCAATCATATCGTCCCAATGTATTTACCCGAAGATTTAGAATAGTTCAAGCCATTTCTTTTCTGTTGGTTTGGACCTTTGAATCCACTCAGTATGAACAAGTTCGAGGAAGATGGCAATCCTTCCTTACGTAGGTACATGCCTAGGGTCATTACGTCCTTCGCTCCTTGGTATACGACTTACCGGAACTCCCTAGAGTCCATAACTGCCAAGTATTACTTTATCAACGGTTTAATTTTAAAAAAGATTCCTTTTTGTGAAAATTTGAACATTTTTCATAATAAAACATGATGATGTACATATTACAGTAATATATACAAGTTATATCAATTTTTTGAACAAAAATCCAACCGATTAAGAAAAAATTTATTGAATTATGATAGATGATATCTATATATTAGTAAAATAATATGTTATGTTAACAATTTACTATAAAAACCCATAATTATGATAGAGGGTAGCTATATATTGCTACAATTATATCCTATGCTAGCAATTTTTATAAAAAATCAATCTAATTTTAAAAAATAGCATCTAATTGACAAAATTTTTAAATTTCAGGTATTTAAGTGATAAAAGTTTTAAATTATAGGGTACTTCATTGTATAAATTGAAACATTAGGATACTTAAGCAATAAATCCCTAAACCTCAGATTACCTAAATGATAAATTTCCTAAAAATTTATACATAAACTATTCAAAAGTTTACAAATTTTATTATTAAGGTTTTTTTTTCGATAAATGTCAGCAAAATCAAAGTACAAACCAGGAACCTCGACAAACGAGCCCTAAACTAAGATATTATAAAGGTGTTATGAGGCTTGAAATTTTTTATCGATTCATATTTTAACCTTAGTTTAACTATCCACTAAAGGGGTAATTCTATTAGAATAAGATTCCTTTTGTCCAAAAAAATAAATAAATAAATAAAAGATTGCTACTTTTTCTATGAACTAAGATATTTCCTCTGTTTAATTTTAAAATTGATATTTCATGATGACTGCTACGAATCATTTTGAACACTAACATTAATTAGAAATATAGCTTTTATATAATTTAAATTAGATTTTTTTTCTAAAAATCATCTTAATTTTACTTATATTTTCAAAAAAGTACATAGATTTTCTAATTTTTCAATATCACACCCAAATTTTTTAAAAACTTTCAATGTCACAACTTAATATAATGTCGTTAATACCCAATAGGTTTTTAAGGCGTGGCATTCTTGAAAAAAGAGAAAATAATTTTGAAAATTGAAAAATATACATTTAAATAGTTTTAATTTAAAAATTTTTCAAATATTTAAAAAATTATTTTAAATATCTAAAGATTTATAAATATTAGAAAAATAATTATATATTTAAAAAATATTTTTTCAAGTACTACGTCAAACAAAACTAATAAATATTAACGACATCACATTAAAGTATAAAATTAAAAAAAACTTTAAAAATTTATACATGACTTAAATTAAAAATTTAGATAATATTTCAAAGTCGCACCTAAAATTTAAGTATTTTTTAGTTAAAAAAAACTCCATTTCAATATGATTATGAAAGATACTAAATAAAGTAATATTTTCAGTGTTTCAAGAGCTTCCAGGAATCCTTAACCTAAGGGGTAGAAAACGAGAACTTTATAGGAGATTACCTACCTTGGTACTACTCTCACTCAAATATACTTAATTTTAAAATTTTAATAGAATTTAGGACTTGCGTATTAATATCTTCTTAGGTACGAAAGATACTAAATGTGTGGGGCAATCCTTAAAGACAAAGTAAAATCAAATAAAGTTAAATAAAAGAAAAGAGACATAAAAGTCAAATCAAAACAAAAAGGCAAAACACATCACCGCTAGAGTATCTATATGCAATATTAACAAAAGATATACAATAAGGCTATGGGTGTATTTGAGCTGAGTAAAACTCGAGCCAGCCAGATCTGAGGCTCTGTTTGGTAGCATTAAGTTCGGTTTAAAGCTTACTGAACTCTGAAAATTCAAGCTTGAGTTTGACACGTCAAAAGTTCGAGCTCGACTTGGCTCGATTTAAGCTCAGCAAGCTTCGAATTCGGCTTACAATATTTCGGCTCATTTAAGTTCCATATAGGCTCATTCGGGCTCGTTTAAGCTCCAACTCGGCTCATTTAGGCTCCAATATAACTTTATTGAAAAATATTTAAACAATATATTATACTAAAAAAAGCTCGTTTAGGCTCATGAACCTATGAACTTGAGCTTCACTGGGCTCAGGCTCGGTTTGATTGCTCAACTTGAGCTCAAATCGAGCCGAATTTTTCGAGCTTTATGACGAGCAGGCTCGCAAGAGCTCATGAGCTGACTCGACTCGTTTATTCCCCTAAATAGGGTCGGTCCTCACGTTTTCAAGTCTCAAACAAGAAATTTTAAAATAACTCTTCGTAACTAATATATTATAAAAATTCTAATTATAAACTTATTAATATTAAGAACTAATACTTTAATACTAAAATCCTAAAAATTTGGAGCCCCTAAAAATCCAAGCCCAAAATGCTATTTGAACTGCTTAAAGTTATGTTCGGCCCTACTATACAATATAACTGGATTTAACTCAATTATCTGACAATATTTCCCATTATTGAGAAATTTAAAAGAAATGACTATATTTCCCATTAGTGAACTTAAATTTAATGCAGACAAATTAGCGAGACAATATGAGATGACATTATTTCCACCCTTATTTATTGTGAATAAATTTAACCGTAATGTCATATTATAATATTTTATATAATATTACTTTAACCTCTTTGAAAATAGAATTTTTAAAAAAAAAAAAAAAACTCATCTTGAATAGCTTTTTTTTTTTAAAAAAAACTTAACGACAATAATTTTTTAATTTTTCATAAACCAACTGTAAAAGTTTAAAATTTTTCAATCAACCATTTTGAATCATTTTATTAACTATTCGTTGAATATTATTTGATCTCCATATGAATTTTAGCATACTCTTTTTATTTTTTGAAACAAATGAAACACGAGCTAAAACTAATCAAACTGGCAACTCATTGTGCACCTTCCTTCAATTAGGTTTGATCCTGGGGTTTTTCTAGAGACGGGATTCGAACCCTAGTGTTGGAAGGGATATGAAATACTTTACTTGCTTAGATGATTAACAGGCACTTTAAAATTTACATAAAGGTGAATAGTAAGTACTGAATAACTAATAGCGTGATTTAAAGAGACTGAATTGACATATGTAAATCTTAGGCCTCATTTAGCATGCAAGAAATAAACGCATGAAGTAGAAATTTATAGAAAGTACAAATTTTGGCTCTTGTTTGATTAGTAGGAATTAGATAGACTGCAGCGAATGAAGTAATTTATCTAACCTCTCAGATTAACTATCTTCTCCAAAAAAGTTCTATTTCATATCCTGATAACTAAATGTGTTTGACCTACTTGCTGGTAAGTTGGCATAGGAATTTAATTCTCATAAAATACAACTTGCTGCATGAATCCAATTTATGTGGCAACCAAACGAAACCTTAGTTAAAATTTAATTCTATAAAGCTACATAATTAAATTAAATTAAATTCTAATTTTAATTTCAACAAATAAATCAAATAATAAAATTAAAATTTTAAACTCTTAAATTTAATTTCAGCATCTGCGGCTCTGTGTTAAATGACCATAATGCCCTTCAGTATTTTCGGTCTATAAAACACCGAAGATTCTGTTCTATGCCCTTTGAACCCGCCACAGAGAGAGAGAGAGAGAGAGAATATATAATAAAAAGAAAATAAAAAATAAAAAAAAATGTTGGGAGTATTCAGCAGCGCAGTAGTATCGCCGCCGGAGGAGCTGGTGGCTGCCGGAAGTAGAACGCCTTCTCCCAAGACGAAGGCGGCGGATCTGCTGAGGCGCTTCCTGCAGGCCCACCCCTCTGCGGTGTCCGTCACGGCCGGAGACGACGCCCACTTAGCCTTTACCCACCACCTTGAATCCCCTCTTCTCCCCCGGTAATTTAGCTCTCTCTCCTCTGTAGAGCCGGATATAACCCCAAATAATTCAAACACCCGTTTAAAACCCCCGAATTTTAGGGGCCCTAAATTTTAGATGTCATCGTTTGTAAGTAATAATTATTAATATTATTGAGTTAAAAAAAAATGTTATTATATATAAAGGACTGCATTTGAAAATTTTTCTTGAGGCCCCAAAAATGGACTTTTTTTGCAAAATAGCTTGTTTTGAAAAAAAATTTTGAAACTTGGCCCCCTTTGAAAAACATTTAGCAAAATGGCCCCTCTCACTGTAGCGAATGTTGTGCAACAGTACCTAATTTTTTTTTTTTTAATTTTAGTTTTACCTCTTTAAAATTTAAAAAAAATTAATAAAATTTCTTTATAATTTAAATTATTTTAATTTTTAAAATAAAAATATCCCAGGCACTTATCGACTGGATTATTTGCTTAGGTTCAATCACATACTATTGACCTTGTACTATTTGCCTATTATGTGCCTTTTACTATTTGATGTGCCCGTGCTTATGCTTTGTGATTTTGCTTATGCTTTCAGGATGCCTGCTCCCATGACGACACAATATTCAGGTTGGGGGTCCTTGGAAGCAGCCTCTCTTCCACCCGGAAGGGGGAAGGCTGCGTACATCCACCCTCTTCAAACCCCGCTTTTGCGGGAGCCTTTGGCACTGGGACTGTTGTTGTTGTTAAATTATTTTAATTCTTAATTTTATAATTTGAATAACTGAATATGTACATATTTTAAATTAAAAGGTATATATATATTATTATTTGAACTATTAATATTTAAATGAAGATAAGTTGATTTAAAATGTATTATAATACTATTAATATACATATAGTTCAAATAATAATATACATATACCTTTTAATTTAAAATATATACGTATTTAGTGATTCAAATTATAAAATTAAGAATTAAAATAATTTAACAACAACAACAGTCCCAGTGCCAAAGGCTCCCCCGAAAGCGGGGTTTGGGGAGGGTGGATGTATGCAGCCTTCCCCCTTCCGGGTGGAAGAGAGGCTGTTTTACGAGGACCCAACCTGAATATCGTGTCGTCATGGGAGCAGGCATCCTGAAAGCATAAGCATGGGCACATCAAATAGCACAAGGCACATAATAGGCAAATAGTACAAGGTGAATAGTATGTGATTAAACCTAAGCAAATAAACCAGCAGATAAGTGTGCCCCTGGGATATTTTTATTTTTAAAATTAAAATAACTTAAATTAAAAAGAAATTTTATTAATTTTTTTTAATTTTAAAGAGGTAAAAAAAAAATTGGGTACTGTTGCACGCCGTACGGGACGGTGTGCAACAGTAGCCATGTGTTCCAAGACATACGGAACGTCGTGCAACACTGCTGCACGACGTTCCGTACGTCGTGCACCCATCTCGCTACAGTAAAAGGGGTCATTTTGCTAAATATTTTTTAAAGGGGGCCAAATTTCTAAATTTTTTTTCAAAACAAACCATTTTGCAAAAAAAGTCCCAAGAATGTTAGAACTAGCCCTGCTCATCTACCGTACTTTTTGTTCAAATTAATCTTAAATATAGGTAACATTATTATGAAGATAAAATTGTTATTACAAAGTATGATCGTAGTTTTCAAGATAATTTTATGACTCCTATTATTTATAAGTTATATTATTATTATTATGATAATAACAAATTTTACCTTGACAATTAGGGGCGTATTTGAGCCGAGTCGAGCCTGAGCCTGAGCCTGCCAGGCTCGAGGCTTCGCTCGAAGCTCGCTGAGCTTTAAAAATTCAAGCTCAAGCTCGGCTCGTTAAAAGCTTGGGCTCGGCTCGCTCTAAGCTCGGCAAGCTTCACATTAAGCTTGTAATATTCCGGCTCATTTAAGCTCAATATGGGCTCGTTTAAGTTCGGGTTCGGCTCATTTAGGCTCCAATATGACTTCATTGAGCAATATTTAAGCAAATATATTATAATAAAAAAGGCTCGTTTAGGCTCGCGAGCCTACAAGCTCGAGCTTCACTAGGCTCGGGCTCGGGCTCGGTTCGATAAGCTAAATGAGCCGGCTCGGATCGTCTTGAGGTCAAAGCGAGCCGAGCTTTATTACGAGCCAGCTTGCGAAACACCCCTATTGACAATAGGAACTCCATGTGAATATTATTCATCTCTATTTTATAACCTGTGAGAAGAGAAATGCTTCCCGTGGAATCGAATTCGTGTGGCAATTTTGACCTCAAGAGTTTATAACCGCTAGACATTTACTTTGGTGTTAAAATTATATTAAACATTACGAATAAATGCTTATTAAGTTAAAAAAATTAATCATACAGCAATTTAGGCCTAGTTTAGTTAACACATAAATTAAATTTCTATGCAAAATTGTACTTTTTAAAAATTTAATTCTTATCGCTTTAGAATGTAAATGTGTTTATTTGTTAGGAGGAGAAATAAAATCTAAGCGAAAAAATTGAACTTGAGTAATGATCATCAATTTCTGTGATGTACTGTGCCTGGAGTTTAGGATCATCAGCGACTACTCAAATCAACTAGAATTAATTAAAGGATAACCTAGAGTTTTCCCGAGCGATACACGGTTGCAATTCATAGTTAAATATGGAAATTGTTAGACACGGCCAACTTCAAGATTTTAGGAGTTTAACGAGTTTTGATTAGCAGGCTCTTTATGTAATAGAAGTGTCTAGTTCTACTTAGAAATATCTCAAATGCCTACCTTATATTATAATAATATCATCTAATATATGTTTCTTTGTATTAGATGTGTACATATAAATTTATAATTAATGTGTAATACGTAAATTATTATTTTTCAATCATGAATAGTAATATGTGATACAACTAAAACTCTTGATAATTTTTAAAATATACCTTTAAAATTAAAAGTTCCAAGCAATTGCTCGGTATTTTAACCGTCCCTATTGATAGATGTACACAATCTCAATATTTATTTTGTTTTAATAATATGGTAGGAAGACTTCAAATAGCTTACTCGTTTTTAGTTGGATAAAGGTTGAAGGTTGCAACCCGTTTAATAAATGGATTATATTCAGGTTGAATCCATTTTTAAAACCCATTGCATAGCACGACATATTTGTTAGACCTAGAAATGGTACACGGACTTGTTTGGTCATTATTGCAACAACAACAACAACAGACTCAGTGCCTCAAGCGCTCCGACATAAGTGAGTTTTGAGAGGGGTGGATGTATGCAACCTTATCCCTTCAGGGTGTAGCCTTACCGAGAGGCTATTTCCAAGGACCTCCAACCTTATAGGGTTGGCAACACCAAGACTTCTCAGGAGGTCACCCATCCTAATGCTACTCTCGCCCAAACATGTTTAACTTCAAAATTTTAATGGGATCTGGTTGCATTAATACCTAGTAAATGAACCTCTTATTTGGTCATTATTAAGTTTTAAAAATTAGATTTTTTTTTAAAATAATTTTTTAATTTATAATTAAAGATATTTTTAATTTATACTTTAATTTTACTTAAAGATGTCATTTTTTCTTTTTTTTCTTAAAATAGAAAAATAAATAAATAAATAAATAAAAAGATACCTACATTGTGAAGATCTCTAGGCAATAGCCGATGAGTCTCATGATAGCAATGTATTGGGCCCGTTCCGAATCCAGGCCACTCATGGGCCTGATTGGCCCACTTATCTATGCTACGTGTCCTAATCACGCTGCATTCTTGTCTATATCGCGTGGTCCTTCTAATATTCTATGCCACGTAGATTATTTTACTTTTGCAAATTTAGTATAATAATGGTCCAATATAATAAAAAAAGAATCTCTTTCGGAAATGATCATTTATTAATGAAAATGATAATAAATTACTTGTTAGTAAATGTAAAATCCGTTACTCGTAGGTACGCTCCTGTTTGGAGTGATTACTGGTGTGAGTGTCACTGGTAGGGGTACGTGTTGGATATATAAAAGTACTTACTATGAATATAATGTTGTACCTGTCTTATATATGCCATAAGCCTACTTCATTGCGTTTTCTATTAATTTAAAAATAAAAAGTATGTACTTAATTTAATTACTCAAGTTGTGTGTTTGTTACTAAACCTAATATAAAATAGTTACTATGGACTGGTATAAATAATCGTCTGATATTCATATTATGCTGGGTACGCCCAAATATTAGAGTCGCTGGATACCCACAAGTAATGCGGTGGGTACACTACTCTTTGGGGCGGGTATGGATATTCAGTTATATCTATAGCAGTGTTAAGGACTTACATGTAAGCCTAGTAAAATCCCACATTAGATTTATAAGAGAAAATAAATCAATATATAAACTCCGTGAGTTACTTCACTTAATGCTAATTGATTTTAGAATGGAACCTTCCGACCTCACATAGGTTTCTATATGGACTTCATATATGCCAACTCTATGGATCGAGCCTAAATTCCGATAAAATTTAACAAGCGGATATAGATTTGGATGACACATACATATATGAAAGACGCGGTCCCGTATATCCGTCCTGTCCTATTGCCATGTCTGTGAAATAGATAATGCTTGCCATAATAAAGCCACTTCAATTATTGGATGATGTCTTTGTTTCTTAGCATATCATCTTAACTATATATATTTTATTCTCATAATACTTTAATTAATATCCTTTTCAATATTCCATTATAAAAATATCTGGATTAACTTTAATATTAATTATAATTAGAATATAATTTAACTATCCCCTAAAGTAGTCGAGGGTTTAAATATTATTTCTTCCTTCTCCTAACATGTAACCCACACCTTAAAAGATTTGTATCTGTCAAGAAGCCAACCATCACAACAATTTAAGCTGATGAGTGAAGTCCCGAGAATGGTTTTACACTTTACTTGCTCTTTCATACATTATTTAGAGTGATGATTGTTGGACTTCAAACTCATAAACTCTTGTTTGAGATTTTAATACTATGTTAAGGAATCAACTATTATAAAAGCTTAAATCGATAGGTTAAACGTTATAAATAATTTTATATTCTAACATGATGATTCATCTATGACGGAATGGTCACAACTTATGGGACCCACATGAGGTTGCCTTATCGAACACTCCATAATATGAATATTATGACTGAGCAACCTCCTAATTTTCTAGCTATAAACTGAATTAATGTTGAATATGTTTAATTTTGTACTTAATTTATGTATTTAGTAATCAAGTAAAAAAATATGACCAATGTAATGAAAATTAATATCGAAATGAAAATTAATAGAGATGCGGAACATAAATGTAAAAACTCAGTTTAAACATATAAATATATTTGTTGTGTTCCACACGAAAATGATCGATTCTAAGTTATTGAAGCTTGATTCCTGGATTTCAAACACAATGAATCTTCTTGTTTCTTGCTTGGAAGTGCTAGGAACGAAACAAAACAACTATATATCCTTGTTTTTTTTTTTTTTTTTTTTTTTGTAACTGATGTCAAAATTTATACAATGGATCAAGAGAAAGCTAGCTGTCAAGCAAAAAGACTATAGCTAGAAGAATGAAGACATAAAGAAACTAAAATGTATAAAATAGCAACTAAAAGATTATGCAAATGAAATAACCGAGGAGGCTTACTAAAGAGTGAACACTTAGAAACAAAACATCAGCAAAAACTAAAAATTATAGAACAACTCGGAAAATCAATCAACAGGATATATCCTTTCACATGAAACTCACAACTCATTGCTTATTGTTAATTCCAATGGGCCTTACACCTGACCCGTGGAGTTGAAATATAAGAGGTCTATATATAAATTCAAGTAGGATTCCATTATAATTCACATTGATCTCTTTTCGCTTACAACTCCTATATGGATTTTTACCAAACTGACATGTGAAATCCTCGACAACTGCTATAACAGATCATTCGCAGTGAAAGATGACATATTCTGCATGTTTGAAGGAGCACTTGACAACCTAGGGAGCTTAAAGCAGCAGTACGGATTAGCAAAGTCTGCAAATGAGGCTGTGTTAATCCTGGAGGCTTACAAGGCGCTTCGAGATCGAGCACCGTACCCTCCTAACCACGTCATCAGCCACCTTCATGGGTGTTTTGCGTTCGTCGTGTTCGATAAGACTACTTCTACTTTGTTCGTCGCGTCTGTGAGTATTCCCACATCCTATTACTTTCAAGAAAAGTTTATTTGGTTGTACGGGTGATATTTTCCGCTCTGCAAACGTTTCTCTTTTAAGGATCCATTTGTTTTGAGGAAAAACATCTTTCATCTTTATTCTATAAGTGTCTTTGCATAACTTCATAAGAAGCAATAAATTGGGCGTGGCTCCGATCGAGGATAAATTGAGGAAACAATGTTTACGGTGGTTTGGGCATTGTTAGGAAGAGACCAACCACTGGCCTTGTAATGAGTTGCAAACAACTTCAAACTGCGATAGGGAGGAAAGGGAGAGACAGGCCAAAAAAGAGATGGATGAAGACACTCCAAAACGACCTCACTTACCTAAACCTACTTGAGGAGATGGCTTTAGATAGAGCTTAGTGGAGGGTTAGCATAGGGGTGGCTGATGTTGCAGGTTAGAACCGAGGAATATATTTTAGCTAGCACTAGTGCCCATAGGCGTTTATGTCTGCCGTTGTTATTTTACTTAATATGTCTGGGAGTTGTGGCATGGCCTATTGCTGCTTCATACTTCATGCTCCATGCTTTCATAATAGCCTATTGCTGCTTCATGCTCCATACTTTATGCTAAATGCTTGATGATTCGTGCTTGTATGCCTGTTTGTTTCTCGGTTTGGGGGTCCTCGGACAAGGCCTTCCTAGGGAAAACGTTTTCCATCACAATCTCAAGTTATATGCTTCACTTCAACCTCAACTTGGTTGGGTCTAATTCTCATATAAATTTACAGCACGAAACCATTTGTTTACTTGAAAGGAAGTCATCTTCTCCTCCAGTTTCCTCTCTGACTGTCACTAGTAACTAGGTATATCCGAAAATCATAAGAATACGACAGAAAATGTGTTCCATCAAATCAGTATAATAATGGTAAAAAATGTTGGGTTGGGTTGGCAGGATCAATATGGAAAGGTGCCGCTGTATTGGGGAATAACAGCAGATGGGTATGTGGCCTTTGCTAATGATGCTGATTTGCTTAGATCCTCTTGTGGAAAATCTCTTGCTTCTTTCCCTCAAGGTTCGTTTTCTTCTTAATTAATTTCTGCATATAATAACGATTTTTAACTGGTTCAGAAATACTTTTATACTTGTACTCGAATATGTCATTTTTATGTAAAAGTTTTATTGGGCTAATCGCAGGCAATGCGTATCTTTTCATATCTTGTAAAATTAGATGCTATGTCAGCAAAACCAACTAAAACCGACTTAAACTGGAGGGTCAAGACCCAAAAATGATTTTCTATGTGTACTCTGGCCAAGCAAGAACTCTTGCAACATTGCACAATTAGAAAGAAAAGATGTTGTTTTTGCCTCGAGTTTGTTTTTCAATTCAAGTTAGTAGTGGGCTACAGTCCTAGGCCTTTTCTGGGCGTCTATATATAGACACTTAATTGTACTAGCTGTATTCTATCCTTCAGATTTTCAATTGATTGGTTTTTCCTCCTCCCGTGGGTTGTCATTTAATTTGACTATTTTTTCACATAAATCTCTGTGTTATTCTTCTCTTTATCTTTTCTTTCCTCAATTTTTTTCAGACCCATTCTTTCGCAAATTCAGTTCTTAGCTATTTGCCCGACATATGTAGTGCACGATGACATCCTTTTCTTTTCTTTAAGAAATGCAATATATATCCAACTTATAAAGTAAATTAGTTAATTTTTCACAAACTAATGACTTTTTATTTGTATACTAAATACATAAATTAGATATATCGGGTGACGACCCGTATAATTGCTCTGATGAACGAATGGGTATGGGCCAGGTTGTTTCTTCTCTACTGCAGTAGGAGAACTGAGAAGCTTTGAGAACCCCAAGAACAAAATCACTGCTGTTCCTGCTACTGATGAAGATATCTGGGGGGCCACCTTCAAGGTAACCCCGTAATCCAAAAATTCAATCCGAGTGTTGTTTATATCGGAGTAAATATGTGACTTATGCTGAATAATAGCGACACGATTATCCTAAATTGTCCTGTCAGTGAGCTAATGGTCAGGATGATGATCATGATATGAAAGTGAGCCCTAAAGTAAAGTTATTGGCATTTAGTTGCTTATGTATATAAAGCTTTCATTCCTTATGGCCCACATTATTATCATCTTATTTCTATTTCTAAACCATAATGAATTATAGAAGGTATCGAGGAACTAATTATTTCAAAAGTTGAAGTTGATAGATGAAAGTCTAAGAATGGTCTCATACTCTAACATGCCCCCTCATTATGTGAATGCCTTTGGGTTTGAAGTGTAAATATTGCGCAGGCTCACCTTATATTTTGTGCTTAAATTAATATTGAAAGTAAGGGGCTATTAGGGTTCAAACTTGTAACCTTTTGGTCGCAAGGCTCTAATACCATATCAAGAAACCAACTGTCCCAAAAATTTAAATTAATAGATAAAAGTCTACAAATAATTTTATACTCTAACAGAAAGGAGGTCACATCAAAATTCTCAATTATTGAGTCCCAAAGATAAGGGGTAGTAGAGTGGGGACTGCAAGTATGGTGCAGCTAGTGCTTGTCACTTTCCTTATTTAAGCATGTTATTTAATAATTTGCCTACCTACTTATTTATTGTCTTTGGATTTCCTATATATATATAATACTATAAGATCATGCATGAGCAAGAGTAGTATCAGGATTGGTGTCCTCCTGGGAAGTCCTCGTGTTGCTAATCCTATAAGGTTGGGGATCCTTGAAAACAACCTCTCGGCAAGATTACATCCTTAAGGGGTAAGGTTGCATACATCCACCCTTCCCAGACCCTACTTATGCGAGAGCCCTTGAGGCACTGGGTCTGTTGTTGTTGTTGTACTATAAAATCATGCATATAATGAATAAATAAACTAGTAATACTGTGATATTTTCATAGCACTGAAAAAAAATTTCACAAGAAGTATTATCACGATTATTTGTACTCGTACATGTTCTCTTATACTAATTGATTTTGAATTTGAAGCGTAGATAATATACATTTTGTTTTCTTTTTTAGCTTATGCATTGAATTATAATAATGTGAATAATGAGAGTTGCTGGGATTTGAATTCAGGACCTCTATTCGAAGAGGCTATGATACATTGAGAAGGAACGGTTAGAGTATAAAAAACCATTTATGAATCTTTATGATCATCTTTAAGTTTTTGAAAAGTTGGTTCTTTAACATGGTATCAAAATCCTGTTGACCGAAGAGTCATGAGTTCGAATCTCAAAAGCTCCCAGTATAAATATTAATGGGATTACCACCTAGATTCACTCTTCTTCTTGAATTCATACATAGCTGAGTACATGAAATTAGAATATTTGGTATCATTTATGTATGGTTCATTATTCATTCACTACCTAAGAGGATACCAAAACACAAGCATTAGATCCTGTTAGCACTCCGAAGTTAAGTGTGCTTGGGCAAGAGTAGTACCAAGATGGGTGACCTCCTAGGAAGTTCTTGTGTTGCACCCCTCAGGTTGGGGGTTCTCGAAAACAGCCTCTCTTCAGGGTAGCACCATGAAGGGGGAAGGCTGCGTGCATCCAGCCGCCAAGACCCTACTTAGGCAGGAGATCTTAGGACACTTGCTTGCTTTTTCATTATTCATTCACTATAGAACTTCGAAGAGGCTATATATAGATAAGCTTTGTAGAGATGGATACGTATGGCAAAATACACCATAAAAGAAATAGTGTATATCGTCCTTATACTAAATTTTTGTTCACTTTAATTTCTCATCTTTCTGTAAATTAACTTATATAGCTACACCATTGAAGAGCGTTTGGAATCTCGATATAGTGATATAATTATGAATTTAATTTTTTTTTTTTTGGGGGGGTAATATTGAGGGTGATATTTCTTCGCAGGTGGAAGGGCCAGCAGTGTTTGCAGCCACAAAATGAGATGCACCCTTTGTGTTGGTGCCATATGTCTGGGTCTTGAATCAAAGTTTTAAGTGTTGGGAGGGTCCTTTTATATATATATATATATATATACATATAAAAGCCATGTAAATAATACACAAAATAGAATGAAGGCCTATTATTATGTTAGTTTGTAGTCTCCTGTGTAATATGTAAAGCTATTATGACTCTCACCTTCAATAAAACTTTGTGGTTGGACTTGTTTTAGTTGTATTGTATTTCAAGGGTGCAATTTAGGCTCGGTTTGTTTTGATGAAAAATTATCCTAGTTTCAATTCTGTTTTTCTTTATATAATTTCATAACAATAATTGTAACTGCAGAAAATATTTTCCTTTGTTGTAGGGAAATTGATTTCCCCTAAACAAAAGAGGGAAATTTTTAGTTTATGAGGGGGAAAACCTTTTCTATAGTAAGACCCGGCCCGCCTACCGACTAGCCTGGTAGAGTCCTCGGGTTTTCCCCGACTTAGTGTATTTTTTAATTATTGTATTTCTTACGTTTTTGGTAATGAAAGTTACATGGTCAGCAGGGAATCTAAATGAGTCAATTTTAAAATACTTTGTAAAAGTAAATATGTTCAATCATGTCAAATTTTCACTTGAATGACTTTGTCCAACTTGCAAATTCCACCTCTTATTGACACAAAGCATCAATTACTAATTACATAAAGAAAAGAAAACAATTGAGCTGCAAAAACAAAATGCCACTCTTAGAAGGTGTTAGGGAAATGAAACAAAAGAGTAATGAAAAATTAAACAAGAAAAAGAAATCAAGGCAAGATTTACATGATACAGTCAATCGAGCTGCCATTCACAAAGTTGCAAAGATTTTTTGCTTTATTTGGAAAAAGTACTAGAGTTTTTTTTTTTTTTCCTTCTCTATTATAAAGCCTTGCAAATCCTAGGCACGGATATATATATAAAATAGAACCAAGTTCTACACAGAAAACTGTAAAATGTCCCGAAGAAAGGAAAAGGCAAACTTGGATTACGTGAAGATGTTTGATGCCTTCTCTTCATTACAATGAAAAACGCTGAAGTTTCAGGAATTAGCTTGAAATGGCTGGAACAATATCCTCCAAACTGTACGAGAAAAGATGAGATTAGAACCCGAACTCGTTAATTCAAAATCACACTTCAGAACTTACACATAGTTCCTGTCAACTTTTTATATTCTTAATTTCCAGTAGTATCCTTAATGAAATAAGAATACTCGAAATTGGTATAACACTCAAATACTTTAAACTCGATAGATAATTACGTATAAGGTTGTACATGAGTGTATGACGCTATACAATTGACACAAACACGAATACAACAAGTTAATGAGGGCGCCTGAATAAGCCATGGCTTAATTTTGACACAAACCCGGCTGACACGATTTATTAATTTTAAGAAAATTTCAATAATCGACACATTTGCTATGTTTTGTCATATTTACGGCAAAAAGAATTCCACACGACATGTTGGTCACCCCTAGGGCAATTCACTGGCTCGTTATTTAGCTCAAAAGGCTCTGCTCATCTGAGCTTGAGCCAAATTAAGGGCTTGTTTAGCCTAACTTCTTTCCCAAAAAAAAGTGATGGTCCGAAAAGAAAAGTGTTTTTAAATAAAAACACAAGTTATATTTCTACTTTTAAACAAAAGTAGGAAAATTATATTTCTCCTTCAAATCAAAGGCAAAAATAAAAAAATATTCAAACGTTCCCATATTTAAAGCATTTTTTACAAAAGCGCTTTTAAAAAAATAACTTTTTTCACAATTTGGTCAAACATGTTCTGAGCTAGCTATTATAGACAAGTAAGCAAAGCTTGAGCATGATAGAGTTCTGACACGGCCGTTCATGAATTCAATGAGCAAGCATGCGCCAATCTCAAGACAAATTATAAGCCTAAATGTACCTATTCTAGTGCAGATAAGTATAAACAAACTAGGATCAAACCGAGCTTTGAGCAGGGCTTGTCTAGGAGCTCGTTGAGCAAGGCTCAAGCTCAACCAAGTCGAGTTAAACTCATGCTCCTGGTCTCTAGGCTTGGTATTCTTCAAACCAAGGTTTGATCCTATTGAGCTCAAACTCAATTTAGCTCATTTATTCCCCTAAAATACTCGACTCAAACCCGTGTCAGAGTAATGTAGCTTAGACAAAGAAGTAGCAGCGACCTTTTCCCCAAGCACTCAATGATATCAGTTGTCAGAGTAGACCTCCTCTTGCTCTCAAAGGCTTGGCCTGCAGCTTTCCTCAGTAAAGCAGACGCAGCAACACACCCCAGCACAGTGGGATTACTAGGCCTTTTCGAGTATATAAGAGTCGGAATCATATATCATGTTAGTTTCCGTTAAAATGAGACCGGAAAAAGAGTAGTCATAGCAAACCTGATGCCTTGAGCGTCCCCAGAAGCCACCCGTTGCCGTGCCCAAGATACGAATACAGCGGCACTGGCATCAATGGAAAAGCAAATTTTGTCATGAACATGGAGCAATTCATGCCATGTTTATTTGAACAGAAACTTTCGATTCTCTAATATGCTCCTACCCGTGTTCTCCTAGAAAATGCATTTGACAACCCTAGACCATGTTCACTTCGCAAAGATTTCTTATATTTCCCATAAAATTTTCCGAACACCCATGTTTCCAAGATTACTCATTAGGAAGACGCCACTTTCCAATTTTTTTAGGAAAACACAGTTTTCTGGTTTTCTTCCATGTGTACCAAAAACTAGACAAAAAATTTTCCCGTGTTATCGAGTTTTCCTTTGTAATTGATGAGGTCATTTACTTGCGTATCCTCAATTTTCCAAGTGCGTTCACAAAATTAAGGAAATTTTCATAAACTAAACACTCCTACACCTTACCAAATTTTCAGGAAAAATATGAGTTTCTAGTTTTCTTCCGTTTGCATTAACATTGGTAACTCACCTTTTCCTTATCTACCAAGTTTTATTTGTGATTGAAGAGATCATTTTTACTATTTTTATTCTAGTTTCCAAATTATTATTTTTTTTTTAACACGAGGTTTCCAAATACTACCTTATTTTCTCATTTTTCTAATAGAACAGTCACAAAAACAGAAAACTAAGAAAAATTTCCATGAGTTGAACATGCCACTAGATTCTCATAACATAACTCGATTTCTCAATAATCAGACAGTTTTTCATTAGAGACACCATTACTTTACCCCCACTCACATTCTCAAGATCGATCACTCGACATAAGCCACAAACTTACCCCCTATTCAACAACATGGTAAACAGGAGTAAGGATAATAGGGGTAAACCCTTAACCCTGTTTCGTAAATTTTTTTGAGGGATAATGGAGTGTAATGGGGGTTAAAACTTACCCACCCATCCAAATTTTGGTCAATTTTACCCTTATTTTAATTATAATTCTTTTTACCCTTACCCTTTTTATCCAATTGCCAAACAAGAGTAACTCATTTACCCCTCTTTACCATTACCCACTTTATTAAACAATACCCAAACAAGAGGACGTCCTTATCTTCCCCCTCTTTACCCAGTGACCAAACAGAGCAAGTCTATGCTTCCTTTATAGCCTGGGTATATTGTATGCCAAGGATGAAACAAGTAAATAATAACTTACCTTCCAGATAGTATATCACCCTGGCCACCACAGCGCCTAGGAGAACCAAATTTGCTCACTGAAGTGACTGCACTACAAATGAACAACTTGAAGTAACGAAGAAATAATTTAATACGCAACAAAAGAAAAACATACATTGGTGTAACAATCTTGATGACCCAAAAAAAATAATATAGGATGAGATAAAATAAAATAGCATTTGATGCATACCGGTGTCACCATCGCTTATAAGATCCGATTTTCCTTTCCGTAGCATCGTTACACCACCAATCCTAAGCAATCCACATCCAACTTTACAAAAATGCTAAAACAGGGATTACAATGGGAACTTCAGAATTTTAAGGTCATCTTAAATGAATTCCGAAGAGATTAAAGTGAAAAACACCCACTACATATAGTAACATAGATCTCAGCTTCAATAAATCTGCCTGTGAGTTCCGGGTAAAATAAAAAGGGAACTGCAAAATTTTAAGGTAACAGTAGTTTAGCTAGTACATGATGATAGAGTTTCTTCCCACACTTGTATGTATGTAATACAACAACAACCACCACAAGCTCAGTGCCACAAGGGCTCCCGCCAACTTGTATGTATGTAATCTTGTATCTAGATATTTGCAATTCTGTGTCAACACATTATAAAGACCCTCAAGATTGTCTACTTGCCACAGAATTTCCAAACTATAAAGTTCAGGTAGTTTACTACATGTACTCAATAACATTCATATTTTGAAGTTATGGCATCTCCAATAGCAAAACACGAAATACTTTGATCTTGCGCCACAGAAGCTGACGTAACTGCACAAAATATATGAATACGTTCTATTTAGCAATCATAACACATACTGGACAAAGAAATGAGTGGCCGCTTGACCCCCCCCCCTCTCTTCCCTTCTCTCTTCCAAAATCGGAGAAGAAGATCTCAGTTGATACAAGAATAAGCGTCAACAACAATTCCAGAAGACGGCACTACTGTTCTTTCTATAAAGAATTAGATTGAACAAGTATGGCCAAGATCATCCTTGCTTTTTAACTATAACCCATGGAACTAGATAATAGGTGGTTACAGTGGGTAAAGGCTGTCATGCAACAGATTTCGAACCAACTATTATGCAATGGCACTTTTGTAATGATTTCTATCATATGTATACATTATATTTTATTCATTAGAAGATATTTGTAAATGTGTTTATATACTAAAAGCAGTAAACAAAAAAAACTAATGATTATATAGCTATTCATTCAAAAACATAAGGCTTAAAAACCACTTGTATTTGCTTAAAAACTAATGACTTCTATCTATTGTGCTATGTGTGACATACCCTGCTACCATGACAACGCAACTGAGACCACAAACTGTGATTTGATTCCATGCTATAATCCACCACACAGAAAACCAAAGAGCAGAAGGCTACCCTTTCACAAGAGATTGCAACTGCACAGGAGCATCTTGTTCATTTACTTCACAATTTAGCACTTTCTGCACCAGACGCTTGTATTCATTCACATTTGGAGTAAGCACAGCTAAGGGATACCCACTGACCAGTTCAAGACTATTGGTCACAAGAAAAAGCCCATCCTGTTCAGAGTGAAATTCGCATTCATAAAATCAGATTTCCGCAATCCACTACCAAAAGCAGAGGAACAAGAAAAATTAGTCTGTACAATTGTGAATTACATACACCATCTATGACCATTGGTATATTCAGCTGTCGAGCATGCTTCATGATATCACTGACACAGTCCTAAGAGACGGAACCAAGTCAGTAACATTCGTCAGCAAGATCAAAATGATGGATTACACACAGACCAGATTTACTAGAAAAGGCTAAATATCAGCATAAAACCAAATGTCAGATATAAGCATCTATTAGATATCAGTCCACAAATGGCCTCCCTAGGAGGCAATGCAGTAAAAATGTTCCCAGGAACTCACAATAAATGGAGGTCTGTCTTCATATCAAATAAGCAAAAGCACACATAAAAACCAATCTCGTTGACTCTTTTTCCTTATTGCCACATAAAAAGCATCTTTAGTTTTCATGTATGGCGTCAGTTTGGCTAATAAATCTTTCTCAAAAGTCAAGTAACATTGTCATTGGTTAGTGTTCATTGTAACTTACACTAACTTCTATTAGTTCTCAGTATTGTGCATATAATTTGATTGTACAAGGCAGTATTTATCATGTCAATCTGCCACAGAAATTAGAAGGCATTATCATAACTTGAAATAAACTAATCCAATATAACGATTAGGGACAATATAAACTGAATAAACTTCTTTTTTGGTACAATGTACCGCATTTTCAAAGAATTAAACAAGAGGCTTTCAGTACATTTATGGCAAAACGTTTTAGGGTAATTGAAAATCCAAGCCATCGCTGTGACAAATTATTGGACTTTCCTTCCCTGATCTCACAAGTTATTCTCAAGAAAATGTGCTTGTCATTCAAGTTTAGGCATCTATTATCATCTGCCTACAAGAGACAGACATGTAATGAGCCGGAACACGAAACAGATCTTCCCCATTTAACTATGCCAAAAGGCCAAGGGAAAAGTATGGTCAGATTGCCAATTAACCTAACCCTAATCCCTACAAATTTGTACATCTTTCTAAGTTAACCGGGTTTTCTTCATGAAGTACATTATTACTAAGCAAGCTGACAAGTAAAAGAAAGGAAAATAAAACAGGGATGTACTTAGTGTCATATATTAATATTAGAAACTCAAGATGAGATTGCAAGAACAAACCAGCAGAAATGCATCCCTTCCAAGGCCAGGGCCAATAACAACACAATCAAATCTTTCCATCCACTTTGCAACTTCAGAAAGAACCTTGCCCGCAATAGACCTTTTGTCCTCGTCCCTGAAAACATGGTCCAATAAAGCTTACAACAACAACCACAACCACCTAGTGCCTCATGGAGGCTCCCGCCACGGCAGGGTCTATGTAGTCTTACTCCTACAGAGTGCTACCCTGTAGGAAGGCTGTTTTAGATTAAGGAATGTAGAGGCAGTAGCTGAAACTTACTTTACATTATATGATTCCTCCAAGATTGGGTGTACAATCAACTCTGGACTGTAGCTCTTAATAATAGGAGCAGCATCTCTAGTACAGATAACATGAGAAAGATCTGCACCCTGATGAGAAAAAATGTCGGTTAAAAACCAACGTATAATTGACTGACAGGAACACAAGGCACTATAATGATTTTTTGAAGAATGCAGAGTTAACAAGAAAGATGGAAGGGAACTAACAATTTTTAAAGCTGAGATCGCAGCAAAATAAGGAGCACCAGTGTATTCACGACAACCTCCAATAACAGCAATCTTCCCTGATACAAGAAAAGCAAGCTATTAATCTATGTTTTTCGCCCCCCTACATGACCAGTAAAAATTTTACGTACAGCCAAGCTGCTTGACCATTGGAACATTATAGAGCAACGGAGCAGAACACGAATAGCTCGTCTGACCGCACGTTTAAATGAGAAGGCAAATGTCTGATCAAGGACACAACTAAAGTGAATCACTTTCTTGACACTTCAACATTTTCAGGACATTTTTGAGAAACATGGTTTAAGGTAAAAATGGTGTAGTACATTCATGCACTTCAATATTATCCATGTAATCATATCACCACTGCTTAGTGCCACCGTCAATCTCCATGTGAAAGAAGGATGGTTTCTTACGAAGCCTTTCATACTAGAAGCAAAATTTTTATAAGATTGTGCTATAAGCCATCATGTGCACTAGCTCAGCTTGATCACAGCATAGCAAAACAAACCCAATATAGATAACAATGTCTTATTGCACAGATTGAACGAAAGAGGTCAATCATTTCATCATTCTAATAAAATCTGATTCGTGGTCTAACACAACATTTAGATAATATAGTTGGGGGAGGGGGAAAGAATAGAGCCTGGATGGACATATTATGATGAAAGTAAACATATTGCCTGGCAAAATGCATGGAAGCGGGTGCACTCAAGCCAACTTATCAAACACCAATAACACATTAGGCTCCGTTTGTTTTGACAGAAAGCCTTTTCCATCTCAATTTAACTTTATAACAACAACTATAAATACTAAAAATAGTTTCTTGCATTCATGGGAAATTAACTTCCCCTCAATGAAGGAGGAGAATAGTTTTCTTTATAGAAGGGGAAAATATCTTCTGTGATAATCTCACGTCATATGCCTCAATTCAACCTCAACTTTGCAAAGCATAAACCCTTACCTATTTATAGAATGAAACCATTATCTTTCACCAAAAAGACGAAAAATTTCAAGGAAAAAATATTTCTAATTGTAAATAATTTGAAAAAAGAAATATTTTCAGTTAGAAATATGTTTTTCCTTGTACCAAATAGAGCCACAAGAACAACCGAAATGGCGAAAAAAGCAAGAAGAGAAGCTCACCAGCCTGCCCTTTATGCCTAGAAGGATCAAGTGCAGGAGTAATTGCCCTCAAAATGTGAAGTGCGTCAGCCTCCAAACCAGGCCAGCTCAT
Source organism: Simmondsia chinensis (assembly GCA_018398585.1). Taxonomy (NCBI): domain Eukaryota; kingdom Viridiplantae; phylum Streptophyta; class Magnoliopsida; order Caryophyllales; family Simmondsiaceae; genus Simmondsia; species Simmondsia chinensis. The sequence continues at coordinate 4,668,822 of JAGTTD010000013.1, forward strand.
GTTTGCCCTACTATCTTCACCAACGACTCCACCTCCTAAACACCTTACCAAGAAACCTTGTCTTCTCAGCGCAGAGGAGGAAGCCCAAAGGGGACTGCTTGCCACTTCCAATCGAGTAAACCAGCTGCTCATTCCATGTCTGATTAGCATCAGCTTGTTGGAATTTCGAAGTTAATTGATTGAACTAACCTGAGAAGATGCTAACAAAAGCCCGGTCCATTATAATATAAATTAGGCTTAAATATGGTTGTGCATGTTATAGGCTTAAATATGGTTGTGCATATTATGTGAGCCTGATTATAGTATATGGGTTTGTGATGGGCAGGTCCACCCAAATATTTTTTCCATAAAACAAGCTAACCCCCCTCCCTACAATGATCGTTAATCATTTCTCTACCATTATCCAAGGGAAGTTACAAAGAATCCTCCCATCTTTGTTCTATTTTCTTTTCATCTCATTGTCAGCGGATATCATTGCCGATAAAGAAGTGTGTCTCGAGCTTAATCGCCCGTGATACTTGATACATCAACAATCATGAATGCATGCAGTAAGTTTCCAGTTACTTATATTTTGTATAGTTCGGTATTGTCATCTCCATCATGTTCAAGGATTAGCGTTACACAGCTAACAAATCCACTAATAATCCTACAGACTAAAGAAGCGATATTGGACAGTGAGTATCAAATTAGTTCCATCAAGGGCTCAATTCTAGCCATATGGCTTCAATTTTCATCAGAAATTCACCAAGTAAATCAAAATTAGGGTTCAAATGAGTAAAGAATGAGTCATAATTCTTAGACGAGTAAAAGGAAAATTAGAGAAAATAGACAAATGCTAGTTTACATATGAAATTCATCGACCTGCAAACGATCAGCTACGACTGCTTGTACACTTTCTTGAGTCTTCGGTCTTCACCTCCGTATTACTTTCCGAGCCAACACACAGCTCAATTTGGACAAATTTAGCAAAATCACGTACTTTCAAAAAAGAAAAAAAATATATATATATTATGGCCCTTTTCAGGCGTGGGAGTGGGGGATGAGGGTCGAACCAGGGACGAGGGAGTAGTACTCCTCACCCAATACCATTGGGCTTACCCTGAGATCCTCAATTTATTTTTATTAATTAGATATTTGTTAAATTTTTATTATAAATATCTAAATAATTTATATATATTATTATTATTATTCACTATATATAGTGAATAATAATAATAATATATATAAGTTATTTTATCATTTAGGTACTCGTTAAATTTTTGTTGAAAATATCGGAATGACAACAAAAATTTAACAGATACCTAATTAATAAATAATCAAAAAAGAAGTTTATATATTAATATAGTGAATAATAACGATAATACATACAAGTTATTTAAATTTTTTCAACAAAAATTTAACAAGTACCTAAATAATAAATGATATATATATATTATCGTTATTATTCATAATATTAAATATAGTAATAATAATGACAATATATATAAATTATTTTCATTTTTTTAACAAAATTTTGACTAATACTTAATTGATAAATAGTTAAAAAATAAATTTGTCTATAAAAACTATTTTATATAAATAATTTAAAATTTTAATAATTTTTTATCAATAAAAGAGGGATTAATAATTTTTTAAATATAATAAATTTTTAAATTAAAAAAATTTGAAGTACCCCAACCCTCTATGTTCCACGTGGTTACAAAACTTGCGTATGCTGTGTACCCGTGGCATATAAGAGAAGGCATTATTTATTTTTATTTTTTTTGAAGTATGTCATTTTCCTAATTTATTCCTCAATTTGCCAATTTGCTGCGGTTTGGTGAAGTTACATTTGGATTATGGTTTTAATCGTAATTTGTACATTATTTTTAGGACTGTAACATTTTTATTTGGATATGTTTAATAAAATAATTAGTAGCGAAAAGAATAAATATGTTTTCTTTTCTTTTTTTCAGGGACATATTTTGGTTGTGGGAAACATCGGAACCGTAGAAGTCATTTAGATTCGATCACAATTAAAAACATGTTACTCTCCATTTATAGAGATCCCCACCTAAGACCTTAGTAGAGTTAGAGAGAGAATTTTAAGAATTTTTTTAATATAGGTAATTCTTGGATAGGTGAGACGGGATTTTCCCTTAAATTTTTCATAAAGAGGATTCACAATATCTCTAATAAGGATCAAACCTAGGTTATGTGATTGGCCTCAGTATTTTCAACACTTAAACTATGTTCTTAAGAGACTTATTTTGAGAATTGAGTAAAGGGATGAGCTATTAAACTTAATAATCTTACCCAGTTGAAAAAATATGATTATTATTATTATAAAATATATTTTATAGTGAAAAATAATTATCAATTTTTGTATATGGAAGGAACATAATGTGAGGACATATGAAGGTCGGGAAAAGTCGATGGAGCAGGTAATTAGAGAAATACAGGTGGTGGTGTGGTCGATAATTAATTTCCTAGGTTTAATCACCAGTGACGATCTCTGCTAGATCTGGTTGTTTTTGGTTTCTGTTTTGTATACGTTTTTTGGGTACTTTGTGTAGGGGTTTTATTGAGTTTGTCTGTTTGAAATTCGATGAATTGTAAATATAATTATATTTTGTGAGAGTAATGAAATTAGCGCTTGCCCTTTAACAAAAAAATATCAATTTTTATAACTTTGATCTGTCAGTAACAATTTAACTGTAACAAGAATATCACCGAAGATACACTTTCCCTCTTTATTGGTTACCAAACACATATGAGTTGTGCCAAAAACCATAAGGCTTTGTTTAGCATATTGAATTGTGTAAGGTTCTGATGCCAATTGTTGAGGTAATCTGGACAAATCTGATATACTATGATACCAATTTGTGAAGGACTAAGTAGAGCTAAGACCGAGTACATGGAACTCAAATTCGATGCCTCTACCACATCCAGCTAGGAAGACGTCAAGATTGGAACTGAGGCCATATCGAAGAGGGAGAGCTTCAAGTACTTGGGGTGCATGATACAGCACAACGGCGAAGTTGACGAGGATGTCAACAACCGGATTAAAGCGGGATGGCATAAGTGGAGAATGGCCTCCGTGGTACTTTGTGATAGAAAGTTCCCCTTAAAGCTAAAGGGAAGATACTATAAGACAGTTGTGAGGCCAGCCATGACGTATGGGGCGGAGTGCAGGGCAATGAAACAACAGCACACACAGAAGATAAAGTTGGCGGAGATGTGAATGCTGAGGTGGATGTACGGACACACAAGGAAGGATAGGATCAGAAACGACGTCATAAGAGGCAATATGGGCGTAGCCCCAATTGAGGATAAATTGAGGGAGAAACGTTTGAGGTGATTCGGACATGTTAGGAGGAGACCGGACAACGCTCCAGCTAGGAGGTATGAACAGCCCCTTCTTACACTAGGCAGGAGAGGAAAAGGCAGGCCAAAGAAGAGATGGCTGGAGACGATCCGACAAAACCTCACCCACCTAAACCTGCGGGAGGAGATAGCCTTAGATAGGGCCCAATGGAGGGCCAGTATAGGGGTTATAGATGCTCCAATTGGAGTAGGGTAGTCTAGCTTACTAGTGCTAGGCCTTGACAGCCTCCTGGCATACTTAGGTGTGTACTTGTTCACATGAGCCACTACTTGCCCACTTACCTGCCTACCTATCCTGTGATCTCTGTGATTTCTGCTTGGTTTTTGCTTTCCGCTTGTTGTGGCTTGCTAAGTTAGTTGTTTTGCTCGCTATGTGTCCTACCTTACTGATGCGTTGATGATCTCCTGCGGACAGGTCATATGCGCTATGCTGCGGACAAACCTCTCAGGTTGGAGGTCATCGGAAACAGCTTCTCTTCAGGGTACCCCCTGAAGGGGGAAGGCTGCGTACATCTATCCTCCCCAGACCCTGCTTTTGCGGGAGCCCTTTGTAGGCACTGGGTTTGTTGTTGATTTGATTTTGACCAATTTGTGAGGGAAATTAATACCTCCTCAATGCGGAACTTAACACCCCAGAACTTGATTCGATTCAAATACTATAACAAACACAAGAGAAGTAATCAAAAGAAATAAAATAGTACAAACGAAGAACACATAGATTTACATGGAAACCCCTCTTCAATCGAGATGAGAGAAAGCCATGCGCGGAGATGGAGATTATTTATTAAGTATGAATAATGGAAGAATTACAACGACACTTCCTTTGAACGAGATCTATGGAGAATTACTGAATCACTCCCTCTAAACTCTCGTGACGCTCTCTCTTAATTTGGGACGCGACGCTCTCTTTATTTGGATTTGATTGGATACCAAATACGTAGACCCTATGCACGTACTTCTTTTCTTAATTTTTCTTCTTAAATCACCCGATCGATCTGTGACCCCTCGGCAGCCCATAAATCCTATATACATAAATTTGAGGCATATTCCTAACAAATTGGATTTGGACTGTGGAATTGCAATTCCAATTCAAATTCTGAAGGAATTAGAATTCTGATGGAATTGAAATTCTATTGTTTGATTTATAAAAGAAATTGGAGGTTGAAATTATAATTACATAATGATTCAAATCTTCAAGAGTTTTCGATCAATTGAGCTAGAGTATTTCGAGTTTCAAATCAACTATGGTTGGATTTTGGTCCAAGTGGTTCACCTTGCATTCAAGTTATTGTGGTTAAAGCAATTCACTTTGAGTTAGAATTATTCGATTTTCAAGTTAAATCGGGTCGAGTATCACGTTTGATCATTTTATGTTTACATTAACTCAGATTTGTAGTTAATCGTGTTAGGTCTTTTCAGAATTCAAGCTAGCTATGATCAGGTTTGAGTTCATTTAGGTCATTTCAAGCTCGAGTCATCTTAGTTTTTGGACATATGACTTGTACCATTTTAAATACTGAGTCATCTTAGACTGAATTTGAGATGGGTCGGGTTATTTTGGGTAATGGGTCGTATTATGCTTTGGGTCAATTATTTTGGCTAATGTGTGCAAGTTGTGAACCCAATAATCTTTTGTCATATAATTAGGTTTGCAAATTAGGTGCTTGTACGTATTTAACATTACCATAAATAACAGATAACCCTTCAAAGGTGCGAATACATGCTTGAAATTGTAGAAATAACTCCCCATAATTCCCTACTCCTTGGCTTCTTGCTATTTCTTATGCAGAGTATGCTCGAACAACATTGTATTGAAGCAATTAGAGACAAATGTCATAATAAGGGGCGGAGATTAATCATTCAAAACACTTAAAAAAATATAATGAAGAGACGATAGGGTTAATAAGCGATGGAGATTAAACATCCCAAACACTCAAAAATATTATAAAACCTAAAATAGGGTGTTATGTTAATGGAACAAAAATATGATACCTAGAACAAAAACAAACATCTTAACAATATAAAAGGAAGGAGAGGCTAAAAGCTTATTACCATGTAACGAGGCTTCAAGTTTACACATATTTTTTTGATTTTTATGATTGGTAGATAGAGAACTGCATTGCCTCTTGTTTTTGCTCCTTTATTGCAGTAGAATTGTTAAGAAATTGTCCATGAGAATTAATGTTAGTGGGCAATTTTTTTTCCTTCTTTTAATTTAGAAAAAAAACTACCCATGACTTTGTAAATAGACAGTTAATGTTTTTCTTTTCTATTTTTAATTCATCAAATGCTATGTGGACACTTTTATATAATAAAATTAAAGATATCTTACAAATTAAAGATGAGAAACAACTTTAACATAATAATAAGACAGATAGATTAAAAATGACTTATTTATCTTTCGTTATCTTTAATCTTCGTTATTAAACACGTACTGTTGACTGTACAAACGATCGGCCGCCGCTTGGCCTACCCCAGTTGAGTGAGTGACAGAAAAAGATGAGAGGGAGAGCGAGGATGAACGCAATGAGATCGGGGGTGGTGGTGATCGGAGCACTTGCATTTGGGTACCTGACTCTTCATCTGGGTTTCAAGCCTTTCCTCGAAAGAGCCCACCAACAAGCCTTGGATTTGGACCAACCCCAAACCCCGGATGAGTCCTCCGCCAATTCCGGAACCATTCAAGGCGGCGGCGGCGGAGGCGGAGGAGGAGGGTTCAGATTGAGCGATCGGTGATAAAACCCTAGTTTCTCTTTCATTCTCTCCGAGGTTCGTAAAAGTTTTTTGTATTAATATATAAGCTCAATGGACTACTTTACCCAATGTCAATTGATTTTAAAATAGGATTTTACTTGGACTTATATATGGATCTCGAGCATGTCAATTTTGTGAGACGGGTTTGATGAAATTTAACAATTCCTGCTTGGCAATGTTGACTGTAGGGTTTAATTGAAATGCGGGGTTTCTGATATTTTGAGTTGGAATGGGGTAGTTTGATCCGAAATTGTGTGGTTGTTTCGTGTAAATTTAGTTGTTTTTGCGATTTCTGTGATACTGTGACTCGTAATTTGATGAAAAAGAGAAGACTTTCTTTTCCTGATGTCTGGCTTTTCTTCTTGTGATGTACCATATTGATTAAATTTGAATGGTTTCTCTTGTATTCTCTGTGTCAGATTTAAGATTGAACCCTATCAATCCCGTGCTTTTCTCTTGCTTTAGTAATAAGAATTAAGAAAGGCTGTTGAATCTTTTCCCTTCTTCCTTCCGACAATTTGGCGATTTGCATCATCATGAGAATTCTGTTGTCATTAAAAAGATTTGTTCATTACTAAGAGAGTCTTGACCAGATGCACTACTACTGGGATCATGTTGATATTTTGTTAATGGATAGTGTTCTTATATGGAAGTTCAGGCATTAGCAGAACTTAATTATGAAGGTCCAAAGTCAATTATTTGTAAAGAATTTTGTTTTAGATGGTAAGAAGGTACAACAATACTCTAATTAGGGTCACTGTCATGCGGGGTGGAGGGAAATGAGCTTGATACTCGAGCTGGACTTCGAGCTAAGCTTTTGTTAAGCTTTTTGACATTTATTTGAATTCAGTACCACAGGACACTAATATATTTGATGCTCGGCTCAACTTCATGTATTAGTCTAATTAGGCAAAGTCAAGCTCGTTATAGAACTAAGCTTCCAGTGAAGTTAATCCCGCTGCCCCGCTGAGCTTGCAAAAGAGTTGAGCTCGCTATGAGCTGCTATTTGTGATAATATCAAGTCATTATCAAGCTAATACCAAGCCATTAACAAGTTCTTAATGAGCAAGTAATGAGATTTTGACAAGCCCTTAAACTTTTAACAAGTACTTATTAATCATTTTGCGGATGTTAACGAGTCGAGCACCGCTTATTCGAACACAACTAGTTAAGCTCATCTAGCATGCTTATTGGGCCCTCAAGATGAACAAGAACGAGTTGTAATTGATTCCAAATGTGAGTAGTTCATCGAACCGCCTACTTTGGAACTCTTCCGATTTGACAACAATGATTATAAATTGATGGACTCACTCCTCGTTTATGTCGAGCCAGGGGATGACTTAGCTAAGAGGTTAAGAGTGAGAAGGTGGATTCTAGGCCACACATTTGGTTGAAGAGGAGGAGGAGGGTGTTGGTGGAAAGGAGATGATATCAGTAAACAAATGAGTGACCCAAAATTTACACTCCCATTCTCACACTCTCATAGAAGTCAATGCCTATCAAGCCATATGAAGGTTTCAGCCAGCTCAACTTGTAAGTTCTTTGGAAGATGGTGCTCGAGACCTGTGATGGAGTCGCACCTTCATCACTTGGGAGAGGGGTTGCTTCTTGTGCAGTCCATATGACTTTGTTACCATATGTAATAGAACAAATATCAGACCATATAATAACACAAATGTGCAAAGTTCTTGTGAATGCCTGCACCAAATCTGTTCAAGATGTTGACGCTGGCCTATTCTGGGGTTGCACCTGGGTATTAGGTTCATCTATTTTGCCTTGTATGTTGATGTAGGGTTCTTTTTTTTTCTCCCTTTTGATTCCGGGCTCAATTTTTGCGACTAGATGAAGCTGTTGTATGCAATGTCGGTCCTAAGATTTTAGGGGCCTCAAGAAATTTTGATCAATGGACCCCTTTCTTCGTAATTAAGATGTTTCCCCAGTTTAAGTACACCATTTGTAATCTACGTTATATTATAATAACTACTGTGTGGGTTCTTTACATTCTTAAGTAGGTCGTTTCATTCTTTATTTATAATGTATCGTACAGCAGGATTGGAGGCCTTAGGCAATTAGCATGATTGAATTTTTTGAGACATCGTTTGTACTTAGTATAATTTCTTTTTTCGATAAAAAATATGCAAGGAATTTGATATTTTAGCCCTTCTCCAATCATAGAATGATTGTTGCTGTGGGCTTACATTTTTTCACGGAGTTCATTAATGGATGTGCGTGTATCAGAAAGGAGCCAAATCCGAGCTCTTTATGTTTGAAGCTTTGACTAGCTTGTTTTAAGCTTGGTTCAGGCTCTGCTCAAAATTTGCCAAATTTGACACGAGTCTAAACGAGCCGTATCTTACTATAATTTATTAGCTTTATTATGTCAAATTGAGCTAAGTATGAGCTTAAATGAGTCGAGTCTGAGCCTGAGCCTTAATCAGCGAATTCTCACCATAAAGAAGTCTTAAATGAGTCTAAAAATTGATTGTTTAGTTTGGATCTCACTGATCTGTGTTTGAGCTCAACCCAACCAAGCCCTAGCCCGAGCATTTGATGAGCTAAGTTCGAGTTTGAAATTTCCAAGCTTGGCGAGCTTCGAGCCGAGCAAAATGTAAACGAGCCAAGCCTTGAGCCTAACATGCAATTTAATATACACATGGTTTAATTTACGATCCATTTTTTTTAAATTAGACATAAAATCACAGTTTCTAGTTTTAACTTGTCAAATAGAGGCCCGTTAAGTAATTGATTCCATCTGAAATCAAGTTTTAAAAATTAACTTTTTTTTAATTTTTGGTTTCTAGTTTAAAATTTGTACTCAATCCATAAACAGTGAAAATAAAATCTAAAAGTAAGAAAAATCATTCTTGAAATATGATTTTAATTTTTAAAAAATCAAAAATAATAAAAGAAGAGATATTTTCATTTGAACACCTGAGATTTGGACATTTGTCGAGTAGGTATATGAACATTTATTTTATAGGTATTCTGACATTTTAATATATACAATAAAGTATCCAAATGTTTCAAAACTTTTCCATTTCGGTACCGTTCATACAAACTCAATGAATCTTTGTCAAAACCTGACCAAATTTCACCATAAAATGGCGATGTTGTATATAATTACAACATATATGTGTTGTTTTAATATTTTCGGTAAAAATTTATTGGAATATGAAAAAAATTTAGCAAATTATTGACAAAACATATTTATATATTAGTAAAATAACATGTCATGTTAGTATTTATAACAAAAAGTCTTACCATCATGATATAAGGCATATTATTATAATCATATTTCACATAAACATTTTTAATAATATCCCACCAAAATTTTGGTAAATAATACATGATCATAAAATTCGTAAATTTAAACAGTAAGCTTGACCAAACATGTGTTCTTAGTATTATAAGAGAAAGTTAAATAATAGTCTTCTAAAATTACTTAATTTAAATATTGGAAAATTTTAAAATAAAAAAGACTTTACAATAATATATTACTAGTTTTGTTCCCGTACGATGCACGGGTGATATTTATTAGTTAATGTATTTTATAGCCCTAATTTTTCGCATCGAACTAACATGTTATTTGATCAGTTATCCACAATTTTGTTAAGTTTATATAATTTTCATAGTAGTAACTGTAAAAAGGTTTCAATAAAAATTATGACAAAATATATTGCCTACTTTAAGTATTTAACAAAAAATGTATTTTTCCTTTTTTTCTTTTATGGATTTTTTCTTTTATAGATTAAATACAGAAAGTTTAAAATTTTTTTATTTTTATTTTTATGTTTGGTTCTTGGAGGTTTATTTTTTTCTTTTTATGGAGTAAATACGAAAAATCATCCAACTTGATTTAATAACCAAAAAATAATTCAAATTTATTTAATATACTGAATTGGTGGTTAAGTGTGGCGCAAGTTATGATGCTCCAGTTTATTTTGGTTCAAAAGTTAATATTTCTAAACTATTAGTGAAAATTAATATAATTGCCCCAATAATCAAATATGCTACAAAGTATTAAAAAAAATATTAACGTACCTATATAATTGCAATTAATTGAGATTTGCTCTGTGGAAAAGGATGTTGGTTCAGGATGAAAAGATTTTTGTCAAATGCTGCCTTGATAAATTTTTTTTTTTGCACATTAATTACTCTCTTGATGACCGAAACAAATCAAATACTAAACTAAATATAATTTTTAATTGAAAAATATAAAGTGAACTATATTTTAAACTCTTTTAGAGGCATTTTCCTAACCTAAGATTCAAAAACTTTCGAAATTGCTCACGATGCCTTCTTATATCATATATCTTCAATGTTCTCCTACCACAATTACATGTGAATCTCTTTATATTTTAACATTTAACTTGATATTTTGAGTACGCCAAGCAAAGTTGTAATAGATTAATTTTCTTGTAGTACAAATACCATAAAGACCTCTCGAATTATACCATTAATCAAAGTTTACATAATTTTCATAATAGTAACTTCATTTAATAACCAAAAAATAACCCAACTTTATTTAATATACTGAATTGGTGGTTAAGTGTGTCGCATGGTATGACGCTCCGGTTTATTTGGTTGAAAAATTAAAGTTGGGTATTTTTTCGGTTTGGAAATGAAGTTGGAAAATTTTTTTATAGAAAATTTACAGCTGCTTTTGGGGCGGGTACGGGTATAAGTGGCCCCGAACATATACTTTCATCCTTAATACCTCTAAACTATTAGTGAAAATCAATATAACTGCTCTAATTTTTAATTTAATCAAAGATGCTACAAAGTATTATTGAAAAATATTAACGTATCTATATAATTGCAATTAATTGAGATTTGCTCCGTGGAAAAGGATGTTGGTTCAGGATGAAAAGATTTTTATCAAATGCTGCCTTGATAATTTTTTTAACATTAATTGCTCCCTTGATAACCGAAATAAATCAAATACTAAAATAAATATAATTTTTGATTGAAAAATATAAAGTGAACCATATTTTAAACTCTTTTAGAGGCCTTTTCCTAACCTAAGATTCAAAAACTTTCTAAATTGCCCATGATACCTCCGGTATCTCATATATCTTTAATGTTCTCCTACTACAATTACATGTGAATCTCTTTATATTTTAACATTTAACTTGATATTTTGAGTACACCAAGTAAAGTTGTAATATATTAATTTTTTTATAGTACAAATACCATAAAGACCTCTCGAATTATACCATTAATCAAAATCAAAGTGGCACCGAACTTATAATTTCATCCTTAATGCCTCTAAACTATTAGTGAAAATCACTATAACTCGCCTCTTTTTTAATTTAATCAAAGATGCTATAAACTATTAAAGAAAAATATTAACGTACCAATATAATTGTAATTAATTGAGATTTGCTCCATGGAAAAGGATGTGGGTTGAGGATGAAAATATTTTTTTCAATTGCCCCCTTGATGATCCAAACATTTGTTTACGAAATATGATGCATTTGTAAAATTTTGAACACTTGCTTGATTACAAATATCAAGAAAATGATGTATATCTTAGTATAGTGAACTTAAATGGTATTGAGTCAATTTCAGTGAAAAAACTATTAGTACACCATAAAAGTTTTAAATAAAAAATATGACTAAATGTATTTCCCATTTTAAGTCTTCAACAGAAAATTTATTTTTCCTTCTTTCTTTTGTGGATTTTTTTTCCTTTATGGATTAAATATAGAAAGTCTTAAATTAAAAATTTATTTATTTTATATAATTTTGGTTTGTGTTATTTATTAAAAAAAAAATATACAAAATAATTGGGTGACGAAATTATTTTATTAATTTTTCTTGAAAAATAAAAAATAAGAAAAAGGGGAGATAAAAAGGATATTTAAGAATATGATTGGAAAAAAAAATAAGAAAAACGAAAAAATGCAAGAAAATATTAAAAAATATGACTAAAAGTATTTTCCTATTTTAGCCTTAAACAGGAAATTTATTTTTCCTTTTTTGACTTTTTATATCTTATTGAGTTAAAATAAATTCTTCCTTGCAGTAGCCATGCAAAATGCAGCATTTCGTGAACTAATTACGAAAGGTCTTAAATTTATTTAAATTTTTTTGGTTCTTGGAAGTCTAACCCACGACCTGTTCTTGGATTACATAAGAGAAGTCTAAAATTAGAAATTTATTGCTTCATGCAAGACTATACATTTGACATAGTGCATTACGGTCTTCATCAAACTATCTAGCTAGAACTTTTCTTATAGAAAAGTTAGAGCTGGGTAATTTTTTGATTAAGAGATATTGAGATGGCAATAGGGCGGGTGAAACCCACTGCTCGCGGGTAGCCACCCCGTTTGGAGTGGGTATGCGTATAAGTGGGTACCTGTCCTGGCCAACTCCATATCCGCCGCGCTTTATTTTGTATACAGTTAACATTGAAAGTGAAAAATGCGTATTTAAATTTAATAATCCCAATTATTTATCAATGTTATAAATAAATAATTTTTTTAAAAAATAGTATTAAATAACTAATAAGAGCGGGTATAGATAATCGGTCTGTACCTACATTAAGGAGGTACTGGCCGGGTAATAGATACTCGTGGGCAATGAGGCGGGTAGGGGTACGGGTCTGTGTCCCCGGGAGGGTACGGGTATGCACTTCGTACCTGTGGCGGGAACCCTTTTTATTTTTTTATAGATTAAATACGAAAACTCTTAAATTAAAAATTTGTTTTCTTTTTTAATTTTTGGAACTTTAATAAATTAAGTTTTGTTGTATCTTAGTTTTATTTTCTAATGCGTAGATCTTATAAACCAAAGTCAAACTTCACATATCTCACCGGGTGAAAATAAATCATTAGTTACCGTAGCCACGCGAAATGCTGCATTTCGTGGACTAAATACAAAAGTCTTAAATTTAATATTTTTTTTGGTTCTTGCAGGTCTAACCCGTGGCTTGTTCTTGGAATATATAAGAGAAGTTTTAAATTAAAAATAATGTATTTAATCTACAAATAAATATAAAAAAAGTAAAATAAGAAAAAAGAAAAAAGTAAAATAAGAAAGCTTTTGAAAAAAAAGAAAAAATATTAAAAAAAAGGATTAAGGATTTGGAGGCTTTTTAGGGGGAAAACTTCTCTATTATATAATAGATATAAATAAATAGATTTAAATTTTTAAGTGTTGGAGTCATACATTCTCTTAAAAAAGATATTAACCAAAAGACAGATTTGCAATTATGGTTTGAAAAACTAATTGACTGAAACCTGGATGAACCAATTTCACTGTTTCTTGTCCAATTCCCAACTCAAAGAACACTTTGCAATTTACAATCCCTAAAATTTTACCGACGACAGTGATCAGAGAGCATCTCGCAGCGCCATGTTGATACCGTGAGCATGTCATCAACCTTGTAAAAGTGACTTCCCCACTGCGTCAACACTAAGCTACCCACTACAAAAAAGCCCTAATTTATGCATCCTTCTGATATCGAAGTTGTCGAGGCTGAGCACCCTACCAGTGACGACGTCGCCATGGTTGATTCTACTGCTAACAGTCGCACTAGGGACCTTGACAAGCTCCTCTTGCGCCCTGGTCACCTCGTGGGTCCCAACTTCGAACCTGGCTCTGAGGTTTGTGTCTTTCTTTTCTTGTTTTTATTTGATTTCGTTTGGGAATTTTGTCGAACATGTGGTGGGCATAGGTTCTTAAATCATGTTTATTAATGGTAAAGTACTCTTCTCTTACACTTAAGGTTTTGGAATAATTGGTTTCTTCGCACTTGTGCAGTAGTTGGTTTGGTTCCTTCGCACTTTATGTGGGTTTTGTTTGATTTTGGTGGGTTTTATTTGATTTTTTTTTTGTGGGTTTATTTTGTTTGATTTCTTAACATGATATTAGAGTCTTATTGGCCTAGAGTTCTAGAGTTTGAATCTCAACATCCTCCATTATAAATACTATCATGTTTTTTTTTTCTTTTTTTGGTCTCAATTCGAGTTCGTTTAGGAATTTTATCGAGCAGGTGATGGGCATAGGTTTTTTGATGTTTCTTTATCGGGTTTTGGTGGATTTTTGGTGGGTGTCGAGGAGCAACTATCCCTAAAGCTTAAGTTGATGAGTGAAGAGTTATAAATGTTTTTTTTTTTTAATTTTAACATGCCCCATCACATGAATGCCCAATGGGTGTGAAGTGTGGATAATGCGCAAGCTTATCCATAACTTGTGCTGGCAATAAATTAATGTTTAGAGTGGGACTGTTGGAATTCGAACTCGTAACCTCTTAGTTAACAGGGCTCTGATACCATGTCAAGGAACCAACGATCTTAAAAGCTTAAGCTGATGGGTGGAGACCCATAAATGATTTTATAATCTAATAGTGGTTTACTTTGTTGTTTTTGCAGTTGAGGGACGATCTTCAAGAGTATGTGAAAGTGTTGGTGGTAGGGGCTGGTGGGTTAGGTTGCGAATTGCTGAAGGATTTGGCGTTGTCGGGGTTTAAGAACCTCGAGGTTATCGATATGGACCGTATTGAAGTTACTAATCTCAATCGTCAATTTCTTTTCAGGTTGGTAGTTTGCCGTTTTTCCTTTCAAATTCGCCGTGGCTATCAGTTTTGATCAATTAGATGCTTGCAATAACAGGCCTCTTATAAATTTGGAATACATTTATTTCAGGAAGTTGACTGAAAGCGCAGCGTTTTAACTGGGTTCGTGCATCTGTTGTGGCATTTGGTTATGGGTTTTAAATTTTGTTGTCAAAGTATATTGTGATACAGTCCCAAAGAGGGGAATATCGAAGATTTCTCAAGAAGGATAGCAAAATATGTACCAAGGGGGCTACTTCACCAATTGCCAATTTGTTTCATGATGGAACCTTCCTTTGCTCTATATCATGTATCCTGTAGCAGTAGCATAAGGGATATGTGGCGTCTTTTGGATTACCTTAAGCCAGTTGTAGTGTTGTAGACCTGGTATGAGCTGCTGTTATATGGTGAGCTTGTACCGTCTCTGCAGCTTGCATGAGCTGCAGTGAACTTAAAATTTTTTATGATTCAGCAGCATGCTTGAAGTCTTCAAACCTTAGATGGATCAAGTTTGCAGGGAAGCCTATATATAATTTATAAAGGAACTCTTAACTATATCAAAAGTTTAAGTTAATAGGTAGAGACTCAAGAATCGTTTTATACTTTAATAGTGCCCATCATAGGCTTGAAGCATGGGTTATACGCATATGCCTACCTTATATCTTGTGCTTATTAATATTAAAATTGGAGATGTTGAGATTTGGCTCATAACCTCTTAGTTAATAAGGTTGCGACACCATGTCAAGGAACCAACTACCCATAAGTTTAAGTTGATGCATAAAATCCTAAGATGGTTTTGTGGTCTAACACTAAGGATGGCAGAAGAAAAAAGGTTTTGAAATATGTTGTTTTGAGGGGGTTCTATTTATTTGAAGCAGCTTTCCCTTTTC